>CM033279.1:6276431-6372711 GCA_019343175.1 Oedothorax gibbosus
TGATCCTGATGGGATCACTCGTATTACAT
The DNA here is from genome assembly GCA_019343175.1 of Oedothorax gibbosus. Classification (NCBI taxonomy): domain Eukaryota; kingdom Metazoa; phylum Arthropoda; class Arachnida; order Araneae; family Linyphiidae; genus Oedothorax; species Oedothorax gibbosus. The sequence goes on from CM033279.1 coordinate 6,276,461, forward strand.
GTAATTTACTTGGATGAATCTTAAAGATGAATAGAGGGCTTTGTTAATGTAATGATCCATTAACATTCATTATCGTTTTAAAAACCAGACAAGTCTGGCGAACTTGGCGTAGAATTTTTTTTTTGTTTGAATGTTTTTTTTTGTTTTGTTATCCCTCTCTTCTAATTTGTCTTACGTTTGCTGATTTTTGTGTTGAACTAGTTAGTTTACCGATTTTTAATACAGTTTCTGTTCCACAATATCCAAAAAATAGGTTTATGTACTTAACGCTAATAATGAGTGTTGAATATATAAAAATATCTCTCTCATCTTGCTGAAGTGATTGAGTCATTATAAATATCATTACTTTTTTTTTAATTATTCTACATTCTACTAATATTACGTTTTTCATTTAATGTGTCATTCTTACTTGCCTTAAAATAACATTTGGACATTAAACACACACACACACAATTCCGCAAATGCAATTAAAATAAAACTATCCAATAACTATACCCAATAAAATGTTTAGTGCTGCGTTTATAAAAACAATCACATTAGTGCCCTGATGTCCTCAACTTCACCTGGTATTGCATCATCCGGCGAGTTCTCGATTAACCGATGCCTCGTGGATATATTTTATTGCTGTGTGAGTCAAAAAATGTGTTGGAAGCGCATTATTATAGCGCATCGTTATTTTGGATGTTCTCTGAAACGCAACGTTTTCGATCTGCGTGCGCAGTGCATATGTCCTCAAAAGCTAAGCATTGTCTTTTAACGTGAAATCTAATACGCAGTGCTATTGTTTCAAGTTGTTATTCGTATTAGTTTGGCTAATTTTTTATGCATGAAGTGGCAATAAAATGCGTGAAGAGTTATAACTGAATGTTGGCGGTTATGATAAAATTATAATATCCGAAGCTGGATTGTGTTTTTCTTGCTAGTGTCTGCGTCTTTTCTTTTTTATATACTTTTGGTGAATTTTATTTTAAGTATTTTCAATCGTGTAGTGCTTTTTTTATATAAATAACTTTGTTAGCCTGTTAATTTATCTTCAAAATATTTTAAAGTAAAATTGTGGTATAAAAAAGTACATCTTACTGGGAAACGTTCAACTCTCATTTTTGCTCTTGGGGTGCTACATAATTTCTGTATCTTTCCGATATCACCCTGTCATTACGATATCGAGTAGATGTCTATCTCATGCATACTACCATAGCTCGTAGCTTGAGAAGAAAAACAATATAATTAATAAGAGAAGTTTGTGTGTCCTACAATTCAACTAGCTTCGTAAAATTAAGATTAGCAGCAATTTATATTTTGTTCTTGTGCCAAAAGTTTAATATAAAACGAAAATGGTTCTTGTATCGCTATATCCTTTCATAAATCATATATAAAACGGCTTTTAATAAAAATTAATATTCATATTTTATAACCAGTCCTTTTTCATTATAGTGCATTACTATTTGATAAGCAATATAATTATTTACATTATAAGTATTACAATCTGTTTATACTACACGTTTCGATCTGTTATTTGTTTGTCGAATAAACCCCCAAAACCACGCCTATCAGTCGCCAAATATTCTGGGCGCGATGAAAAGTCTACTTTTAGCCAGTAATATCGAAATTTCACTTGAATTTTCATCAACATGTTGATCGCCAAGTTGACTGATAAAACTATCGTTCAATCGTCTCGTTTGCTAAGGTCGCATGTTGCGGTGGTGGTGTTTGACAATGCTGCAACTTGCATTTTGGTGTATTTGAGTTTTATTCTTCCATTAAATAAACAAATTTAGGCTAGAAATAAATATAAATCATAATTTAATCTAATCGCGTATCCAGACAAAAAGCCTCTATTTTATTCCATACATTCAAACCCAAGTTATCTGGGGATTCCAGTCGGTAAGGATCTTGCCTTGCACGCGAAAGGTTCCAAGTTCGGACCCGGGCATTTCCAAAATAATTGTTGACCTATAAACGATCGTGCATCCAAAAAATCCGCCGAGTAATACCCTGTGTAGAGGGAGTGCACGTTAAATATGCTGTAAAATCCCAATGCTGTGTAGTGTACGATGTCGCCCCTAAAAAGTTGCGTTGGGTGCCTACCCAGGTGTCGGTTTGTCACTTGACTGTGGTTCTAAATTACGACACCCGTCGTGTAGCCCTAGTGCGACGATAATTCAACTCACCTGACAAAATCAAACGCCTGGTTGGCAAAAATTTGGAAAATGGATTTCTGACATTCAATGAAAACTAAATTGTCTTCAATTTAACACATTGAATAGAGAAAAAAAATTATAATTCAATGAAAAGGACAAGTTTAACTCAAATTTCTATATAATTGTTTTGCTGACGAGGAGTGTTGTTCTATTTAAGGTATTGCGAATTATTTATTCAATTAAGATTTTTATTTCAGTCCCATAATGTGACGAACATGATTCAAATGTATCAATTACATTTTTAGCAATAGCCAGAACAATTTTGTCAAACCAAACACATACATGTGTCCAGCGCCCTACTACAGATTGTATTTGAGTGCATTGCAATCAATCATGGTCATCAGCAGATAGTGGATTGTACCTTATGGTTACTGTCAATCATCCCGCAAAGCGGTGAATAGGGTACTTGACTGCATCGCCAAAATACCTTCCAATATTATTTAAATTATAGTTGAAAGTCAAAAATAACAAATGCATATATTTTTTTTGCGAAATAAATCTTTAAATCATTAAAAAAATCATTTTAAAAAGGCATTTTTTTCACGTGATCATCACGTGATCACAAACACAACGGTTTGGCTGACGTCACTAGTAACTATAAACAAACCGGCGTGATGTTTTTTGTTTTTTGATTAAACTTGATTTAATCTAATTTACTCTTGAAATAATAAATATTGAGATAATGTAAGGCTTTTTACAGAAGCGGATATTTCAAATTTGCCTAAAATCGATTCCAATGTGGTGTTTCAAAGTTTGTTTATAGTCACTAGTGACATCACAGATACCACGTGACAGCCAGGAAGCGTTTTCGGGAGTGATTTTTCGTCCTAATTTTAAAATTCATTTTTCTGCCTTTTTATGAGGTATTTGAAAAAAATAAAAAATACGGATCGAATATTTTTGGCATAAGAAAATTTTAAGCCAATAAAAAAAATTTAGTCAAGTACCCTATTCGGAAAGTCTAGGACCGTAGTCTCCATTAGATCAATATCAATTTTGCTTAAGCAAGATTTTGTATTTACTTGTGAGTTTTATAGAGATAAAAATGTTACTTTAAGGGCGAATGGGCCCGACCGACCGCGGTTCTCAAAATAAAGTGCCTCAGTAGTGTTAATCCAATAGGGAAAAAAATATTTTCTAAGCTATATTTCTCCGGCTTTATTGAATATTTTTCCAAACGTTTTTTTTTTTAAATGATAAATGTAGATAACTTACAGGTCTCTATAATCTCGCTCGTTAATATTGCTTCGAATATTTTGTGTAAAATTATTTATTGAAAATAAAATATTCGAACCAATTTCAAAAAGTGGGATTGTCGGACCTGTAAGCCAGCTACATTTTTCACATAAAAAATCCGTTTGTAAAAATATTCAATACATCCAGAGAAATGGGACGAAGAAAATATTTTTTTCTCCATTGGATTACTACTGAGGCACTTTGCTTTAAAGACCCGTGGTCCAGCGGGCTCATTCCCCCTTAAATGATGCATTTTGTTAGGCTCTTCGTTCCAGAGGTACACATACGTGGACTTTTGTAGAATTCACATCACAACTTCATTTTGAAATTTTACAAAGTTCTAAATTTTGTATTATTAACTAGAATATTCAAGATTTTCAAAAACATCGATACCAAAGCAGCTTAAATTGTATCCAAAAATGATGAGCAAAAAAGTCAAGCAGGTTTTGAAGGTCTTGCAAAAGTTTTTTTCAACGTTAAACTTGTGAAATATTTTGCATAAAAACAACTGTCGGGAAGGACTATTAATTTCAAGAAACTGATGGAGCTAGTTTAGTTCTTCATAGTAAAGCAAAAAGAAAGTGTATTTTTACCGTTTCAAACCTCTATAAATTTTTCACTAAATTAAAGGGCTTCAGATCAAATGTTAAACGTTATTTTTTTTTAAAGTTCCTTGCAAAATATATGTAATAGAATAACATCTACTACACATGAGAGTATAATTCTTATTTAGTTAATATAGAAATGAAGGAATATTGGACTCCAAAGAGTGGTTTATTGTAAAGACAGCAGTTTAGAGTTTGTAAAGAACGGGGCCGGAGCCGAAGCTCGGTACGCCAAAAAACACACAACCTTACATCTCGAAGTCTAATTAAAAAGTGACTATTTTTAATGGTCATGAGAAGAGTAGATCAGAAGTCAAAACAAAGTCTGCTGCGTCTGCAATTTCTGTGGGAAAAGCATGTATTGATGTCTATTGAAACGTGGGAACTGTTCGATGGATCGGCAAGACATTAACTGAAAGTCATTAAGAAAGAACTTAATATTAGAATATTAGAGATTTGTGTGGTTAAGTATTATAACTTTATAAAGATTTGTACGATATATCACATGTATATTTTGAAATATATAATTGTTTGAAAGATATGTTTATATAAAGAATATATGCGTAGGATTTCTTTCAGGTGTGAAGAGGTTAGACGTACAAATTATTGACGATCATAATTGGTTTTAATAAGAGTCAGTCTTCAGGTGTCTTCATTGCTCAAAATTAAGAAGTATTGTTTTAAGGTCTTTTTCTTTTAGTATATTTTAGACTGCTTTCCAAAGGGTGATGGATAATTTTATTTTGTTAGACGTGACAAAGTATTTACGGTCATATTGGGTTATGGTGTGAGTCAGATCTTGTTGTCTTATCGTGGCCCAAAATTAAGAAACATTGTTACTAGGTCTTTATTTGTAAGTATAGGATAAACTATTGTCGAACGAGTCGTTTGGATGATCGTATCGTAATCTTAATTCGAAATGAAAATTGAATAAAAATAATGGAGATGTAACAATGGCACACTTTTTATTTATGGATTTTCTTTCACATGGCCTTCAAACTCCTTAACGAGTCAAGGAATGTGCCAGTTAAAAATACTTTTTTGTTTAATCCTGAATAATTTATTCACGTATTTACGAATTCTAGCTTTGCAGAAATAAAAAAAAATCTAAGAAATTAGCTAAGAAGCAGCTTTATTTTGGTAATGCTTTACATTTACAACTAAATACAAAGTACAATTTTAAATCTCAGTAAAAATTGTAATGAAATCTAGGCTTTTAAGCTTTTGTATTAAACGAAATGCAATATTTTAAAGGTGTTAACCAAACACAATTCCTTTAAGCAAACTTTAATAAATATATTAGTTGTAAATACTTCCATTTTTTTTTTAAAAATTAGCTTATTTGAGGTGACTTAAATCTTTTCAGTTTTCATTTCTAACTCCTTCGATCGGTGCACCGATTGGTGCTCTATTCCCAATTGACATTGAGGCTCGAGATTTTTTTTTTTTTAATTTTCATTCAGTATTTCTGTTGCCACTCAAGACGTGAAGCATACCCATTCTAAGAATTGACTGATTAATGAACCATAACTTAAGCCGCGTGAACGACCTTTCTTACCGTCCTTATGTTTGATGTGATCATTGATTTCGTCAAAATTCTAAATAAGACAAAATAATAACGAAAATATGACAAGAAAATAGGAGATTTTGCGAACCTGTGTTTAGTCACGAACAGCTAATAATAGAGGATGGTGGCCATTACTGGTAGAAAATTCGATACTGCAATTGAGTGGCAAAAGCAAATGGCGACTTTAATACTCTCGTTCGTTTGATTATTATAAAACAGCGACGATTTTTTTTTTATGGTTCTGTTGTTCGAAAAATGTTTCCCAGAAATGATATAAAGGTTGCTTTTTCAAAATTTAGGGACACTGGTATAAATAATGATTGCGCATAGCATATCGTGCTTGTTGCATTTACCTCCAATATAATATATTGACTCTGTATGTATCGATCTCCACATATATTCTAACAGTTTAGCAAGCTGCATTGTCATCGTTTCTCAATACAATGTGAATTCTTATTCTTCACTTTTTATTCTTAACTAAGTATCAACATACATTTTTTTTGAATATTTAATAATAACAAAAAAAAAACTAAACAACTACAAATTGCAAACTTTAGGAACCTCCGAAACTGTCGCCGGAACGGATACAAGGAATTGACTGAATGCGACATGGTGTCACTCATAATCACGGGATTTTCGGGATTATCTTTGAAATAAAATTGCTTTGATTTTGTTTTTAATTTTTCCTGAGTTCACGAAAAAAAATCATTCGTAATTTCTAAACATTAACAACATGTGACATTTTGCATATAACTTGCCCTTGTCAATATGCTTGCCCTGTTTTGTCAACGTGTTTCCACATAGCCTGAATCTCAGAAAAAAATTACTTCCGTTCATTGTCATAACAATCGCATCTTCATAATGCAAGAAATCAAAAATTGTTTGCTTATGAATGGATGTCAAAAAATTTACATTTCGTCTAAAGTAATGTATGAATTTAAATATTTTAAGAATCTGTCTCGACAAGAGAATTTCAACTGTCTTCTAATACATATCGCAGTGCATAGAGAAAAGGAACGGTACCTTACAAACAAACTTTTTGGCATTCAAATTATTAAAATATGTCTTTAAATCAATTGTTATTTACGTGAAAAGATTACCTGCAATTTTTTTTCAGTCTAAATATAAACTGTTCCTCAAAGAAGTTATTTTAAAAAGAAAAACGTATTTATCATCCAGTTTATTCTTGGAAATTGCCGTTTGACAAAAGTGTCGAAACTGTTTATTCATGTTAAATGTTTATCTTGTTTTTAAACATATCTTGTTTAAAATCTTAAGGGGATGTTCACTCATGCTAGGAAGTTATCAATGACATACACGTTTTTTCAAACTTAAGCAAAAAATATTTTGGTGATTTGTTATTCTTACGTATCTTTGAGAATTTCGTCGTCACGTACTTTGGGAAAACTATAAAATATTTGACAGAGAAAAGTTAATAAAAAAATTGATAATATGTGTGAAAAAAATATTTTCTATTAAAAGGTTAAATATAAGTGTTTTTAACCCTTTCATGACGACACGTATGTATGCGTCAAGCGATTTTTTTCATCAATTCCAGAAAATTTCTGTAAAATTCGTCACCCGACCGCGGTTCTAAATTAAGAGGCAAATTGACCTCTTGAGACGTTGATTCAACTAAATATAAATATTATTTGGGATAACTCTAAAGCTCGTTGAAGGTAATTCATAGTCGATTTTTCAGTTGGTACTCTCCAATCTTTGTAACGTAACTAAGATTTTTTCTGAAACAAAGTTGTTAAAGTTGTTCCTTTAAATTTTAAACAACTAATGAAAAAGTACTCATTTATCTTCAATTAAACCATAATTGTAATCGATAATAATAATGTATCAAAACTCCAGCAGTGAAGGAGTAAGTTAAAGCATGGAAAAAGTTATTAAAAAGGAATTTAAAGAATTTTAAGAAACTCAAGATTTAATTTGCTCCCTCAAATTCGTGAGTATAAAGATATGTATTTCAAAAATTTGTAATTATATCACTTATGATTTGGGAAATAAAGAATAATTGAGTAAGGAGAGGTTTTTTCAATAAGATATACTACAATCTGGCAATAGTTTTAAAACAATGTATCAGATGTACCAAGGTTCACAAATGTATCAATTCTCAAATGTATCAAGGTTCGTTCATTGCACTTCTACAACCCCACATATCCCAAAAAAGGCTTTCCACAATATCAAAATCCCAAACTCAATATCGAAACGCCCCCTTTATCAAAAAACCTCACTGAATGAAAATTCATTCCAAGTTGACAAGCGAATCCCCAGTGCGCCTGCGCGAACTGTGATCAAAGCATCTTCTTTTTTCGCGTGAAAATAGCTAAGAACTTCTCTTCGGATTTAGTTCGAAGAGTAGAAAGGAAGATTAGATTATTTCGAAATGGATGCTGCATCGCATCAGTCTTCTCTGGAACTCTGATGTTGTTTTTGGAAAGTTAGATACACGTGCCATTGCTGTTGTTTTAGATTTGTCGAAGTTTTTTTATTAGTTGGGTTGTTACTGGTGTTTATACTACTTTACGTTTTTCTCCCAGGTAAGATTTTATTGTTGTTGTTGTAATGGAATTCTGTTGTGTTTTTGCGTCGTTTTAATTTTTAAACGTGGTTTCTCCTAAGTAACCACCGCTTAAGTAAGTTAAAGCAAGTATTTCTTAATGTAGTGATTGTAATCGTCAAAAGGATTATTGTTAATCTCATTTGACATAAATTCTTTAAACTTGTTCGACACATCCGAATTTAAATTTGTCAGAATGTTGCATTCGCTAGAACTCTGATGAAACTTGCTCTTAACGTTCCGATTGCTGTTACCTATATCTTGGTTTGGCATTTTTTGCTGTTCAAAACACTCAATATTTTTTATTTATGAAAAACTAATGGCACTGTTGTTTTTATTATTGATTATTTTTGAAAACATTATTAGTTAGTTTAATTAATTTACTTAAAAACTTGATCTGTTAATCTAAAAGAAAATTGGCGAATTTTTTTTTAAAAATTGCCTATTTTTCTATTAACGAAGCCACAAATTAAATATAACTATTTATATTTAACTTTTTTTTAAACAAATTATTATAACTAGTCCGCTTGTTTGACTGAATGAACAGTTTACTGCTGGTAGCCTGTAGTGCTTAAATGCAATAATGTTATCGAAACTCTTTTAGTATGCAAGCTCCAGAAAAATATTTATTTCTTGTTTATATATTTTTCAGTTTAAAAACGAGTAACACCACATTTAAACTAAATATATATTTATATTTATTTTCTCGTAGCAACAGTATCATATGTATTATTTTTTCTGTTTAAAGCGTCAGCAACGCCGCATACAAACTAAAAAAAAATCTAAATTTTCTTTTTTTTATATTTCCTTTCTACATCAACCGATTCAATCCCGGTTGCGCCCCAGCAATTCCATCCTTTCAAAGTGTTAACACGTGAGCTGCCCTAACCTTGGAAGGTTCGATGATGTCTCTTCTTTGTTCGCTCTTGTGGTCTTTTTTTGCCACGGCCTTGGGCCAGGTTAGTCGTCTTAAATTGACAAAAAGACGGACTTGCGTAACATTGAATGAGGCATTTCATTGTCAGGGTAAAATTCATAGTGCTGGAATGTGGTAATTGGTTTCTGTGAGGAATTTCGATGGGCCAGTGCTTGAGATTTGGGTTTTTTAGAATCAATAAATGTCGAGGAAAATATTTTTTAAAATGGTTTTTCACATATTGTAATGGGAATTTACCATACTAGATACAATTAAATTCGATTACAACGACTTCGAATACAACAACTCGTTTATAACGCTGTAAATGTTTGGTCTCTTGACTTGCCCATATACCTTAATGTTATCCTCTCTTTTGCTTATAACGATAATTAATTATTGACTCCTTTTTTATAAAACTTAAAATATACGTTTCTTGTTAACGAAAAGTTTTCTTTAAAAAATAGTTTTTACTATTTAAATTTTATTTCATTCGCCAAATGAGGTGAAAGGCCGCCGCATTTGAAATTTATTTCCTGCTTAACAAATTATTGACCGAAGCAGATATTAAACTACTAATAATTATAACACATAGGGCGAAAATTTACGCAATAGATGCAAGTTTCTAACTAAAAAAAATACGTGAGTACATAATACTACGTATTTTACTTAATTTACTACTTTAATATTCAACCTTGTTTATAAAGTGACTCGTTTATAACGTCATAAATATTGTGGTCCCTTTAATTACGCTATAACCGGGTTATACTGTATAAGGTTTTGAAAAATTGTCCACTAAGTTAATCAAACGCTGTCGTCAGTAGATCTGGATTACTTAGTTTCATTTATCATCTCTCCCTTTTGCAATAAACGTGTAATAATAGCAACAACAAATATTTTTCTGCTCCATGCATGTATATTTAATTTTTAAATTATGCTTAAATAACTAATGTATTTTAGTGCTTTTAAAATAGAGAATTTCTTTTATAGATAATGTTAAAGTTAAAAAGTTAGTTACGAAGTCATTGATATAATTAGATTCCTGTCGAATATTAATAATTATCTATTCCTTCTATTTCTAAATTGAGTTTTTAATACTAAAACTTGAATTAATTTAAATTTCCTGTAATTTTAAATTAGTTATACATTATGCAGTATTTATGATTATTGATTATGAACGATTTGAATATTTTAACGAGTCAATTTAATAGTTGTATTTACTAAACATAAAGTGTACACTATTGGACTATTTATATTTTTTTAATTACAGTGGCAAGAAATAATTGATTAACATAATTGAAATTAACATTACATTTATAAAGCTGTGTTTCTAGATTTAGTTATTTTAGCATATACTGCAATTTAGTATTACGCTTTTGTAATAAATTTAACCAAATTTTTTTTTTTGTTTCAAAGCTGCCACTTTCTTAGAATAGCTCATTTAAGCATATAAGCATGCAATTTAGTATTTCCTTTTAGTAATAAATTTAAACCAATTTTTGTAATAAATATAACCAAAAAATTTTTGTTTCAAAGCTGTCGTCTTAGAATTGTTCATTTAAGCACATACGCATGCAATTTAGTATTTCCTTTTATTTATCCACTAAAAGTTTATCTCTTTTTCCGTCACGAAGTCGGAAGCTGTAGGTAACTCACGATGCATCTCGGAACGAAGGTCGCATTAACAGGAACAAACGTTATTGGTATGGTTAATGTTTTCTATGCTTTGTTACCATGGGTGAATTTAAACTAACCGTGGCTTTGGAATAATAAATGCTTTACCACTTTTTCGATGCGGCTGTTTGTTGTAAAGTTTTTTTTCTATGGTACATGATGTAAAGTTTTTGTTAATTTATTTGCATAAATAGTCTTCAATTATTTTGTTTGGGGAGTAATTTGTTTATTTTTATAGTAATATAGCATTCTGGCTTGTCGCGTCGTCTTGAAAATGTCCATTGAGACCTGTTTGTTCCTCTGAACAACACACTTATAATTTTTTAAAGTTACGCTATGTTTATTTTGGAAGGTTTTTTTTACTTAATTTAGATATTTTGTTGATTGACGAAATAACGAGAATGAACGTATGAAAATATTTTTTTCCAATGAGGCTGCATTATTGGCGTTCACATATCGGGCACACTCGGCATATTCCCCAAAACTGAGCCTTTTTATATGGCACCATCTAGGCGACTCTCGCCACCAATTTTGACGCTCAGATTACAATGAATCTGAGCTCTCTGTGGATGGTAAAGTATGCCGAGATTTAATTTTGCCGAGAAAACACAAGCCAAGTGGGTATTCCAGGGATCTTTTACATGCCACATAATCATATGACATGCGTGCCCACGATTTTCCCATCCAAAAAATCCGACGATTTAAACTTAGGCTTATAAGGCGGACATGTATTAACTCTCAGCCGCTGAGCCTTTAGGAAATATTTTGTGATGTTAAAAGAAATGTAACAAATAATTGTGGTTACTAGTTTGAATAGGGTTTTAGATTATATGTGTCATAAATTACTTAATGGTTCTATTTATCCCATCCCAAAAACATAAAAAAACGATAAATTAATTTAAACTAATTCATGCAAGCATCACCATAAAAATTAAATGTAAATTTCTTTCTAATTACGTCAAGGTTTATTTAACAAGCTTCGCAGCATCCCCACTAGTAAATTTCACTAACATCCAAAACCCACGTTCTCAATATCGCACTAATACACAGAAAAATGAGCTATCTGCCATTCAATTTACATGGCAGAATAGTCACTTTTCCGCGTATATGTACATGTCTTGTCTGGAAGTCCAGGACCTTGATATTTTTTAATTAGCGAATAACACACGGTGTGTTGCCATTCAACCCATCTAAATAACGGCGGATCACCTGCTGGTTTTTATTGGCTGGTACCTAGATTACCGACGCGCATTTTTATTTCAAGGTCCGTTCATTCTATGTGAAAAAGCTATTCGAAACCGTGGGTATCACAGTTAATAAACTAAGAGTTGAAATTGTTTCCCACAGACAGAACCCCTGATGGAACGGTTTTTGGCTCGACTTCAATAAACAAGTTTGTTTAGGTCTTTGTTGTGATGATGCTGTTTCATTTGCGTGTTTGGAATGACTGATAGAGGCGTTTCTGAATTGAATTAGATTTTTTTAAAAGTATTTCATAGGTGAGTTTTTTAAAGTTTATTTTAAAGGATTTTTATAACGTTTTTTTTTAATAATGTAGAAGTTTTGCCTTTTTTAAACGTTAATTTAAAAAAGTATTGAGCTCTAAGTAAGATGGTGATTGAATATTTTTACAATGTATTATTATTTTGGTCTCTGGTCTTTTATTTGGATCTGGACAATTTTAGTCGAAAATACATTGAAAGTACGTATTTTTAATTTATAAATAATAAACCGCTTAGAAACAAATAGCTGAAAATTTGATCCCGTAGGTCTAGCTTTAAAGGAATATATAAAACTTTTTAAAGCAGTATTTGTTGAATAACTTCTATGCCATAAAGGGGTCAATTTATCAATCAAAAATTTAGAATAACGAGTACGATAAGTATGAAAACGTAAAACGGTATTTTTTTTAAATGCGACTATCTGATAGTAAATATTTCGTCAAGTCAAACTTATCTAAATGTTGCGTTGTTAGTACATTGGCCAACTTTCAATCTGGTATCAATGTTTACTCTTTTCATTCAACACTAAAGGTTTCATTCAACAATTTTTTTTTGTTATCTTTTCCTTTTATTCCTTTTTTTTAAATGTGACATCGTTCATCATTGTAGTAGTGTGTTCTTTCAAATGAGAAATGATAAGATCGTGTGCCAAGTTGTCGCGGCGCTGTTTACGATTCGTTAAAATGTATGAGGTTTTCTGTCGGATTTATGTGAGTTCCAACCGAATTGTACGAATGGTTTGTTGTGTAACTTTGTAAATATACCAACTTTGTTAATGTTCGTAAAAGTTAAAATAAAAAGGTTAAGTTAAAAAAAAAAGTTAGTATCTACATTCAAATGGAATTTACTGTCTTTAGTAGGGTTCCTTTTCCTTTGAATGTAGTGAATGCTGGTACTCTTTGATGAGGAAGATGGCGAAAAAGATCTTAGCCTCATCCATATTCTTAGCATAAATATTCAGCTTAAAAATTATTTGTCAATCTTATTTTTAATGAATTTCGTAACTTTAAATTTTTTTTTTAATGATCCCCTTTTGTGAATAATTAAAATGTGATACAGCATTTCGTGGTTTAAGAAAGAAATTATGAGTTCGCCCTTTAATAAACGATAATTTTTTTTCAAAACGATCCAATAATTTTTTTAGAAGTTGCTTTTTTTTCCTCATAATTTTAAAATAATTTCGGGATCAATTTTGGCTATGAAAAGCAAAGTTTAGTGAAATGTTTGAAAAAGTCAAATTACTTCTTAACATTATATGGGGTTTAAATTTTAAAAGAGGCCTCAAAATGCAATCCGTTACTCGTTTTGATTCTTCTTTTAAAATTGCCACCCTGTAGATATCTTGGTAATTGAGAATTTCGATTTTATTTTAAACTCAACTGGGTCGAGCCTGTTCTGTCCAAGTAAGCTTACTGACCAGGGACGGCGGGGCACTGTTGTTTAGTGTAAGATAGCTCCGGAATCCTGGAACTTTCTAGCTGCCACCGCTGTTTGGATCGTTGATTTACCATTTTTGCGGCGCATTCATGTCGTTCTTACCATCACTAGAGTGGTTAATTCACGCTTCAAATAGAATAGTGGTAACAGCTAGAAAGTTGCTGGCTGAACGAAAGCATAAAATGTTAAAAAGTTTGGTGCAAACTAGCACTCCGGATTCCTGCAGCTAGAAAATTCCAGGATTCCGGAGTGCAATCTTGCACCAAACTTTTTAACACGTTTTTCGTTCTGCTGGTCACCACTGTCGCAAAACTCCAGTGCATAGTTTCCAAGCTAGCTTGTTCGCCATTTTCTTATTCCACTAAACAAACTCTAACAATGTATGTCTCTCTCCCTTCAGGTGCACCAGTCCCTCGGCGCGTGTCATCGGTGATGACATGGGAGCATGGACAATGAGCAGCCGCACCAAGAGCACGTCAAATGCGTGGTGGTGGGCGACACGGCGGTCGGCAAGACGCGCCTCATCTGCGCGCGCGCCTGCAACGCGAGGCTCACCCTCTCGCAGCTGCTCACCACGCACATACCCACCGTGTGGGCCATAGACCAGTACAGGATATACAAGGAGGTACTTATTAGCCTTTTAATATCTTCAAGGTCGTAAAAACTCCCTCTCCCCCTTAACTATCCACTTCCAGATTTGCCCCACCAGATTTCAACTAGTTGACTTAAGTAATGCGAACTTAGTCGCTGTCTTTCGCTACCCAAATTCATATGAAATGATCTTCTCGTTGAAATGATCGTTTTATTCCCACCGTGGTAGTAGGCCATAGTATAGGAAAAACAAGTAGGTATTTATGAAATTTAATATTCTAGGTCGTACAACGCATCTCATGCATCCACTTTCCAGATTGCCCTATCTTAAGTAAGGCGAACTTAGCCTCTGTCTTTCGATACCCAAATCTGTTTGAAATGATCTGCACATCCTCTCTGTGAACTATTCGGGGATAAACATATATAAGTGCTTCTGTTTTCCTGGTGGCCAATTTGAGGTCGCACAACGCCCCTGAAGTATCCACTTCCAGAAATGTAGTCGCTGTCTTTCGCTACTCAAATTTATATCAAATGATCTGCTCACTGAAATTATCGTTTATTCCCACCGTGTGGGTTATATATAGACCAGTGCAGGATATACAAGGAATTATGTATAAAACATTCAAGGTCGTACAGCTCCCCCTCAAGTATACACTTCCAGATTTCCCCTCATTCATAAGCTTCCCCCTAGCTTCCAAGTTATCTTAGGAGGCTGGGAAGCCCAGTCTGTAAAGGGTTGGCTAAGGTCCCAGGTTCGGGTCAGGGCATTTACAAAATAACGGGTTATCTAATCGCATCAACAACAGTAATGCGAACAAGTCGTTGTCTGTCGCTACCCAAATCTGTTTTAAGTGATTTGCTCATCCTCTTTGAACTATTCTTGAAAAAACTTATATAACTCTTTCAGTTTTCCTGGGAGACAAAACGTCTTTTCATGAATCTGCTTCCAGATTTGTCTTCAAGTTTCAATAGAAATTCGAACATAAATAAACTTTATCGTTGTTTTTTACTCCCCGACTGATATCAAATGTATACGTGTTATGCAGAATATGTAAAGATATTCACTCAATAAGCTTTTGCTTTACTTTTGCCCTATTCAAGGCCATACCCCGCCCTCATGTATCCGATTCCGATTTTATCCCTAGTTGTCTTATCTATAGTAATATGAACCAGTCGCTATCTTTTGCTACCCTGGTTAGTTATTTTTGCTTCTCTGGTTAGTTTAAAGTCGCACAACTCCTCTTATGTATGCACTTCTAGATTTTCTACGAACACAAATTTTCACACGAACCATAATTTTTATCGTTTGCGTTGCCCAATACTGTTGTGTCGTGATCTGATTCCGAGAATAGCATCTGTACAAGTACTTTTTCTTCTGTAACACGCATGGGCATGAAAGGGTAACAAATCGGAATAACATATTTTTTCGTGCTAGGAAAGCTGTATTCATATATATTTATTCCACATTTCTATTCACATTTCCAAGTAAATAAATATTATTACTCAGAAATATACTAATACATTTGCCTAGACGCAACGTCAAAAAGTTATATAAATGGAGTGACACATTTATCCCCAAATAGTACGTTTTAATTAGGTTCAAAATCATTTCACATTAAAATATTAAAGCTATTTGATGCTTATAGTGAGTCATAAAAAACAATAAAGTTTTATAAATAAGGCCATGGAAAAAATTATAAGGTCGAAGAAATAAACAGTGAAGTTTATGCAAATTTATCGGATGGGAAAGCAATTCAAATGCGAAGTATGCAAATGATTTACTATTATAATACACTTTAATTAAAATCTAATTTAAATTAATCGAACTTATTACCATATTAAAAATGAATCGTTTCTGAAGATGGAAAAAAGTATAAGGTCGGCAAGTTTTTTTTATCGGATATGCAAATTTTCTGTGGTAAAAGAAAGCAGGAAATAAAAAAGGCAACCTGACAATGCATTTAGGGTTACTTTAATCTTCATCTCTGCTATTGATATGATGGCGAGGCCGAATCAATTGTCCGACGTAAAACGCGGGAAAATCCTTGGAATGAAGGCGTGTGGAATGAGTGGTGCAGCTATCTCTAGTACTATCGGTACGGTAGGTCTAAAACGGTAGTCAATAATTTCTTAAAAGATCCTTCAAAATATGGTTAATGCAAGCGCACAGGAAGACCAAGTGCACTTTCAAGGAGGCAAAAATCGACCGTTTTCCAATGTGCGGGCGACCAAAAAAATATTTCCTTCTGAAATAGTTCGTGATTTAAGCCTAGCATGTACCAGCCGAACTGTCTGCAATGTTTTAAGTTCCAATCCCCGAAGTCACAGTTCGTAAAATTATGCTCTCGAGTGGCCTTAACAAAGAGGCATAAATTAGCTCGCTTAAAAGCGGCTAAATAGTATTTTCAGTATTTTCACTTGGAGATAAATGGAGATATAGTTTTTCTGACGAGAAAAATTAAATTTTGATGGTCCAGTCCGTTTTAAAATGTACTGGCATAATATTAAAAAATATATATATATTTTTCCATTTATCTCCAATGAAACATACTTTTTAGCAAATTCTAAGCTAGCTCATTTATGCCTCTTTGTAAGACCACTCGAGGGCATAATTTTACGAACTGTGACCTCGGGTTGGAACTTAAAACGTTGCGGACAGTTCGGCTGGTGCCTGCTAGGCTTAAATCACGAACTATTTCAGAAGGAAATATTTTTTTGGTCTCCCACCCATTGGAAAACGGTGGATTTTTGGCTCCTTGAAAGTGCACTTGGTCTTCCTGTGCGCTTGCATTCACCATATTTTGAAGGATCTTGCTTGCCGACCTTATACTTTTTTTCCATCCTCGGAAACGATTCTTTTTTAATATGGTAATAAGTCAATTCATTTAAATTAGATTTTAATTAAAGTCTATTATAATAGTAAATCATTTGCATACTTTGTATTTGAATTGCTTTCCCATCCGACAAATTTGCATAAATCCAAGTTTCACTTGTTATTTCTTCGACCTTATAATTTTTTCCAGGGCCTTATGTATTTTCTTTTCTCCTGAGTATTGAACCTTTTTTTTATTTAAAAAAATCTAATGGAGATATTTCAGATGATGTAACGCTCATGATTTCATTTTTTCTTAGTCCTGCGATTTCATTGGTTTCTTCGGTTTCACTCTTAAAATGACCGTCATAGATGAAAAGAAACTTTTCTTTCTATGCAAGCTTTCTTCAACAACCAACCAACAGCACAGCAAGAAATTTGTATTTTAAAATTTTAATAAGTAAAATATTCTTAGAAAACTCATTTTCGAATACCAAAACAAAAGTAATTCCAGAAAAGAAAAAACAAGACCGCTGGAGCTGTTGCCATTCACGACGTGAAACAACCCCATTGCATATGTGTACTAAAATCAAATCTGTACAAGTTGTTTTGCTACTGTAAGACGCACGTGGCAGGGAAACAAACGCTGCAGAAAGGTGGGGGCGTGTAAAGTTTCGGAGTCGAATTAGATCCTCCGATTAGATCACGTTTAGATCACGTTTGTTCGAAAGGAAGTCAGTGACATTTTACCGAAAATGAGTTAGTAAGCATAATTTCATGATCTACAATGGTAAAAAACGACTCTATACTGGTGGTTATATTTTTTTACACGTTAAAGAAACAAAAGCATCATTTTTCCTGATAGATACAAAGTTGTTTTGCCATTCATATCTTTTTCAGTCGAAGAAAATACGCTTCATTTGGCGGTTTCGAAAATTCTGAGCTATTGTATCGGAATGTTACGAATGAATAGTTTCTTAGATAATGCAGGAAAAAAAACGAATCATGAAAAATATACTTCCTTTTTTTTTAGTTCTCTCGTTTCAATGGTGTATTTTTGGATTATTTATTGACACAAGTTGTACTTCCCCTATCTATAGCTATTCGTTTTCTATGAATTTCGGTTAACTATCTTTTCGAATAAGAACGGATTTTAACCTTCTTAGAAAATATCTTAATTCATCATTACGTGCAAAAAAACAAACCCTGACATAATGTGCTTCCTGAACTGGTCATACCATACCTTTATTTCCATGACAACCACAAGAGCTTACGTCACCAGTTATAAACGAAGATATTTTGGTTCAACAGTGACGTCACGGCCCGTCATGCTCACCCAATCTAATGTCTTAAATCGATTCGATTAGTCTGCTAAACAGCTGAATTGGATGTGACAAGTTGGGCGACCGATTCAGCTTTTTTAGGCTCTTGACGAATCGGTTTTCCCCCCATGAATTGATCGAAATGGTACTCAGAATTTGGCTGTTTTTTCCGGTTTATTGTGTTTTAAAGTCCTTTCGATTTGTTGGAGAGAATGAGGGTCTCTAATCTGATGAGGAAGAAGTTCCTGACGAATATTTTATTTATTGTATTTTATTGGAAGTTAAAGTCTTGATGAACACAATGTTCTCTACATTTAAAGCCCGCTCATTCGAAATCCATCGAATAGTTTGTCTTTACATGTATAGATCGTCTTAGCCAACACTATTTGTAAAGACTATATAGGATGAATATATATGAAGTTCGAATTAACAGTATTTTTAATTTGCTTTGATTAGATTAACATGCTGCTTGGCTGTATTAAGAAAATAGGGACGTGGGTATTTAATATATGTTATAAATAAAATACTCTTTAATTAACTCATTAAAGACGGCTTTGTGGATAGACACCATTGACACCTTCATTCCCGTAAAAAACGGTCATTTTAAGGTTTTCAAATTCGTTTTATGTGTAACTTAATTTGCGCAAAATAAATTGTTCAGGGCAATGGTTTTCATTTGTCTTATATTTCGCTTACTTAGATAAACTTAAACAGAAATCTTATTTTCGTGTGGCAAATTTTTTTTCCTAACTTGGTTAATATTTTTTTTGGTCAAATTTCTATTGAATTTTCTTTACCTGTTTCGCGTCGTATGGGAAAAGTGATAATTTGGACGTCCTAACCCGTTAGCTTAAGGGATGACGTGCCACTTTCTAACTTATGTAGGATGTGATAAATTGTTGCTGATTCCTAATGATTTTTTCCTTTTTATTTCTTTTCTACAATTCCAAATACCAAGATACGCAACAACAAAAAAATTACTCTTTACCTTTCCTTTTCAAATTAGTTGTCATCGTCTCATTTTAAAAAGAAAATTTATGTTTTTGGTTTACGAATTACGACCTCGACAGAGTAACACTTTCTCCGAAACTGGGTGTGAAAAAAAAACCCTTTTTATTTATTCTTCTCATTCCACACGCACTTCCCCTCCCATTCCAAGTTCAGACACCTCAGAACAATAAAAGAAATCATTCGATTTACCCAGAACAAAACAATAAATAGAACTTTTTAGTACCGCCCAAGTTGTACCACACACGGTCTTTGTTTTGATTGCGCAGGAAAGGCCGAAATACAGTGATCGGTGCGCTGTTGGAAAGCGGCCAAAAACAGGGGCTTGGCCTTCAAATCATCTGCGGTAGAAGAGTCAACAACCTCAGAGAGGGGTTGCGTTTGTTTTGGGAAAAACCAGTGCATGTGCGCTCTAGGTCTGTTGTTTTGTGTGTCAGACAATGAAAGATTGCGCACTGCTTGAACTTGGGTGTGCGTTGCACTGGTTTATTTTTTCGATGGATTTTTTTAAAGATGTAAAAATATTTTATAAAGAAAAGTAGCTTTTTTTAAAATTTAGTTGAATTCTAGTATTTTTAATAATAAAGTACTCTGACAGTGACACCATAAAATTGTTACCAGTTTAAGAAAAAATCACCATTCAATATAAATGGGCATGGATGAAATCATTGGAAATTAATTCATGAAATGACAAAGAAACTTTAAAAAAAAAAAACTTTAGATTTATAGTACAGCGCAAATTTAAGCCTAAGTTTTCCTTTTTATGAAAAAATAAGTATAAAATGAAAGTGGCCCAAGTATATCTACTAAGAAAAACCGTATGCCACCCTCGATATTACATAAGTGTTATGCAAGAAATTATATTTTATGGGCAAAATATAATTGAAGTCTTAAGGGGAGTCGGATGGGTGTTTGGGTCAAAAATGTCGATTTTCTGTTTTTATTTTATTTTTAATCTGCATATCTATAGCTTTAATTTTAAGACCAAGATTATCGATTTCTGTTTAGTAGTTTTCTTTTAAAAGCATTTTTCAGAAACTCTATATACCTATACCTTACTTTTCTTTTGCGTTTCCTGAAATATAAGGTTTTTCAACAGTTAGGAACATTTTTCTCAGGAACTATAAAAGATATCAACATACTTTGTTTTATTATTTCTTCCCCATTAATAGGTCTTTGATTTAA
This sequence comes from Oedothorax gibbosus, assembly GCA_019343175.1. Taxonomy (NCBI): domain Eukaryota; kingdom Metazoa; phylum Arthropoda; class Arachnida; order Araneae; family Linyphiidae; genus Oedothorax; species Oedothorax gibbosus. The sequence continues at coordinate 6,297,083 of CM033279.1, forward strand.
ACTGAGGAATTTTAAATATCTCTGCTCAAAAAAAAGTTATATAGCTTTAAATCGGATTTTTTGGGGTTTTTTTAAATACATATTTTTAAAAAAAACACTGTAAAAGTATTTTTTCATATCGTGAAATATCCTCAGTTTAAATCAAATAGCTATATGTAAGGAACAACCTATTAAAAAATTCATAATGATATCTCATATAGTTCCTGAGAAAAATGTTTCTAAATTTGGTAAAATTAACATGGGTGAGATAGAACCATCCGACTCCCCTTAAAATATAGTTTTACGGTGTGCGAATAAATTTTTAGCTTCAATCACAGTTACATCAGTATAATAGTCATTTATATCTTGTCTTCAGTACAAAACTTCAAAAGTCGAACAAAAAAATTCGATACCCTTTTTCAAAAAGTTTTATAACGTTTTTAAAGTTTTATAAAAAGTTTTTTGAAGCAAATTATTTATTGGAAGAAAAATAACATGTTTTTCTATAAAATACCAGCACTGAAGAAAATAAAAGCAATTTTTAACATTAAAAAAATAATAAGGACTCCCCGTGAGAATACATAATTCTTATCTTTCATCTTGTGACATAAAACATCAAAATTAAAAATAATTTTTCCTATTTAATGTTCTGCATTTTATTTCATCACAAATTTTTTATAAGACATTAGAAGTATAAAATAATATGGACAAGTTTTAAAGATAATTATTTTTAAAACTATTTTTTATATATATTTGCAATACTTTGCACCAATCCATCCAAGTTTAGGCTTGGTTAAGTTTACCAAAAGTAACAATTGAGAGAGAAGAGTTTAGTGGAAGAACGTGCTTAAGTGACAAAAAGATGAACACGAGAAAATTAGATTAAGTTTTTAGTTTGCACTCAGATCTGTTAGAAACGGTATTTTCAAACGTTAAAAATTATACTTAATTTAAATATTAGGAAAAGGGGGACACTTGATACCTTTTAAGGAGGGTATAACATGTTCATTGACACAAAAATCTCAATTTTTTCATAAATGTCACTTTAGCACGTTCTTCCACGAAGCTCTTCAATTATGAGTTTGAAATTTTAAGTTTCTCTTATTTCAAAGAAGTTGCCTTGTGGGGAAATTTGGTTTTATGTGTAAGTGTGGATTTTTTTTGGTATAATATTAAACACAGATTTATTTAGTCAGATTTAGATTGTTCATCAGATTTAGTGGAGTCATCGCTCGTAGAGGAAGCTGTGTTGCCTAGTTCAGCTTACGGTATTAGCCCTACTGACTTGATATGTAATCTTGTTTTCATTTAGGAGATTAAAATTATGTTTTTAAATTTAATTTCTTTGCAGTTTTTAAATTTTATTTCTGTAGCAGAGATGATTGTAAATGACTGCTAAATGCTTTAAATTGTAAAACATTTACATAATTTTTTTATAATTGTGTTCCTGGAAAACCTAGCAGTCAGGTGGTGGGTTAATACGTTTGTATTCTCCAGAGAGTTAGGAGCAATATGGAGTGTACTGCATCAGACAGTTGTTCAAACTGATTCCGATATCCATTGTTTAGTTTCCAAAAGCTTGCTCCTTATTTTATCAAACCATTCAAGGGGTAAAAGTCTGAGTCAACCTTTCTGAATGTTTTGAACCTTGGACCTATGGCATGGTGGCAGTATATATTTAAGTATTTCAGTAAAGGTCTGAAGGGCTATATATTTATTTAGTTTCAAAATAATTTAAACCATGTAAATGATATTTTGCTCATAGGCTTATTCTTCCCTTTTTCCTCCCCAGGTTCTGGAACGCTCCTGTGAGGTGGTGGATGGTGTGAGTGTGTCCCTAAGGCTGTGGGATACTTTTGGAGATCATGATAAAGACAGAAGATTTGCATATGGAAGGTAATGAATTAAACACAGTATTTTCCCAGAATTATTTAAGATTTCATTCATAGACCAGTAGACAAGTAGACAATTTTTTTTAATAACACGTTAGATCTATGTATTTCCATACTGAACATCAGCACCTTGGTTGTTGTAAATTTGTGAAAAGTATCCTAATAGATTACAGAACTTGTATAGATGATATAGTTGTATATTTTCATGTTTATGGTATTTTTTTCCGAATATTTTCTTTTTTGTTAAGGGTCTACTGGATGATAATACAAGTTGTACTAATATAGCTTTTAAAAATCAGACTTTCCCTTTCTAGGCGCTGGGTGTATGGTCACTGTAAAAAATATATGTAACTCTTTTATTTACAATCATTTAATTGCCTTCACCACAGAAGTTACAATCAAATGACTAGGATAAAAAGTAATTTTTTGTCATAACATTAATATTAATCTAAAAATTAATTTTATTGAATATTAATTTTAAAAAAAATTATTATCTGTATCTGTTTCTTATACTTTTTTTTATTGTGTTTCAGGTCGGACGTGGTGCTGCTTTGCTTTTCTATTGCAAATCCAATGTCATTACGGAACTGTAAGACCATCTGGTATCCCGAAATCCGTCGGTTCTGTCCAAGCACTCCCATAGTTCTGGTAGGGTGTAAAAATGACTTACGCTACATGTACAGAGATGAGCAGTTTCTAAGCCTCTGCAGAGACCGCAGTCCATTTTTCAGGTGTGTATAAAAAAAATTACTAAAAATCCATTTCAAACTGTTGATGAGTAGAAGAAATCAATGATTGAAGAGTTAGTGGAAGAATGGGCGAAGTGGCATTTTTGAAAAAATTAAGATTTTTGTGTTTGAAAAATTAAGATTTTTTGCACATATTGTTCGATTTTTTTAAAGGTAACAAGTTTCCTCTTTTACGCAAACTTAAATTTAAGTATATTTTTTAACCGTTTTCAAATACCGTTTTTACAGATTTAAGTACAAACTAAAAATTTTAAAGCTCCTTTTCTCGTTTTCACTTTTTTTTTATCACTTAGCACGTTCTTACACTAAGCTCAATTATGATCGGGTTTTAAATTGTTTAAAAATGAGACCTGTTCCGACAAGAATGTTGTCAAAAGTTTGATTTAAAACCTCACTGAATACATGTCAAAAATTTACCTCATAGAATATGGAGCAGTGTTTGGCGAAATATTAGTTGAATTATAAAAGTGATGGAGCAGTAGAATATTACAATAACTCCCCAAATATACTGCTTCCAGGTTTGACTAAAACATTGCTCATATGTATCTACAAGGGTGTCTTTTCATTATGACACTATAAATAACAATACTTTTGGTGGGATTTCATTATTTAATTACTTCATTATTCCATTACGCTTCCGAAAACAATTCCAAACAATTGGCTAAAAATTCACTTGTCAAATTTCACACTGCACATGGTTAAGCATTTTGATGCATGCAATTTTAAAAGTACTTTTTTGTCTGTTAATAATTCAGAAACTGTAAGAAAAGTAGTACGAGGCGATTTGATTATCATGTTGTGTTTAATACCATAATTTACTATCGAAATATGGCTTTTGTAAATATATTTTGAAAGCTGAATGTATTGAAAATGTAAAATTTGCAGTGTCAGCAAGTTTATAATTTTTCCCATTTGCTGATCCCTCAGAGGGCTAAATATAAACAATCACCACCAGTCAGTTAGTTAATTTACTGATTATCCAGCCTTTCTACTCAGTAAACACTATATTGGCAAGAAAACTTGACTTTCGAAACTAAGTTTTCTGCTTTAGTACTGTGGCGGCCTCGATAACCCATAGTCTACCAAAAGGATCCTCAAGGTGGAGATGAGTTACCTCGGCTTATATACTACTATTAACGTTGTAATCTGGAATAGTGGTAGGAACATGGCTGTAAATCAGTGCCACCTAGTTGTTGATGGAATATTGAGGTTGCGTGTGTGGTGAACCGCCACAGTACATCTAATTAGATAAAATGTAAGTCAAATGAAGACCGTAATACTGAACAGAATTTGCAGAACAAATTTATCTTCAAAGTTGATGTTTTTTTTTAGTAACAAAAAGGTTCTAATGCAATTCTCAACTGGGTTTTTAATGGGTTAATTTGCATCCTTTGTGTTTTACAGGGGAAATCATCCATGTGTCTCGAGCAGATTTCCAGAATTTGGAAGGTATCGGAATTATTATGAGTGGTTTATTTAGTTGGGCAGATTAGTTTTTATTTAGCATCCTTCCCCTCTTGTTGTTGTAATTTTTTTTAGGATAGTGATAATATTTCTCAGAGCATTTGACTTTAAAATAGCGTGTTAAATTCACTTTCTGCTCCCGTTTTTAACTAGTTGTGAGACGAAAAATATTGATTCTTCAAGGGAGCATAAATAATTATAAATATTTGTTTAGGTATATAGGAATAAACAGTATTTTCGACAAAATTCAATTACAATTTCGTTTAGTTGTATTTGTTGAGACACATGTAGAATGAATAGAGTTTCATGTGTTGAAAATACTTTGCAACAATTTGCAAATAGTTGCAACAGCAATTTTGCTTTTCATGAAATGATAATAAGTTTGTTTACAATTTGCATTTAGTATAATTGAAAGATAGTCTTTCAACCAAAAAATTAGTCAAGTACTGTTAAAGTGATGTAGTTACCTTTGAATGTAATGTGTGTGTTTTTTTCTAATAGACTTGCATGATCTTTTTTTATTATTTTGCTGTATAGATGATCTTGCATTGCTTGCATATGAACAACCTTCATTTAAGTTTAAAATAATGTTTGCATTTATACATATTTATGCAACATTGATATTGTATCAATAACGTAGTGGAACTGTATTTTCTGTGTTTTTAAAAATCTAACTATTGTAAAATTCTTAACTAATATCATATTTTCCACTTTGATGGAAAACATTCAAGCTGCTAAATTTTCGAATCCAAAGTAGACACATATCTCCTCTTAATCTGTTTTCTTGCCACTCATGTTCAACATTTTAAATATTTAATCTAAATTATAGTTACATTATTTAATGGGAGTATATTAATAAATTATATAATGTATAAAGATTGATAATGTTGCAATTTCTAAGGATGTTTGACAAGTTAGTAAACTCCGTATCAAATAACGATACATTTTAAGGGTGTCATTATGCAAATAAGTTGTAACTTGACATCAAGGTGTATTATTTCTGTTTTGTAATCATAAGTGAGGTTGTTTTAGCTGTTCTTCTGCATGTGTTTTCTAAAATCCTTATGCTTTTTATGTTATTTCTTTTGAGAAAAAATATCTTTAATTTATATTGTGTACTTTTTATATATATCTATACTTTTAAAAAAATGTATTTATTAAAGACTCATTTTTGTAAAAAAAAAGGGTATTGAAGACCCATTTTGACGAGTACATATTTATATAAAAAGTATAAGATACAGAGTACAAATTGAAATAAAAGTATATTTTTATAAAAGTATATCTCCAATTTGCTTCTTCTTTTCTCCATTTTATTGAAAAAAGAAGTGTTACTGGAATTTTTCTGTAAACTTTGCCTTTTTTTTTAATTTTACTTTTAGCTATACAGATAGCTATGTTAAAAGTTATAGCATTCCTTTATGTTTTATTTTCTTTTGTAGGCCCCTTAGAGAAACCGATATACTATCACCAGAGCAAGGCAGGATTGTCGCCAAAGAAATAGGAGCCCCATACTACGAAACGAGTGTGCTCACTCACTTTGGAGTGAATGAGGTGTTTGAGAATGTGATCCGTGCTGCTTTGTTGTCACGAAGGCAGCAGCGATTTTGGATGACGAATTTAAAGCATGTCCAACGTCCTTTGCTTCAGGTAAAAAAATTGTTCTTTTTACTAACTTTACATATTATATATTAATATTTTTTTAATGAAAAAGTAACAATAGAAAAAATCAATTTAAGATGTTTTGCATTTAATAATTATTTTTATATCCAGTACAATACATATTGTACCTCTTTCTCACTGTCCGGTAGGTATAATGTTCAGTTGCTTCTTTTTGTTTCAATTTCTTGCTTTGTGCCTTATCTTGTTGTATTTTGGATACTTGCTTGGTAACAACCATAGATGCAATTTAAGAAACACAGGTTGCTACACTCGTGGCCAACCTAACATGGGTAAACAACAAAGAGTAAAATGGCAGAGGGAAATGATACAAGACAATAAATCACATCGCAACCTCGCCGATTCAAACGAAACAAGAAAAAAAGTTTCAATCAATCGTCTAGTTTGGCGCCGATATCGCTTCAGTTGGCCTATAGTAAATTAACGGTATTATAAAAATTTTCTTGATGCGTAATAAGGCGCTTTTTTTTTATTTACCCAATTTTGATTTATAAGATCTTGGAATACTAGAATAATAGTTCAAATTTTGATGAGAAATTTATATAAAAAATATTTTTCAAAATACTTAAAAACAATATATATTTTTTAATTGTAATTGTAAAAGGGTTAATATTTTTAAGCTAAAAATAAGCACACATCTCTAAAATATAATACAAAAAATATGAGGCAGTAGGGATTCAGAGCAGTATTTAAATCCGTGGATGAAAATCAAATGTAATAATTATTTTTGCAAAAAAGTCGCGCAATTTTTTTTGTATTATAACTGTAAAAGGTTAATATTTTAAGCGAAAAATAAGAATACATAACAAACATATAATAAACAGGAGAGTTTATGTTCTTATTCAAAATTTTAACCATAAATTGTAACAAAGCAAAAAACGCCAAATGTTTTTACGGTATTGTAAACAGGGCCGGATTTCTAAATAGGCTAAGTAGGCTGTAGCCTAGAGCGGTGAATTTTTTTGGGCGGCAAATTTTACGACCAATTTAAGCGGCATTTGGCATAAAAAATATTATAAAGATACGAATATATTTAAGAAAGAAAACAAATAATTTACATTAATGCGTACACCGTAAACGTATATATAGTACAAATATTTCGTAGTAAACATGATCGCTGCGAGGGCAAGTGCACCCCTTCCTCTTGGATTTCGAAGTTGAAAGACAAATAGTAGAACAGTTTAAAGAAATTCGCCTATTTCGTTTTCAATTTAGTGTGTAAAGGTACATAGATGATTATAATGTGTGTATCTATTTTAAACAACACATACCACCCAATTTTACAGCTAACCAGCTACCTTTCCCCGTATTGGGAGAAAATTGTGACTGGGGCGGCAAAATCGTTGCCTACAAGCGGCAAATCTTTAAATCCGGCCCTGATTGTAAAGTGTAAATTCCAAACTTTTATTGCAATTAAAACCAAAGATAAACCTTGAGAAACGATATAAAAAACTACAAAAGGTTACAAAATAAAATCGAATTAATAATAGGAGATTTTTTTCTAGCCCTTTATAGAAAGCATACAAAATATTTCTGAAAACCAAGAAACTATAAAACTATTTTTAACAAAACTAAAAAAATTGAATAATGTACATCACAAGTATTCACTTTTCGTACAATACGACTCAAAAAGTAACAATGATATTAAAAAAAAAATCTTTATGACATTTATTGAATACTTGGCTACAATTACCAACGACTTTTTCCAAAAAATTTAAAATTTTTAAAATCTACTTTTGTTCAGCCAGATTTTGGGCAAATGCTTTTGATAACTTTATTTTCCATTTAAGGAAAGAAAAGAATTGTAAATTGCCTTCTTTCTTAAACAGAAATTCATTTTCAAATCGCCAATTACACAGTGAATTATGATATATGAAAAAAAAACATCTGCCGCTGTCATAATAAATAAAATCCCATCGAATCGGCAACCATGGAACGCGAAAAGAAACAATGATCCGTCTGGAAACTCTTTAAGTATTTATTAGAAAATATCTGAATAAATTTATTGAAAAAACTTTTCATTCTAATAAAATAACCAATTTTCTCAATAATATTCAAATCTGTTCAAACCTTAAACGAATTAATGTTTTAAACAAGTTTTTCTGGATGGATTCGCAAATAATTTATGGGACTCTTTACATCCGCGGAAGGATCTTCTCCATAGCTTATTTCTATTTACCCTACTTAGGTTGGCCAGGAGTATAGTCTTTCTATTTTTAATCCAATTATAATCAACCAAAACACAAAACTACCACTAAATATTAGTTTATTATTATTTTTTAAATTGAAAAATACGAAATAAAACTGTAATTGGTTAATATTGTCTTGAACATAAACAAGCAAATAATTTACATATTTAGGTATTTTTTTACATGATACTGTTATTTTTATGTTTCATTTAAAAATTTGATTCTATTTTGCAATACTTTAAATAAATATTTACTTGGAGGGATTATTAATACACCGAGAAGATAATTTAGAAATTAATTCCAAACCTTCCTAATGACTTCTCAATTAAATTATTCAATAAATTCCTTGACCATTCCAGGTTCCATTTTGTCCGCCTGAGCCAAGGCCCCCCCAGGTGACAGTTCCACCCCCCCAGTTCGAGGATGACATGCTGTCCCTGTTGCACAGTCAGATGTACACAGATGTCATTTTCCTCACTGGGAAAGTTGGTTTCGCAGCCCACAAGTCAGTGCTGTCTGCTGTCTCCAACTCTTTGTACAAGCTCTTCACCATCGACGTTGCCTCTGAAGGAACACTCGGAGGCAGGAGTGCTAGTGATTCTAGTGTAGTAAGTTTGTACGATGTTTTACACCATGCAGTAAATCTGTAGTGAGCATTTGAAATGTGAACTGTAAATTTAGCTAAAAGGTGGTTGCATCCATAAAATCAGTAATCAAACCCTGGTTGAGGACTTAGTAATCAGACACACTCAGTGGCGGCCTGAGAGTATTTTCAGGGTGGGGCAAGACTTAAATTTGGCACCCTCCAAACGCTATAAGTTTTGGCTATACTCGCCGCCAACCAAATTAGAACACGTTAGGGATGACGGTTTTTCAAAAACCTTTTTTTACAACGCCGGTAAAACCGACGCGGTTTTAACGAACCTTAATAACCGGTTTCCATGAACGTTTACGTAACCGGTTTTTCCAGAAACGTTCCATGACCGTTTTTCAATGCAAAAAAAAACGGTTTTCCATTTTTTAAAAAAAGTTTTTCAGTTTCTTATTAATTAATTGAAAAAATCAATTAATTTGTAAACTTTACTTTCGAAATAAAAAAAACTATTAACACAATCAATTTTAAATGTTTAAAGTGTTTTGTTGAAAACTAAGTTCTTGGTTTTCTTCATAATTCTTACTTTCTTATTATTTAAAATTATAATGTTCCTTTTTTATTCCGGTTTTTCTAATCGTTTTGAGTATTTTTATTAAGCTTTGCATTATTCCATCTCTATTTCCTTTTCCTTTTTTTAAAAAAAAATTTAATTCCTCCCATTTGATATCTATGCCGCTAACATAGTGCAAAACTGACATTTTAAAAAAACAATTATATAATTTTTTAAAAAATGCTGATGTCGATTTTTAAGAAAAAAAAAGAATTTCCGGTTTTTTGACGGTTTTCCCTGCAGAAAACCGGTTTCCGGTTTAGACCGTCCTCATGAAAAAAACGGTTTTTCAGTTAAAACCGAGGGAAAAAAAACGGTTTCCGTTTTCCATCCCTAAAGTGTAACAAATAAGGGTGGCGTTAACTATAGAAGTTTTTAAATATTGCTTTGTTTTTTAAAGTTTTCTTACACAGGAATAAATAAAAATCCCTTTTGTGTGCAGTTAAAAGTTGTGCCCTCTCTGAAACAGTGCTCAGCTTGACCTCCCTGCCATTTTGCCTTTGACAACCACTACAGTGTTATGTAATACATCATTAATTAAACATCATCATTAAATTGCAATGACTTAAACAACTTAGTGAAGCAAATATTAATGGTTGCAGGTCGCACTGTGTGCAGAAAAGTAATGCATCCACCCATTCAGTTATCAGGGAGATATGCCGCTTTTCCAGTCATGGGGGATGGAGTGTAGAGTCCCTGGACAAATTATTAGATGCACTATATTTTTTTTAGTAATGATGAAAACATACCAAAGAATGCCATATCATTAAAAAAGATGTCGATATATGTATTAAGTATAGCAGATAGTATTTTCTATTCAACAGCTTAAGTTTAGGAACACAAATGTCCTTCTAAAGGTATTTTGTTCATCATTGATTGATACATGAAATCTTGCAGTGCATCTAATAATTTGTCCAGGGATTGTAGTTCAAAATAAAAATATATACTATTTAAGCTGTAGTCGTTATAGTTAAGAGTTATGGTGTTAACAAGTTTCCTCTGCAGGAATTTATAGAAATAAATAAAGCATTTCGGATTAACAAATAGAAACCAATCAATTTGAAATTTAACTTTGTATTCCCGAAATGCAAATTGTTAAAGCCTTCTTTTCTTCTTCAGGTTAGTTCATCCGACAGCTCCATCAGCAACTTCACCAACGACACTGATCAACTGTTGACTGATAGCCCACATTCTGTCATTACCTGTGCCTCCTTCTGCCTGTCCAGGAGCCACCATAATGCAAACCAGAATGTTAGTTCAGTGTTTGTCATGGTATTTTGTTTTGAACGTAGCTTCTAGTTAGTTGTTATTTAGTAGCTCTTAATAAGTAAGTTAGTAAGTAGGTTAGTAAGTAGGTTACTTAAGCAGCCCTTAGACCAAACATAAAAACCTATTTCCTTCTTTCCACTTAAAAACTTTCAGGTTTTTTTTAATCAAGTCTGTTTTCTCACTACCACAAATGAAAAAAAATTGCAAAGAAAAAAAGAGCAAACCATATGAAATATATAAGCATTACAAAAATGAAACAATATATATCAAACCAATCACTGTATTCATACTACTTCTTCAGAGGAATAGAGCATAACAGAACTAACTCAAGTTGAGTTCTTTCGAGTGTTTGCCCTTTTTTTTCATTGCTGGATGTTGGGGACAGTTACGGTTTTTAATCTTTTGATTTACCTGAAACAGAAACACACCCCTGTTCTTGCTCTGCCCCCTGACGAAATAGCATGAACAAAGTGATTGTTTCATTTTTGTAATACTTTCCCACTTTTTGAAAAGTAAATATTAACTTAGTGGAATAATAGGATTATTTTATTTATTTTAGATATTAAGATTTGTTAAACGGAACTTTTTTCTGTAATAAAATCTAACTTAAGTTCATCATTTTAAATGAAATAAATTTGAATAAAAAAAAAACAAGAGCTTTCTCACATTTATTTTTTCAGTTATATTAGTGAAATTATGTAAAGTAATTTTAATTTGCAGCAAATAAATTTAGGTCTTTTTTAAAATCATTACACCAAAAAGCTTCTAAATCAACTCAAACTTATCTCAAATTTTTCAACGAGTATAATTTTGCAAGTCTGTACAATTACTAACTCAAACTCATTTCCACAGTCCAACCACGAAGCCAAGCACGGCTCCGTGAAGCGCCGCTCCAGTTGCCAGATTCACCCGGAAACTCCAAACTTGCAAACAGGGGTGCGACGCATTTTGGACCATCGCGCATATCAATGCATCAGCATAGAACGCTGCGAAGGTCTGGACCATCGGGGGAGAGTGACGTCATCTGTGCAGACAATTGTTACGTTGGCGAGTGGCATCACGCCCAGCGCAATGCAGAATTGTCTAAGGTGATTGTTAATTGCCTAACGTCAAACTTTCACTCTAGCATTTCCGCAATTTCCTAAGTTGTTTTGGTTTTGTTCACCATGCGCAGTCTTTTTGTCTGCATTGTGCTATTTTAATGTTGTTTACTTGCAACTCATTTTTATTCTTGCTATTTATTAGAGTTTAACTGTATTAAAACTAGAATTAGCAAGAGTGTTTATCATGCTTAAAATTCTATTAAAATGTTAATGAAACTAGCAATATCTTTCATTCATTCTATTACATTTTGTAGACAGTAAATCAACCAGGCATTATAAAAAAATAACCAAACTATTACAGTAAAAACATACCATAAATAGGAATTTTATTTGATTTATTTATTGCAATAAACAACTAAATGTGCAGTTATTTTCATTTTCTACTAGCCTTTTGAAATTTGTGTTTATGCACTTTAAGTGTAATCTTAATGGTTTTTAAAACTTGATTGAATTTTTCGAATTATATTTTTGCTCTTTGATAAATACTTTACTCTATCATTCTTTTACATCGAATCATTCTGATTTAATAACTTTACCATTTCTTATGAAGATTTCAATATACCCATTATTCTTATATATATGCAGATTTCTTTATACCATTGTTCTTATCTTTTTACCAGTTTTCTTATCTTTATGCCAGTTATTCTTATCTTTATGCAGATTTCTTTATACCGGTGGTCTTGACCACAAGATGTGCATTAACATGACAGAGCTGTTGGATGCAGCTGAGCTCATGGACATACCAGAACTTCAGGTTTGTTCCTTTTTTTTCCCTCAATATCTAACTGGGTCTTTCCTTTTGCTTAAAAAAAATAAATCATAGACTTTCACTTTCAAATTTGCATTTTTTTTGTAAAATCTTAATTTATTCAATAAGAAAATAAAAATATAATAAAGTTACTAGAGGGCTTTCAGGGGACAGCACCTTTAATTTTGAAATAATTTGGCTAATTTTCAGGTTGTTAATTATATAAATTTTAATAATACCTTCACATTAAAAGTATCCAGGCATGCTTTTACACAGACCCCATTTTTGTAAGAAAATAAGTTACTAGTTTAAGAATTGTTGGTTCCATCTAAACAATTCCAAAGCAGATGCTGCAATATACATTATGCTGAATAATACGTTAACCCCTCTGAGGGATACTGATGTATGAACCTGTCAACTGGCTATCAGGTTTACCAGAAACACACATCTTTTAAATTTTTTATCATTTTACTAAATGTTAAAATTTGAAACATAGAAGACAAAGTAAGAGCTTTTTTTAATCATCTGCAACAGAAGTATAATTTTTAAAAATTTAGTTACAATTTTAAATTGCTTACTCATGCAGTGAAAAACAACTTAAAACTTCGGCCAAATTGCTTTTCCCTCAGAGGGTTAAATAGTGAAACCATTTTAAATAAATCCCTGAAGTACTTCCCCTATTGCATCATAACCCTATGTAAACTGAGGGCTTGTAAATTGTGTTGTGATTGGGACTGTCCTTACGATCCAGACGATTGACCGGGAGTTGTGCTCTACTGTGCAGTTACTGATCGGGCAGCACAAGGATTTGGCCAGCGCAGGGCTGTACGAGAAGTTCACACAGAGGGTCAGAAACCAGATGAGGGAGGTCTGCTTGCACCAGGGACTGTTTTCAGGCAAGTCTATCACCACTCTATTTAGCCTTGGTTTCCTAGCAGTCCGGTGACAGAATCGAGCGTCCGTAAGAGTCTGGGGGGGAAAATGGGTACAATACAAACAAGCCGGTATGGTTTCCTAGGGAGCGTTGTCCGTCCCCCGTTCACCACCTATAGTCTGTCGCCTGGAGTGCAGCGGAGATGTTGGCTCCAACGTTTTTATCAGTCTTCTGTTGCTGAACGGCGGTGATTTTTGGTTGTTTTTTTTGCTTTGTGGGTAACAAAAGTGGTCAGGATGTCAAATGCGGAACCCGAAAATTCATTTTTTCAATGGAGGATGATGAGATCTTCATTGATTTTGTAAGGAACAACCAGATCATTCAAAATAAAAATAATGTTAATTAAAAAAATCATTAATTAAAGAAACAAAAATGAATAGAAATCTTATTTCGGCTAAATAGTTGTAATATATGTTTTATTTTAACTCTGTTTTGTATCTTCTTGAGAAAAAAAAAACCTTTGTGCAATATTTTTTAACTGGTCAATTTAATTCATCAACAAGTTAAACTTTAAATTTTTTATTTGTTTTCATTTAATTGGAACATTTATTTCGGAGCTTTATAACATTATCTAGTTATAACAACATTCATATTCAAAATTAAAAGAAATTTTGAATGATAGTTTTAATGTATAGACAAGTTCAAGTATGCTAGCTGCAATACAAGTACATATCGAAGAAATTTACAATTAATTTCATTTATTCATGTATATATCGTTTCAAGTATTTAATTTAAAATATATATCTTGTTTGATATGCACAAGCACATATTCGAAGAGGCTGGGCTTTAATCGAAAATATTGTCGGAACTCTTCGTCGTTTGACTTTAAATGTCGCCAAACCAAAATATTATGCTCTGTTTTTTTACATTGCATCCTCTGAATTTTCGTCCGATGATAATTCATCTTTATAAAGATAGCGATGCCAAGGGCCAAAATACGATGCACGTGGATCCATTCTGAAGTCCGAATCACAGAATGTTTGACACTTTCTGCCGACCGTCAACAGTTTCTTAGGTTGACACTTCTTGACCACCGTTTTATTCTGGTATGGCGTGACGTCAAAATGTAATGTCACGACCAGTTTCATGCGGCCGCTCGATTCTGTCTCCGGACTGCTAGGAGACCAAGGCTTTATGTTACCTGTGCAGGTATTTTATTTAAATCATTGGGTAAATTTATGGAAATTTTATAAATATACAGTCGAACCCCATTAACGCGAACTCGAAGGGAACACCGAAACATTTCACGTTAACCGAATTTCATGCTAACCGTCGGGAATATTTTGTAATTGAACCACTGAATAGCTTTTTTTAAAAATAACATATAAAAATTATTGTAATTTAATAATGTACTTATAAAATTGAAAAGGAAATTTTTTAAGAGAGCTCGTGTTTTTATCAGAAGTAGAACACAGTTTATTTTTATAAAGTTCATTTGCCGCTTATTTTAATGTTTTGTTTCATTTGTTTTCGAAACTTTGAATTACTAAGGAAAAATAGTCAAATTTTGAATTTTTTGTTTGGGTTAAACGGGATTTAGTCTTTCGTGATTTTGTGTAAAGAGATTTTTTAGCATTAGCTCAAAGCTTTATATAGGCCGGGGAAATGCTATCAGTTCATGTTAAGCGAAATTTCATGTTAACAGGGTTCGACTGTATTACATTAGAAACCTATCGTAATGTTCTTTATATAGTCTGACCAGATTTGTTTCAGTGATTAACTTTTCGACTATAAAATCACCATTAAATTTTCATAATTCATATTTTACTTACGTTTTTGTCTGAAAAAACTATAAAAAATAAAACGGAGACTATTTGCAAGTTTTTGATAGCTAGATAGTTGAATAAGAAACTAAACTGTACTGAGAAATGATGTAGGTGTGGTCACCCTATCTCTATACTTCAAGAAAACATTGCTTATTAGAAGTTGTAATTACTAATTAATTAGATAATTAGTCGTAAAGTTTCTTGTCTATGTAAGTTTTATTAGCATGCTAGATCGTCAAGCTTTTTAGTTATTCTGATTCACGAGTTGTTCATCAGGAGGTGAGTTAATATATAAAATGCCTTTAGAATATTAGTTTAAAACATGATGTCACAATGACACCTATACTCCCTTTCAATAAAAATTTCAAAAGAAATCAATTATTGTTAAACCTGGTTACATAGGGACCCCCAGTTTGGTTCAAATAATAAATCAAATAGCCATTTTGTTTTTAATCTTAGTTTGGTGATGACAGTTACTTCTAAGGGCTGTCAGCCCAAAGTCTTTCAGTTTAGTCTTCATAATCTAACTTAGTTTAAAAATTAGAAGAATCACTACTGGATCTTGGCTTGTTCAAATTGTTCAATGGTTCCATCAAATATATACATTTTTCAAAAAATATTTCTGTTAATAAAGTTCTGCAGACTTAAATATGAATTGCACCCAAATAATTTTGCTCCTTCACTTTAATGTATACTCAAAGGCTATTTATTGACCTTACTTTTTTTTAAATATAAATAACTCATAAATATCGATCACCTCTTCAGTGCCATTGAAAAGTTGCTAACTTTACAATATGATGTTTATGTTACAGATGTCTATTTTCAACTGGAAGATGGTCTTTGCTGTGCACACAAACCTATACTAATGGCACGCTGTGATGTCATGGCAGCCATGTTTCGGGGAGATTTTAGAGAAAGTTCAGCTAAAGTTGTAAGTTTCAGACATTTATTAATGTAATCCATTCAATTAACAAAATAGTCGTGTTCATTATGTAACATTTAAACAACGAAATATTTGCATTTATTATATTACGTTTAATTAGCAAAATAATTACACTAATTACATTATGTTTGGTTAAAAAATATTATTACTATTAATAATGTACAATATAGATTGTACTAATTGGTTAGCTTGAATATTACAGAGCACTACAGATAGCCTAAGTGTTATGCTCTGTCAATAAATTAAATTGCACTTAATATTGCCAATGTAAAATAGTAATACAACGCTCTGAACCTTTTATAATATACATCAGCTGTAAGAAAGGTCACAGGTTTTAATAAGGGCATTGAAAAATACCCCCCCTCCTGTGACCCCCCTGTCGTATTTCTCTGACAAAATAAATTCTCTTTAACCCCTCCCCCACTATAAAAAAGATTGAAACGTCCCCCACTATGTTTTTCTATTTTTCGAAAACCCATAGTCTTTGGAGACAATTATGGGTTAGGTTCGACATATGATCATATTTGTTCACGCCGGCTTATTTGGAGGTATAAACTTCTCATGCAAATCAAGATGGTTTTTAATTTAAATAAGATATTAATTATCAATTACCATTTTTAATTAAATGTGTCCAGTGTATTTAATTAAATAAGTATTAGTGATGTCGTGTTAAATACTAATGCTTGAATCTTAATAAGTACATATTTTCTGATGAATGCATGACATAGTATAACTTAACCCCTCAAAAACATATATTTTTAACCCCTATTAAACTTAATAACTTAAATTACCTTTTTCACATATCCTTAATATCACTTATTAATATCTTTAACATCCCAACAACAGTGTCATCTAGTCGCACCACGTAGTCGTTCCCACAGAAACTGTTTAGTTAGCAAATATTTTAAAGTGACCTTAAAAACCTATCATCGATGCTTAACCCTAATTGGTCAATCGAAGAACAAGCAATAATAATCTGTAGCTGAGAATTACTTTTTAATTAGACTTCAAGATGTAAGGTTGTGTGTTTTTTGGCGGGCCGAGCTACGGCTCCGGACTCAATCCCATTAAATACTCTAAAATAATTTCTTTACAATAAATTATCTTTGGACGTCCAAACTCTCTTCTTTTTAGAATTAACTACATATAAAAGTATGCTCTCCAATGAAGTAGATATTTTTCTATTTCATGCATATATTAGTTGAAGAATGTTATTGGTGCAATTTTCATTATTGCCAATTTTTCTCTCTATATTTTTCTTTTAAATTTTCTTGACCCCCTTGTCAAATTTTTCTGGATCCGCCCCTGAAAAGTAGCACTGCACTACAAAATGCAGTACACTGGTCACCCTTGTTAATCCCCCTAACCCACTTTCAGGTCCACTTCCCTGGCGTGAGCAAGTGCTGCTTCCACCAGCTCCTTATCTACCTGTACACCGATGAAGTGGACCCCTCTGTGGTCCCTTCCAATTGCCTGGACCTCCTTGCGCTGGCAAACAGGCTTTGCTTGCCCAGGCTGGTGGGACTGGTGGAACAGAAGGTCATAAGGGACATGATACGCATGCAGGATGCTGGGAAGGATACAACCGAGCATGCACTGAAGCTGCTGGAGTCGTGCCAGGTGGGAGTTTTTACCCTATTTTCTTTTCTTTAATTTGTAAAGGTATAGAGTGACCCAGTTTATATCCTGGTTACATGCTAGCCTAAAACTGATCTGTTTCTGACAAAGTACAGTAGAACCTCGATTATCTGTCCCTCTTTTATCCGGAACTCTCTGTTAACCAACCGTCCCTCAGTCAACATAAAAAAATCAAACTAAGTAATTTTTGGTAGTTCACCAAAGTAACCAGTTTTGGAAATATACAGCAATTCCTAAAGTGAGGAATCTCTGGCGATACTGAAATTGGCCAAACTTCCGCAATTCAAAAATCGAGATTCTCCGCCTAATTTGAAATCAAATTATCCGGTGATTCTGAACTAGAATTCTGTACCAATTCTCAACTCAGGAAATTATCAGGTTTAAAAAAATCGGGAATCATGATTTTTAAATATCAGAACTTAAGCAATTAAAAATTCTTTATTATCCGGAATTTTCAATTATCCGACCTGCCTATGGTCCCAATTAGATCGGATAATTGAGGTTCTACTAATTACTTAGTCGCGATGGCTAGTATTTGATATTTGTGCTGACGAACGCAGTACTCCCTTTGCAATGAGTTGAAGAATAACGATTGTTGTGGTGCTGCCTGAAGTGAGTCTTGGGACTTTGCTGCTTTCTTTCAATCTCATGACTTAGGTAATGGTGAAGGTTAGTCAAATATGCACCCGTAGATGGCGCCACGTCCAAGTCATCACTGAAGAGGTAGGGCGATTCCGACACCTTTTGCATGATAACCCTATAATAGCCCATACTACTGAGAAATTTCTACGGCATATTCAAAAGATTTTTTTTAAATGACAAGTGCGAGTTGAAGCCTATTTCCCTTACTTTAATTTAAAAGAATTGTTTAGTATGAAAAGATATGGTGCATGTACAGTTTAGGGTTTCCTTTCTGTCTGTTTATCTGTACTCCCCTTTTAACTTTCAATCTACCGATTGAAAATGGACAGATTTAAAATGTTTTCTTTGTTTGAAGGTATGAAGAGCCCCAGGTCAGCCTGGTTTTGAAACAAGAATAATAATTGTGGAACTGCAATTTGATTTTAGCAAACGATAAAGAATAATAATAATTTGCAAAAGATAGTAAATGTCAGGCAATTAATTTTAATTTCTTTTGTTTTTAGATGCATAATGCTGATCAGTTAGCTGACTGGTGTCTGTACCACATAGCAGTAAATTACAATGAGATCTGTAGAAAGACTCCAAAGCTGCTCAGAAACCTTCATCCAGAGAATCAGGCCTATTTGAACAGGAATAGGTGGCCACCTGTGTGGTAAGTGTGGCATTTTTTTTTTAAATATGTAAAAAAAATTGTTATGAAATGTTTTTATAACATGGTTAAACAACTTCTGTAAGTTAGAAAGATAATACTTGATGGGACACAGGATAATACTACATAGATTTGTAGCAGCCTCAGTAACCCAGAGTCTACCAAAAGGATCCTCGAGGTGGAGATGAGTTACCTCGGCTTATATACTACTATTAACATCGTAATCAAGAATAGTGGTAGGAACGCAGAGATAAATCTGCGCCCTCTAGCATGAGGCCACAGATTCAATGGGACTACATGTTTATGACAATATAAACAATTTGTCTGAGGTAATTTGTGACAAAGTTAGTCTATACTAAAATTTCCCTAACCACTTTATTGTATTGGCCTAACAAAGCTCTTTCAAGGTATATTGACAACATGGTACAAGTTTGGTCTAGGTCAGAGATCTCCACCCAGAGCTTCATTCTGAACTGATTTTTATAACAAAAATAAACTTTCCTCCTTAAAATATTATGATTTTTTTTAAAAATCAAGTTTCCCAAGCTATATATTGATGTGGCAACAACCATTTAAATGAATAAAAATTGAAATTCAATGCTAATTAAATGTGTAGATAGTCAACTTACAGGTCGACAGATGTCCGTTCGAATGCACAGGTAGACGGATAAAATTTGCAAGAAGATAGGTCTCTGATACCTTTATAATAAAAAATAAAAGTATAAGATAGATCTATGTTGTCATATCAATCAAACAAAAGATAAATTTTAGATTCATATATATATATTTATTTTATCATTCCAGGTACCTCAAAGAATACGATTACTACGAACGCTGCGTTCGGGAGCGCCAATGGCAAGAAAAGCCGCCAAAAGTTTTCAAGCGGCATCGGAACAACAGCACAAGCAGCGGATGCCTTTGCTTTTCAGGGCGGAACAGGAACAATGACTCCAAACGTGCCTACCGTACTGTTTGATGAACACTTTTACCCAGACCCACTAGATATTGGTAGACAGAGCCATGACAACTTTATCGATATGGCAAACTGCTTTCACCAGTCTTTATTCCCTGTTGGCTTAGAGGGGCTCAAATTTGCACTGAATTGCAGTGAAGGTAGCGTTTTGCTAATTCTTCAAGTTGTCGTGACTCTTGTGTAACAGATTTAGTATGAGTCGTTATTGGGTTACTCTAATTTTATCCTGTGTATCTTAACTTCTTACATTTATGTTGCATTACTTCTCATTTTTGTTTTGTCTAGGATGGGTGTATCTTGGATTTCTTTAAGATGGTTTCAGACAATTATTTGGAAAAATTAGGTTTTTTTTGCCAACACATGTCTTTTCTGTGCACAGAGCGATATTCGATTAGGCTATTCCACAATTTCTGGTAAAAATGTCTTAAATAGTTATTCGAGTTTTGTTAAAGAATAAATTTTAAATCGAAACCCGTTAAAGTAATTGCTCAAAATACTTTTTATTGCAACCCAAATATTTTTATTATTCTGTTTGTTAGGCCTGCTCGGTTTTGTTTGCAAGCTTCCAATAAGAATATAGGATAAATATATTTATTTATATGGCATAAACTTTTGTATCACCTGTATGCCTTGAAAAAATTCAAAATCTGTGGAAAGTTTAGCTTCACTTTTTTGATTTGAAAGGATTAGTGTCGAGCCAACCAACTTGCATCTCTTAAACTATCTGCTTATGCCGGACTGTTTATGAGCTTAGCATCTAAAATAATTATTGCTTGGTAACTACAAATATATGATATTTGACTATGTTTGGGAACTCCTAGTTGTTTTGAGGGGTTGGAAAGTTTCTGATTCGTTATTATAGTTAAACTTCTCGCATTGGCCAGTCTTGCTATGTGACAAAAAACTCCGTATAATAATCTGTAAATAAAGTACTTGTTTTAAATATAAAATTTAATTATTACACATTTGCAATACTCACAAAATAATCTTAGTGTTTGGAACTGAATTATAAGTTTTGCAAGGTAACCCTCCTTATAACTTGGGAGTTCTATAATATAATTATCTGATTTGTTATTTAGTTCAATTGGAAGTCCCAATTGTTGCCATTGTATTTTATCTTGCCATCTTGTAATTACTGCTTTCAAAAAATTATTGGGCATTATAAAAGTTTTATTTGAGTATACACTAGGAAATTCAGACAAAGAATATAATTTTTGATTTCTTTATTTTTTTTTTTCAAACTAATTTGTCATGTTTAAACCTACTAATCCTGTCTTGTAACAATAAGTGTAGATCATTTATTTTATTCAAAACAAGTCAACAAGTTTTATTTTTAAAAAATCAAGAGTAAGTTTATTTTAGAAGCTGTAGCACATTTTCTATGAAAACTTACCAAACAAATATGTTTATTACGTTATATAACTTAGTGATGTAATTATATTATATGTGTTCTGGGTTTTTTAGCACTATATCCAAATAAAACTGTGGTAATGCTGGTAATTTTAAATGTAGTGAGCAAATATTTGAAAAAAGTTTAATATTTTTTTTCTCTGCAAACCAAGAGCTTTTCCAAATTATAGAAATGTTTAGAAGCTGTGTTGTGGTCCCTGCTTAAAAGATCCAGGATTATTAGCTGGTTTCTGAACCATGCACTAATTTCTCCCAGTTAGTTAGAAGACATTTAATTTTGTCTTTTGGCTTAGCAATGGATGTTACAGGTGTTTTTATTGTTTCTTTGCACATGATTTGCAATTTCTTGTACAGCTACATTTTGTAGAACTTAAAACTGCACAACTGCTGGTCAGTGTGAATGTGCGTTGTAATGTATATTTAACTCCTTTAAGGAATCTTTTTTTTTATTTAATGACTTAAATTTTGTACTTTAATTTGTTTATGAAAAACTGTGATCTTTTTATCTATTTAGTGTTTATTATACATGCAGTCTTTTTGTTTGTTTTTTAGTTATGTAATTGCAAATGCATTTTATTTCTTTGTTGATGAGGTCAAATAATAATTGTAAAATTCGTCTTTTTTTCTCATTAATTCTTACAATATTTTTAGTTCTTTTTTGTAACAACTTATATTTCATTATATCATGCATACCTTTTCATCAAGTAATGGTGTAATACTAAGTTACAACACATTTGAAAATTCAAATTTAATTCTCTTTTGAAGCAAGTGTTTATGAACTAGTTTTTTTAAAAAATAAGTTGCAAAATAATTTCTATTATGATTTAAAATTAAAATGAAATTTTTTAAGAGTGTATTTTTAAAATGCGAAAACAACGATTAGATGTAATTATGATCCCGGAATCGTACACTGCCTCATAACCGCTGCATGTAGTTCCAATTCACATGCTGATATCTGCTCAAATAATCTATTCCTTTTACTTTTTGTATGTGTATATTCTGTACAGGAAGTTGACTATGCACTGCAAAGTTAGAAATAGTGGCTATATCTTAAGATAAAATATTTGAAATTAAACTAACTTTTATTTATTTGAAGTATTTTCTTCTAGTCCTAAATATAAGTTCCTTGTTCATTATTATTTTTTTTATATTACTTTATTATAATTTCAATAATATTTTAAGGATGAACATGTATCAAATTAAACTATTTATTAATTTTTTTTAACCATATTTGAAAGAAATATAAACCTCATTGATAAATTTGTTTCTATAATATTCTGGTATGGTTATAGTTAAATTATAATTTCTAATAATATAAAAGGCAGTATCTAGCTGTAGTAACAGCTGCAAAATTAGAAGTCATTAAATTTTATTGTTTATACTATTTTTAAGTTTAACTTACAATGGTAAATTATGTGTGTATGTATCAATATAAGAGTATAAAATTAAGTGTGATTAAGACTAAGCCTAAAATAATGTCCATGTATAATTGTACTCTGATTGCAATTTTTTGGTTTTTAATAATCAAAAATCCCTGATAACTTTACTACTAATGTCAGATACATATACTTTCCCTATTTGTAATCATAATATTAATTTAAATAGTTGCAGGACATAAATGTGTTTCTACCATTACTTATAGAGTGTAACAGTAAAATAATAATAGCGCTCACACGTTACTGGTGCCTCTATCGTGATAACTAAATCTGCTCCATGTGATAATAGTGCATATTCAGATAAAGTTTTTACGCATTTTTTGTAGCATTTGTTATACCAATCACCAATTGTTGTTTAGAGATTAGGGGCTCTGTAAGTTGCGCTGGTTTATAAGCTATTTTATCCTACACTTACAAGACCATATTCTACAACAAAATAGATTTTTTAATGTAGGACAGTAAATTCCAAGTTTTTTTTTCAGTCTCTAATCATGTTCAGAAAATATCTTTAACTTTGCACATGATACATGAGAGGATTCATGAAGTAAAAACGTAGATTATTGGCGCAAATATTTTATTCGTACGGATTTTTTATTCGTACGTTTACGGATGTAGGAAAGTTGCCACGCGGAAGATTTCCACGAAGAGAACTCACCGAAAGATATTGTCACAGGGACCATCCACAAATGACCCCCCGCTTGATAAGGAAGGGAGGGAGAAGAGTTCATATAGCTGTAATTGTTTGTGGGTATGGATTGGTGTGTGTGTGGGAGGGGGGCTTCACGTTTGTCGACTGTTAGTTTGTGTGTCTTTCTGATGAAGGCGAGCATTTTGAGTCTCGCCGAAACGTGTAAAATTTCTACCAACAAATAAACTATTTGCAACACTAATCTACGTTGTTTACTTATACAAATACAAAAATTGTCGACCAACAACAGGCCAGAGGCCCAGCAAGGTTGGTCCAAAATAAATCTAATACATTACCAGTTTCCGATGACTGTCAAGTTTCTTCTTAAAATCTTCTACTCTCTTCGAATGCCCAACATAATCTGGTAAAGCATTCCACTGACAACTCTATTGTAAAAATAATGTTTTCTTACCTCCCTTCTAAAGCTCGATTTATTCAACTTCTGATCATGTCCTCTGGTACGGCTATTTAAGGTAAAACCTAAGCCCTCCATGTCACCCTGTTTTATGAACTTGAATAACTGTATTAAATCACCCCTAGCTCTCCGATTTTCCAGAGAATACATGTTTAAAGATCTTAATCTGTTATCGTAATCAATATCAGATAGACCCATAATCATTTTTGTAGCCCTATGCTGCACTTTTTCAAGCAACTCCATATCTTTTCTGAGGAAGGGAGACCAAAACTGAACAGCATATTCCAGATGTGAACAGTGAACTTCATGAATCCTCCCTCTAAACATGGTTCAAAAGTACTATGTTTTGTTCAAGCATCTTTTCCCTTGGTAGTGGTGCAGGGTATTATAACTGAATATAGATACTAGTGCATACTGATAGGGACATTATACAAAAGTACTTATTTTTTAGCTGCACTTGACCTATACATAAAATATTGAAGAATTTCATAAATGGCTATTGCCAAACCTAGATTACTCTTAAACCAACTATGCACTACTGATTTAAAGTCTAATTTTTTTTTCTTTTATTGTTTTTTAAGAGCTTTGTCATTTTAGTAGCTTTGAATATCCTATATCTACAATCTTTGTTTCATGAAACTGGCAATTGATTTCAATAAAACAGTAATTACAGTAAATGGAACATATGGCATTTTGCTTTCCCCCACTGAGATTTTGCCCTTGACTTGGTATGTAGAACTATAGTGACAAAAGGTTATTCTGGATAGAGAATTTGGAAACCTCTAAATTCCAACAAATCTTTTGTAAACCACATATCAGGGATGTGTTTAAATCCATTTTAGTCACAAATTCGATGTTTTTTGTTTAGGTCACAAACTTAGTTACCTTAATTAAAGGTAATCTTTCTTTCAAACATTGAAATTTACTATTACTAATAGTACACTGCTCAAAAGAATTATGGGAATTCATGGTTTAAACCCTTTCACCCCCAATAGTTCCATTTGGAATCATCAGCTTGCTATTTATTCTCTTATTAAGTTGAGCTTGCACTTATTTATAGTTAGATGAAAGAATCATGTCTTTTGAAGAATTAAATAATGTTTGTTTTAATTAAATTAAAATATGAAAAACATGGTAAAATAAAATTCACCTCCCAAAAATTTTTATTATATAAATTAACCCTAAATTCTTCACGCTTGCATTCTTAGATGTTTGAAAATTGATTTTAACTTTTTTAACAAATAAAGTTTTGAAAAAATTGTTGTTATAATTTATTCAAAAGTTATGATTCCAATCCCCCCCCCCCCTTAAATTTTAGGGTAAAAAATCAAAATTTTTAAACTATTTTTTACCATATCAATCTGGATACATAATGAATCTATTTCACAAATTTTAAATTTTTAGAATAAAAAATAAAACGTTGGAACTGGGAGGGTTAACAAAAGTACGCACATTGCTCCCCTAATTGTTTTGAGCATTGTACTAGGTTCCATTCATTACATAAATACTATATAACCACTCAACTAAATATGCCAGTAAAAGTTGTGCCATTATTTACTGATTTAAAGAATTAATTCTATTTGTGGGAATCGGAATAATTTAAATTTAATTAGAATTTGTTGTTTTTCTTTTAGTTCTAAAGCCTATAAATTCGTTAGTTATTCTTTTAGATCCAAGACTTATTTTTTAATCTTTGTTTAATATATAAATGCTCTTGACCATCAAACATTATTAAAAATTAGCCGAATAAATTCATTGTTAATATAATTTTTTTGCAAGCTTTTGTATTTACTTAAATCAATTTTGTAATTCACTTTTAAAGCGATGCTTTGAGACACAGTCAATGTTATATAGCACTTTTTACTGTTATTTTACTGTTTACTTATTTTACTTTTTACTGTTATTTGAAGCAAGTAGTGAATATAAATGCAATTTTTTCATCTGCGTAATTCAAAATTCCAGCAAATGTATATGTGTTGAATGTTAAATGGCAGAAGCCCCCTAAAACTTTAGAATTTTGCACTCAATTATTGTTTTAACATTGGAAACATTTTTGCAATTTCCAATTATGCTGGTCTGTCATACTGCTAAGTGCCATGTTACATTTTCTCTAACTTATAAATGACATTGTTAAAGCTTTTTTATAAAAAAAAATATATATAACCATTCATTCTAAAGTTAAAAAATTTTACGCATCTGTTGTTCTTCAGATTTATCTCTATATTCTGTAAAAATATCCTTGTATAGCATCTATGTTTAAAATGATACTGTTTTAAAAATATCTAGTTGTATATGTATCGTATATCTTACTTGCTATTTACTATAATTTAATTCTCACTATATTTTGAGTGGTAAAGGGTTCGTGCATACTTTTCACAACAACTAAATTTGAGTTTGTATAAGAACTTGAAAAAATGAATTTGAAAGACTTTACATGTCAACGTACTTGTGTTCTACTTTAATCTCGGTCGTTTGAATTGACCACAGATTATAACTTAGTTATTACAATTTTTTTAGTAATTAAAAAGTTCCTAAACAGTTTAAAGGAATGTACGAGCTGCATTACAAATTGAATAATTAATTGCTACAACAAATATGTCACACATTTAAAAATTATTCCTTGATTTTTGTGTTTAAAGCTTTTTTTTATGTGTCAATTTTTGAATAAATTGTGCCAAAATCTTCTGACACTACCTGTAAAAATTTGATGCAAATTTTTTAATGTTTAAATATGTCTTTAATCTTTTTTCTTAAAAGTGTTTGTTCTTTAACTCATGAACTATTTTTTTTTTGCTAAATAAAAACATTTCATTAAGTCAACTGTGTTATTGAGAAATTCTTTAAAATAAAAGTCTTTGAAGAAAACTTAAATTTAATATGAATTGTTGATTATGTTTGATAAAAATATGTACATATTTCAGTTTAACGGTTCTTATTTGAATATGAATTTTTATAATAAAGGAACTGTAAAGTTACAATTGTACCTTAACAGGAAGAAAAAAAATGTGATGCAATAAAAAAAATGCTGCACATTTTAAAAACAAAAATCGATTATGAATATTGCTATATTATACATTTCTTAAAAATTTTAAAATTATGTATCGTGCTTCTTATGTTAATAAACACTTGGCTTAAGTTTTTTCAATGGAATACCAGTAACATCTTACAAAAAAGTTTTTTTAGCACTACATAGTAATTTACAAAATATGGATTTTAAAAATTCTAAATAAGATGCTAAGATTAAGGTATGAATGCATGAAATCTGTTGAATTATGATTAATTCAACACTTTTAAGATTTCATGCATTCATACCTTAATCTTAGCATCTTATTTAGAATTTTTTAAAATTTTCAAATGATTCTAAACACAAAAGCTTTAAATATTTTTTATTGAGTAAAATTTAAAACATTTTAAATGTAACCCCAAATCAATTTTAAAAATATAAACTAAACAGCTTATCAATTTGAGTTTTAGGCACTTGTGCTTCTTAATAGATTTTTAGAACAGCTATGATATAATGCCCAGTTGGCAATTTACATATTACATTGCCAAGCAACCAAAATATGTTCTTTTTAAAGAGCAGTTCTCGGCTCTGTTCTTTAAAAAAGAACAGTTCTTAAACCTACTCTTTTTACAAAAGTTGCTTTACACGAGGGACAATTCAGACGAACATAAAAAGAACACATAATTAACTTAAAATAATAAAATTCGATTGGAAATGTCATTTTTTTGCCATCACTTTAATAAGTTTTAGTATTTAAAAAAATAATGCAACTTAGATTATTTTATGACAAAACTATTTTTTAAAATTTTAGTAAATTAATTTTAATTTTAATTTTTTTAAATTTAAATAATTAAAATTCTAGTTAATTAAAAAATTACTGATAAGAAATAAAAGCAATGAAATATTTTTGAAGAAAAATTATGAAAATGCATACAATAACGCAAACCTAATGAGAAAAAAACAAGTAGGTTTGTTACAGAATCTGTCACTTAAACCGCTTCCACACAACATTTGTGCTCAACAGGAAACAATATATTTATACACCTCAGAAAGAAATTCGCCAAACAGAGCCTTTAGCTAGTTGTAATTAAACATTTAAACGATAAAATTAATTATTTTCATTAATCTTTCTCAGATTTAATAATTAGACTTTATCGTTTGCTTAATTTGTTTGAAGTTCGAAGAATAATAATGTAATCTTTTTTAATAAATATCTTTGTGTCGCCACAATTTACCATTTACATTTCTTTCGAAAATTCAGTCATTTATCGTTTGTTAAATTAATTTACAGTTCGAAAAATATATAATTAGTGCAATTGATGCTTTAAAAATAAAAGCGAAACTTTGCATATTTTTTTATGCCAAGTTAGAATTCTCTATGCATCCTTCTTCATACATATATAATAAACCATCAAAAGAACTCTATTGTGATATTCCAACAATCCAAACTGAATTATATCGCATAAATAAATATTCTTTTAAAAGTGTTTATTTTTATTTTAACAAAAGTTTCTCGTACGTTTAACGAAATGGCAACAGTGAAAATATTGAATAAAAATGGAATTTGCATGTTATTTCAATGTAGATTAAATTTTTAGTTATTTAAATTTTAAATAAGCTTCTAGTTTAAATTTTTTAATGAAATTTGGCATGTAGCCAAATCTGATTTTTGCTTCAAAATGACGTATCCCACTTGTCTGTGGGACTTGTGGATGACAACAGTGAAAATATGAATAAAAATAGAATGTGCATGTTATTTCAATGTAGATAAAAAAAATTTAGTAATTTAAATTTTAAATAAACTTCTAATTTAAATTTTTTAAGCTTATTTAAAATTTAAATAACTAAAAATTTAATCTACATTGAAATAACATGCAAATTCCATTTTTATTCAATATTTTCACTGTTGCCATTTCGTTAAACGTACGAGAAAATTTTGTTAAAATAAAAATAAACACACTTGAAAAAATATTTATTTATGTGATATAATTCGGTTTGGATTGTTTGTATTATCACAATAGAGTTCTTTTAATGGTTCTATATATATGTATGAAGAAAGATGCATAGAGAATTCTAACTTGGCATAAAAAAAATATGCTAAGTTTCGATTTTATTTTTAAAGCATCAATTGTACAAATTATATATTTTTTGAACTGTAAATTAATTTAACAAACTATAAATAAGTGAATTTTCGAAAGAAATGTAAATGGGAAATTGTGGCGACAAAAATATTTATTAAAAAGATTACATCATTATTCTTCGAACTTTAAACAAATTTAGCAAACGATAAAGTCTAATTATTAAATCTGAGAAAGAAGATTAATGAAATAGTTAATTTTGGCGTTTAAAACTTTGAATTACAAATAGCTAAAGGCCCTGTTTTTATTAGAATTAAATCACATTTGCCGTTCGCAACAATCGCTCGAGAAACTTTAATTCTTTTAGACAATAAATTAAAATAAACTTATTTTTGCGACATCGATCAGTTTGAAATGACGTCAAATATATTTCACTACGGAATCCTTGTATGTTGATATGAAATGTTTTCATTCTATTTAAAAGCGAGGAATATGACATATTTATTCTTTAAAATATAAATTGATTTTTTGCAACGATAAGTAATAATTATTGAATTTTCGAAATAAAATAAATGAAACTAGCAAATTTAGCTTGTAAATGTTAAATATAGAATTAATGTTGTGTTTGGCGCGTTTTTTTCATGTTAAACACAAATGTGTGGAAGCGGGTTAAGTGACAGATTCTGTTACAAACCTACTTGTTTACGTTATAAACGTAGTGTGGAAGCTAAAATTAAACATTGTGGTACAAATTATTATATAAAAAGAATTTTGCTGCTTTTGAGAGTGTATTGATTTCAAAAATTAAATGGTAATACTTTTAATAAAAATTATATTTTGGGTGAACATGTTATTAAAGTTACTAGATGAATTATTAGAAATTAATTGGAAAATTATATTGATAATTAATATACACTATAGATTCAATTCTGAAATTACTACAAAAATATGTATCAGAATTTTTATTAACTAGTTTGTTTACTTAATTTACATATAATACAGATTTTATTAACAGTAATGTCCGTAATACTAAAACATATGCTATATAGTTTCATGATATATCTATAAAACAATAAAATTTTAAAACAAGTAATGGCACTGTAGAGCAATTTCTACACTACACTAAGTTAATAAAATAAATTTCTTCAATAATGTTTTTAAAAAATAATCATCAGATAATTTAGTTAAGCATATTAATAAACAAAGCAAAAATATGCACAAAGGTTTTATAAATAACTATAACTAATGACTTATATAATCAGCTTACAACAAGTAAGATTTCAATTGTAACGTTTCGCTTTCAATTTAAAAAACTCAAGGAATTATTTTCAGTAAATAATTGCTCAATTTGAAGAATACCAAGGTTGTGCTTCCAAATTCTTTTTTAAAAAGTAAAAAACCAAGTAAAATAAATTATTTAAAAAACTGCTTTAAAAAAAAGTCACTCAAACATGCGTCCAAACAGGTTGCATTGATTAGAGAACCAGGATTGAAAGATGAAATTTCCAAAATATAGCCAAGCTGCTGCTCAAAAAAGCCAAAGTACGCAAAATTATCTTAGATTACATTCCTTCCAACTCAATTAAAATTACAAATCAAGATATATTCAAAAGCAAAATATCAACAAAACGCTTAAAAATAGTCAAGATTGAACGAAAAATAAAAATTTGAGGGCTCTTCAAACATAATCTAATCATTAACCAGAACAATTTTGGCTACTGGTATAATTTTAAATAAACCAAACGGATCAAATATTAGCCGAAACTGCAAAAATTAGCCAATCTGACTTTAAACAAATCAAACTTTAGTTATTTAACTTTAGTTTGACTTAAATCAAACTTTAGTTATGTAAAATAAAAACTAATGGGCTTGTTTCACGTAGTACTATCAAAGAAAACAAAACAACCAATGAAATCGCAGTTCGGAGCGCAGGACGTTATAAGAAACCAATGAGCTTGTTTCAAGTAGTACAGAAAGAAAACAAAACAACCAATGAAATCGCAGTATGGAGCGCATGACATCATAAGAAATATTCTCATTGATGTCCATAATTAGTAATGGGACTGTTTCACGTCGTCGGTGGCAACAGCTCCGCGGTCTTGTTTTCATTTTTCTGGAATTACTTTTATTTTGGTATCTGAGTTTAAGAAAGTGAGTTTAAGAATATTTAAGTCATTAATTTTTTTTTTAAATGCCAACTTCTTATTGTGCTGTTGGTTGTTCAAATCATTTATTAAAGAAAGCTTGCATAGAAAGAAAAGTTTCCGCATTCTGATCCTAGATAAAAACAAGTTGCATGTTGTAAAAAAAACTCAGAAGCAGACAAAAAGTACGTTCATTTTGAGAATAAAATCGGAAAAACCAATGAAATCGTAGAAAAGTGAAGACAAGAGCGTTACATCAGCAAAAACATTTCCATTATTAATAATAAATTAATAGTAAAAGCTGTATTAACTATGGGAAATTAAATTAAAATATAAGTTTAATAAAAAATAATTTTAATTAAGCATAATTTTGATAAAAAATAATTTTAATTAAACATAATTTTGATTAAAAATAATTTTAATTAAAAACAATTTTATTTAAAAATAATTTTATTTAAAAATAATTTTATTTAAAAATAATTTTATTTAAAAATAATTTTATTTAAAAATAATTTTAATTACAAATAATTTCAATTAAAATAACTTTAATTATAAAAAAATGAAAAAAGATTTTCTCTCTCTGCCAGTTTATTTTTTACTGCAATTTATAATACCACAAAGTCGAACTAGAACAGCTCTGTAAAGACGAAACCAAAGCTTTGTTCTTTAGTAATTTTTTCCATCACTTCACTCGAATGGCGCTTCAAAAGGTGTAGTATCGTTCATACGTAGGCTCGTCATCACGTAAAACCGCTTGTTATATAGAGACTCGAATCTCGATACCTCTGAAGACCCAACGAGTATATGAGGAGTACGTGCTCGTTAAATCTGTTGGGTCCGAAAATCCCGTGGTCGGTCGTTGCGCAGTTTACCACAGGAGCATTCGATATCACACAGGCTCAGGGCCGGATTACCAATTAGGCAAGGTAGGCAGTTGCCTACAGGCCCCATACATTTTAGGGGCCCCGCAACTTCCAAGTCAAAAGGGGCCCCTCAAAAGGGGCCCCAGATTCACACCCACCTCACAACAAGTGGTAATGGGCCAAGAGAAGTCAACGTTATCTGAGGCAATAAACATGGTCGGATACAATTACCACTGTCATCTGCGAAATACGTTATAGAGGGGGCTATTTTTGCAGTTTTCACACCCTTCTCCTACAGGGTTGTAACAAACACAAAAGCTATAGATAAATAGCACCTAACTTGGCTACTTTGCTCTAAACTGGTCACATCAAGATATCTTTGATTGGTTTTTTTTTGGCTAAGTTTGGGTCCACTAGAAGTAATTTTGAATCGATGATCGAATTTTTGTTTCGAGGTTCTAGTAGAAAGTAGGTGTTTTGGTTACGATTTACTAACGTTTAGGTTTGTCAAATAAAAAAAGCTCATTAGGATTTTTAAAAAAATACCCATAAATACGCCTAATTTATAAGATGGTTTTTGAGAATTTTAAAAATACATGTTTTTAACTGAATTCCAACACATTTATAATTTTTGCTCCAAAAGAAACAAAAATTATTATTATTTTGCAAACTATCCTTTTTTTTTATTCCAAATAATTAAAAAAGAAAAGAAATTTGGTATTAACATTGCAGAGATTTCCGACCATTTGTTTGTATCCTTCTTTCAAATTCCGTTCTAATTTACGATATTAAAAAAATAATCATTTGAAAAGGTATGACAACATGGACCAATCTTTTCTCCTGTTTGTCTGTACGAAGGAAGTCACGCGGACAGACAGTAGAATCTTACTTAAGTACTTAAGTAGTAGAACTTAAAGTGTATCAAATATCAGTGAAAAATTTGAAAAATCATTAAACTTTAAATATGAAGTAGTAAAAGATATAAATACGTATTCGGCGGAAATAAAATATTGAAAAGTTGGTAAGACAAATATCAAAATATCTACATGAAATCTATCACATACCACATACAGTGTGCATAAATACTGTTTTTTTTCCCCAAAATGTGACAAAATCATATTTTTAAAAAAATGTACGACCCATTGCAAGCAACATTTAGTTTTATAAAAAAAATCATATATTATAAGGTACATAGGTAAACAGTAAAATAATATAGTTTTTATAATAAATTTCATTTCTAAAAAAAAAACACTTTCAGCTTTAAGTAATTTAACACCACAAAACACCAGACAAGATAATATTTATAATGTGGTTGTGTGTGTGGTGTGTTTTTTTCTGTCATTCATAAGTGGCTAAAGGCCTGTTTAAAGGTAAGATATTAATAAAAATTTAATTTCATTTAATGTCAAAACTTAATATATTGTTGAGCTTTCGCAAAAATATAAATTTCGCTTTAATATGCACTATTTTTATATTTTTATGGACATAGTGTTCCGTGAGTAATTGTTTAAATTTTTGATCAATTGCGTATATCTGTTAGAATTTAGATTTATAGGTATTGATAAATTAATTCCCATACAATTAATTCTACAATTTAAAAATTTAGATTCTATTGATTTTATTTATGTAAGTTCTGATATACACTGAAAAAAAGTGTAGCATTTCTCCATGTCATAAAGAGATCGGGGAAGGGGGGGGGGGGGGGGAGCCAAGGGGGCCCCTCAAAATCAACTGCCTACAGGCCCCTACACTGCTTAATCCGGCCCTGCCACAGGCTATTCGCCAATCTTTGCTTTTATACCAGGTTTGTATAAAATATAATAAGTAAGTAATAATATTACTGCTTATTAATTAGAATTCACAACTATGTACATCGGAAATTATCGAGCACTAAAGATTATGAATAATTGGGTACTCGAGTAACCGCCGTATTCACAAGTTCGAGTCAAGTAGCGAGATATCCCCAGAACATGAATCCTGCGAGGAAGGGACAACTTGAGGGTTATTTCAAATTCGTATTCACAACCGCGAGATTTATCTGGGTTTCACCTTTCGGGTTTCTTCCTCAGGTTTCAATCAGATTTTGTAACAGGACATATCATTGGTCAAGCGGAATCACGTGACGTTGTTTACTGATAGAGATATTTCTCACTTGTTCTATTTGCATCGTGAGACAGATCGCAATCGCCTCTGGGGAGTCGGATGGTTCTATCTCGCCCATGTTAATTTTACTAACTTTAGGAATATTTTTCTCAGGAACTTGAATTGTTTTTATAGTTTGTTCCTTACATATAGCTCTTTAATTTAAACTGAAGATATTTCACAGTATAAAAAAATACTTTCACAGTGAGTTTTTTAAAAATATGTATTTAAAAAAAAAAACCAATTTAAAGTTATATAACTTTTTTGTAGCAGAGATATTTAAAATTGAGCAGAGATATTTTAAAATTCCTCAGTTTAAATCAAATAGCTATTAATAGGGAAGAAATAATAAAACAAAACACGCTGATATATTTGATATTTCCTGAGAAAAAATGTCCTAAGTGTTGAAAAACCCTATATTTCAGGAAACGCAAAAGAAAATTAAGGTATTGGTAAGAACTGATGTACATAGTTTCTGAAAAATGCTTATAAAAATAAAACTACTAAACAGAAATCGATTATCTTGGTCTTAAATTAAAGTTATACGCATGCAAATTAAAAATAAAACACAGAAAATCGACATTTTTGACCCAAACGCCCATCCGACTCCCCTTTAAAAAAAATGGCTGAAGCGAAGAAAATAAACTTTATGCCAGATGACTCTGAAGTTTTAATAACTTTAATTTAAATATATAAAGGAATATTGGAAAATAAGAAAACTAATGCCTTTATAATTATCATTATGTATATGTATAAATTTTTAACCAAGAATATTAACCTGCTAATTATATTTTACAGTGGCAAATACTAGTATGGTTATAATATTCCTCTGTTATTTGTATTTTATTATTAAGTTTGTAACATTTTTGTGCATAACTACCGCAGCACACAACTTTTAAAACAGTTTTAGTCAATTTAAAGATACGTTTTTAAATGGTTTGTGTACAATAAAAATTATCATCGCATATCTCACGTAAGTCTCTACGTAGAAATTTAGTATCAATCTAAATCTCATGTTGAAAATATATTTATCTTTCTAATATGCTGTACTTCTACAATGAACAATCTTATAAAGATCAATTAAAATGGATTAGAACTAAATAATTATAATCACTAGTTTGAAAGAAGAACCTGATAAGTTATGTTTGTTTTGATTTTGAACATTTCTCAGAGATATCCCTCTGAAAACCCACCGATATTGGTAGGATAACCCGTAGAGCAGATTCGGCTCCTTATCTCCTCCCTTTTGGCATAACCCGCATTTGTGAATAAGGAATTTGACGAAACCTACCGATCTATCCCCCAGACGGGGGAAACCTGCGGGTGACCCGAACTTGTGAATACGGCCGAGACACATATAGAACTTTTAATACTGGAGAAGCATTTAAATGCGCTGCAAAATACTATACATATTGATAAAGATTTATTGGATTTGTAATTTCAGAACAGAAAATCTTATACCTGCCTTGAAATTTTAGTTATAAGCGAAAGAACATAAAATCGAAAATTCTAGTTTTTTTCATAAGGGCATAATTCAACAACATATACATTTACGAAAATTTTCGAACAGAAAGACACAGATATTTTCTGTAAAAATGTATTGAATATAAAGATTTTCTAAATAAAATAATATTATTTATCGATAGTAAGGTCGAGTATTTCAATATGCATTGGTAATAAATATTATTTCGCATCATACCTATCTACCATCATACCATCATTTTTATGCAAATTTTTGTTTCATTCATATTGCCCACAAAAAGTTTGTTCCAAATTCGGCGCACTTTGTCGGTAATATAAATCACGTATTACAAAACGAGGGTTACGACCTTAACGCGATACTTAAGGAAAGCAAAATAAAATTACGCAGAATGATTTGGCAATGATTTTTAACCAAGGCAAGTGGGCACTAATCATTTTAAATAATCAATGTGGTAACAATGAAATACAATACTAAAAATCGAATTCCAATAATATTTTAGGGTGTTTAATTTTTAATATATTAAAACACACTTTTTGAAATTGTATTGGAAATAACATACATTTAAAATTAAAAACATAGTAATCGATATAATTTGATGTTAATTATTCATACAAAATACATTGTATGCACTTGAAACTGACTTGGCATTAAAACTGCAAATGCCCTATCATTTGTTATTATAAATACAGGGTGAAGCAAATAAATCCGGCCCCAACGTGGAGAACGACATAAATGTTGCCAAGTCAAAACCAATACAAAAACAGGTTTGCTAACATGAAGCCATTGATCGCTTCAATATTAAGCCCCAAAAAAAGCTTGGCGACTTATTTGCCGGCAACTACGCTATGGTTTGAAAACCTAGTTGAAATGAAATATAAACAAGGTTTGTAGAGCTGATCAAAAAAAGTTCCCACTAGTGATTATTTCGGTTGTTATTTATCGTAGAGAATCGGGGACCTTTTTTTGTTACTAGAAAACATTCTAAATTGATTGCAAGACAAAAAAAAAAAAATTGCATAACAAGCCGTCTTCATACAATACACACTACGATCTGAAATGGCCAATAGTCCATGAGTAGCTCTAATGTGATGCTAATCCAATCCAACCAATGCAAAAACAGGTTTCTCAAGTGAAACCATTGCATGCTTGAATAATCTTTTATTTCCACTTGAAAGCTTTCAGGCGGCTTCAAGAGTTTTTCACGCCAAGCATTTCAACGTATTCCTATCTCTAGACCGGGGCCGCTTTTATTTGCCTCACCCTGTATTTGTCTTACACATTTAGTAAATGAAAAGAGGGCTTTTCCTAATAATAAATGTAAATTGCTTTTTTAAAAAATTCCAAAGGTGTGGGGGGTTTAACCAATATCTAATTACCTTGAAAAATTTATTACTGAAAAAAGGAATAATTTCGCAGTTTAAACTATAGAGTTAAAAATAAGTCGTAATATTTTTTTAAAATAATGCTTTAATAATAAGTTATGAAAAATTGCAGTAAAATGTACAATATATACTAACATTTCCCATTTCCGCTTTTTTTTCATAATTAAATAAATTTTGAGGTTCCAAAAGACTGGGGACCTTAAGCCCCGTCATTAAATGGGCCCGTTAGTAAACATGCCCTAAATTGACAGAGGAGCCCCTCCTCTTGTAAAATATTTTAATGATTTTGCATATCAAAAGTTGTCTTTGAAAATTTAAAAAAAATGATTGAAAGACACGAACATTGCAATAATTCTAACGAATTTTACAAAATTAATTATTATTATTTTTTTAAAGAATATAATGCAATTTTCGGTCTCTTTCGACTAGGGATCCTATTCCTGGACATTACGGGCCGAATGTTAATGGGGTTGTTTCACGGAGGATCTGGCAATAGCTATGCGGTTTTGTTTGGAACAGGATTCCCTGGAGGAAAAGGAGAATGTGTACATTGCGCTCTATTGGTTCATTCTTTTCCATGGCTCCGCCCATTCATATGTTTTGCTTCTCCTAAGCTGAGTTGAATTGTTTATTTCTGATAAGTGTTCTGTAAGGGTTGAATATTTCGTCGCACTAGAATTACAAGCACATGAGAGCTGTTAGCGACGGGCCTTATATTTTTGAACCATTGTCTGAGATGATTTGAGAAAATGTGATTAATAGTAATTAAATGTGAGTAAATTGTTTTTGTGGAAACAAATGTTTCTTTCCCTTTTAAACCGAAATTTTTGTGTAAAAAATTACTTCAACATGATATATTTTAAAGTTAGATCGCCCACTTCAAGAGCTACCTAGGAACCGGTTGTATAATATTTGCCCTGGGTTTTAATATTCTTAATAATCAAGAGCGACAAAATCAAGTTTTCAGTAATTAACTAATCATTATTGCCTCCTGCGTTGAGGGACTAAAACCGATGGAAGGTACTGTGTCGAATGTACGGACTAGGGACGTGCGAACCAATGTATCTCTGTACCGCATATGGGACCTTTGAGTATGCAAAAAAAATCGCAATGCTATTTCAAGACTATCACTATAAATAAGGGCTTAGAGTAAATCATATTTTGGGACCCTCCAGTCTAAGTATTTCGTTGTTGATCAGTGGATTTTCCAATTTCTGTTTTGTTAAGTTTTGTTAAGTTTTTTTTTTGTTGTTCTATTAAGCCTGCTGAGTAGTTTAGTTTGAATATCGTCGCACTAGAGCTATACGAGGGCTATTGGCGACGGGCGTCGTGATTTAGAACCACAGTCAGGCGACGGAGTAGGCACCCAACGCAATTGTTAAGGGCGGCATCGTACGTAGCGTTGGGGCTTTGGAGCATATTTAATGTGTACTTCCTCTACACGGGTTATTACTCGTCGGACATTTTTGGCTGCACAGGCCGTTCATAGGTCGTCCTGCTGAGTAATAAAGAGCCTTCTCCCACTTACAGATTCCTGAGGGTCTCGTGTCTCATAAGGACAATGGCGACTGTCATTATACCAATTTGTAAACACAATTGCAATATAAAACTCGAGTGCTTAAATTCATGAACAGCATATGCAATTGTTTCAAAAGCAATCACTGGGCAAAATATCTTCTCAGAAAGTGCAAAACCATTTTAAAGCTTTATTTAATATTTCAGGTTTTGATTAATCTGAATTTCATGCTGCATTTTAAAACAAATATACTTAACCATAAAATAATTTAAATATATTTTTAACCAGTGATTTATTTTAGGACATATTCAATTAGTAGTTACAGGAAGAATATACCCTTTTTTAGTAAAGAGTTTATTATTTTCAGAAAAATAAATTCTTTATGCTGTTTTTCCATTTAAAAAAAATCTCAGTTACTTGAAATGATGCCAAGAAAAAATAAACGGTCCATCAGCCGATTCAATTTTTGAACAA
Organism: Oedothorax gibbosus; assembly: GCA_019343175.1. Lineage (NCBI taxonomy): Eukaryota > Metazoa > Arthropoda > Arachnida > Araneae > Linyphiidae > Oedothorax > Oedothorax gibbosus. The sequence goes on from CM033279.1 coordinate 6,335,938, forward strand.
TCGGCGTCGGCCAAAAAGTGCCATCGGTTTATCCCTAATTGCTGCACAAAAGATTTCAATGTCAGTTCATAATTCCCCAAAGTTTAAGATGAAATATTGCAAAGAAAAAAGCTTGCACAATTGAAATTAAAGGAAAGGAACTAATGCACACTGGTTTCTACTTAACACACAAATGTTGATCTGAATAAGATATTTTTTTTTTTTGCGCTTGAGATTTTAAAAAAAGTTTGACACTGTATGCATTATATGAATATCTATTGCTGCCTCAGATTTTATATTTAGGATCCTCACTTATTTCAGAGTGAAATCGCCAGCATATCGCATTAATCTAATAAAAATGTAATCTAGTAAAAATTAAATATTTCTATAAGACATGATGAAACTTATATTTTTCTATTTTTACTATAAGTATTAAAATTTGTGACACAGAAAAAAGGAGGTTGAAATAATAAAGTTAATTCCTTAGGGTGTATGTTATGGTTCAAAAAATTGAATGTGTTGAAAAAAGAACACAAAGCTTAAATGTTTTACCGATTTGAAAATTAATGATGATTCTTCAGATATGTGTATACTTCAGGATCTTACACTTAAATTTTTTTGACAGACTTTTTATAAAAGTCAATCAGTTTCTTTGAAATAAGTATTGCGATTCATTTATAAAATAAAATAGTACTTTATTAAGATATTTTTTACAGTAACTAATGGTAATTAACGTCCCTTGAACTCATTTAAACAAAAACATTTAGCTATTCCTTGAATTCCACAAGACAGGATGATATGGCAACTACAGCTACATTCTTGCAGGTCAACATCTGAAAAGAATATATACATACAACACACAAATCAATCCAATTAAAAAACTTTTCTTTCAATGAATGATTTAATGCTAATTTAAAGATTCATGAGAAGTGTGCCATGAACTCACTGGTTCTTAAGAAATCTGTCAGTAGAATTTTGGAACACACAGGAAAAAGGCTAGACTAATAAAAATGTACTAAAATATCAATCAATATAAAAACAAGAGTAGGTCATATGCACAATTCTTAGTCTCAACAAACTGTTGAATAAAAATAGGCTTTTGGCGACATTACTGTCTGACACCTGGTGGTTCGGCTTTTATTGCACAAGTGTGACTGGACAGGGGTTTAGATTATCCAGGTGCTAGCCTCTTCCCTGTCTCTTATGCAATAGAACAAAAAAATAAGGAATAAAATAATTATAAATACTTACAGAGCATATTTGTTCATAGTACCACAGTATTAACTGCCTACAATTGTTTGATAAATATCAAGTTGAAAATCTTCTACATCAAAACTTTCAATTTAAGATTTATTAAATGTCCTTTGTTTAATATAGTAACAAATATGAACCCCACTATTGAAATTATCTGTTTGCAGAATATGGGACGGAACTTTAACTAACCATGGGAAAGCTTCATTCAACTTAAAGAGTACACTACACATAAAATAAACCTTTTAGAATAGTTTAAAGTCAACTAATAAATATGATAGTGATTTGCAAATTTAAAAAAATGATGAATTAAAAAAATAGGGTTCGCTGGCGTGGGCCCTTTAACTTTTTACGCCCCCCCCACTGTAGGCGGCCCTGATATAGAGTGACTTTGGTTGCGATGGAGTGCCAGCTCAGGTGTTGGCTTTCCCACTTTACCGCATATCTAAATCACTGGGCCCGTTTCCAATAGCCCTCATGTAGGTATAGTTCTAACGTTATTTAAAACAAAACCAAAACAACTAAAGCAAAAAAACAACAGAATATTAAGGATTGACGCTTTAAAAATTCATAAATTCTAAAATGTGCTCAACAAAAGTACACAAATTCAGTTAATAATTAATAAATATTCTAAAAATTCCACACTGATTTTCAGAAAAATAATACTCATTTAGCTTTGTACAGAACTCATCAGCGCAACAAATTAACATAATTTATGAATCAAATTGTTTGACGACGACAGAGTTAAATTACAAATGCATCGTGTGCAGAATCAATTTCAGCTATAAGCAAAAAAGAAGCGATAAAAGCATCGTAGTGGCACCACTCAAAATAAAACAATGTGGTAAACTAAGAACTCGTAGCCAATGGAAAGTGCTCTGACAAGAAATAGGGAATTGGGATTGGGTAATAGGTTTTGGCTCTATTTTTCGATTTGGCGATGTAGCAACAAACTATTCACAAAGAAAAGGCGCCAAGCTAAGCTAGCGCCATTTCGAAAAAATCACGCAAAAGCTAGACGTGCAAATTTTCTCCGATTTTGTAAGTTTTAAATCTTTATTATTTTGTGTTATTTCTTGTATAATTATGTTCTATCGTAATAATTATCAAATGTATAACTTATTGTAATGTATATGAATAAGGAGTTCTTATTTTATTAGAAGATTTTTTATTCTGTATCTTTGTTTACAGAAGTTAGTACTACACAGACAATAGAGCAGATATTAGTTTTATATTTATTTAGTTTACAATTATCAAAATGTTTTTATTTATGTCGGCAAATGGATTAATTTGCTAATCTAAAAGACAATTAGGTTAAATTCTTATGCCCGCATTTTTTTTTGATATTAACTCTATTATCAATCAATGACTGTCAATTTGTGTGGAAAAATTTGGGTTTCGAAATGCTCTTTATTATGTGCAAACAAAAAACTTAATTTTAGTTTTTCATTATGAATAACGCATGATCATATTTTTAATATTCTTTTATAAGTGCATTTGTTTTTAAATAATATATTTTTTCTACTCTCCATCCATTGACGTTACATATCGTGGTAGACAATAGAATTGGATATAATTTTCATTTCCCTATTCTATTTTAATGTTTTTTTTTCCTCTGGTAAAAACCTTAAAAAAAATTTTGCGTAAAAGTTTGTAAATATCAATCTTTTCGTGACAGTGTGCGAGGATTACCTACTGCTCTTCAATACTACCTACTGTTCTGCCCATACACGGTCATCCACGGTGAGTCTCCAAATCTTCGCTGATTTGATTTTGGGTAAGTTTTTGAAGATTCGAATCATCGTCGTGGAACGACCATGTAAGTTGAAAAAAACTTTTATTTCAGAAAGGGGGAAAATACATTTATTTAAAAATTATTAAAAGTTCTAAATTTCAATAACGCAAAAATGTTTTCTAACTATTTGTTATTGAAAAATTATAATTTTAAAACTTTAAAAAGCTATTTTAAACAAAATTGCGTCATTTTCTTAAATATACTTTTTTTTTGTAAAAAGGATTTCTTATAAATTCCTAATTATTTAATTGATTGGAATTATTAATTTTTAATAAGATCTATTATCTTAAATTGTATTTCCCTTTTTAATATTGTTATTTTAGTTGATTTTCAGATTTTTGGAATTTTTAAACTATTGACAAATTAATTAATACTTTATATACTTAAATATTTATAATCTTATCATCAAATCCAAATAATTTTAGTTCTATTACTATTAGATTTGGTTATTAGCCAATAATGCACAACTCTGAAATCTTAACCAAATCTATATCTAAAGTGCCTCTAGTATGGGATCTATTTATACAAATGGTTACTTTTGCTATGTTAATTATGTAATATAAAAATATGGATTTTCAGTGTTTCATAATTAAAAAAAAAAGTTTGTTAAGCATACAGTACTAAGGTGATAATCAACACAGTAATATATTATGTGCGTGTGTGAATATCTGATTCATGTAAATACTAAAGAACTAAGCAACATTCTATTATATTATTGAAATGTATTGATGTTAACCCCCCCCCCCCCCCCCCCTGGTTCTTTTCATTTACATCATTTTGTTTTAGAAACTTTATTTCTTTAATGTGTCAATTCTAATAAATTCCTTTTAGCAATACACAAATACTTAATTATACAATATCTTTTATAATTATATAAATTTTCAATGTAATTTTTTTTTTATTTGAAAATGTTTTTTTTTAATTAGTCAAATTTTCAGATGTGTCAGAGCATGCAATTAAAATTAAATTCAAAATATGAGGGTTTTTTTTCAAAATTATATTCTTATTTCAAAACTTTATATATTTAACATGAATAAATTCTAAAAAAATCTTTAAATTCTTAAAAATTATTAATAAATTCAATCACTTTTTTAATCATTGGATTGAAATATCATGCAAGGAAAACTTGTCTATACTTTAGTTAAATTGCTTATTATTCAGGGGGTTAAAAAATTAATAATTTATAAAATAAATTAATTATCTAGTCAAAATTTTGATTTTATCCAAGTCTCTGATTTCTTTTTTTTTTTTTAAATCTTCTGTTTAATTATTTTTTATTGAATTTAGACTTGGATCAGTATTGCTCTGGCACAGTCATTTTTTATATTGCATTTATTTAATATAAGTTTAACTTTATTTTATTGATTACTTAAGCATGTAAAATGTTTTTACAAAAAATAGGTCATTTTCTTGAAATTATTTTTATTTACTTAATCTCTTTTAGCCAAATGTGGCCAAAATTGCGCTTTATAATTAAATATTCTAATGTTTCTTTTGAAGAAAACTACACTATTTGTCAATTATTTTTAAGTTAAACCGTTAAAATGCAAATTGAAAATTAAATTATACTGATAAATTAAAATTTAAGCAATTGTGTACTCAAAGGGTTTAAAAAAAGTGTTGCTTATTTTCTTTTGTATAAACATGATCCAGTTGCATGAGTTAAGGCGGACTGGGAGCCGTAGTTAGGTCCCAAAACCGAAATCTTTTTCTTTGTTAATCAATCAAATGTAAAAAAAAAAATCTGAGCCAAACAACTCTGGCTGCATTGAATATTTTTACAGGTTGTTTTTTTGTATGATAAATGCAACTGACTAAAACGTCCCTGTAATACCACTTTGTGAAATTGGCTCAAACATTTTTTAACATTATTTATTAAAAAAATTAACAACAAAATAATTGAACTAATTTCAAAAAGTGGTATTATTGGGACGTTTAAGTCAGATATATTTATCATTAAAAAATTCTGTCTGCAAAAGTATTTAATACAACCAGAGTTATAGGGTTAGAATTTTTAATTTTTTTATAAATTGGATTAAAACATTAGAAGACTTTGGTTTTTAAGACCCAGCTAACCGCTCCCATTCCCTCTAAAGTGTGTAATGGAAAGTATGCGAATGGTATGCGTGGGTCTGGGACTTATATTCCCGACAGCCAAAATCTCAACAGGCCATAATCCCCGCTGAAAAAAAAATATTAATGCAAAAATTAGTAATTTAATTTCCTTTAATTAAGCATAATGGGATCAATTTATTGATTTGTCTGCTATTCGACCTTGTCAGAATTTCGTCCCTGTCGTCATAATTTCCTTGCCGGATTTATGTTCTGTTGGAATTTCGGCTGTTGGGTTATGTCCAGAACTGGGTATGCGCATAAAAAGGTACCGAATTCTTAAGAAGGATTGTCAGTCCCATAGACCTAATGCATTAGTTTTGGAATCGCAACTTCCGCAGAAGCATTGCTTTGCCATGTTAGCCCTTTTTTCAGGTATATGGGAATCAACATAACATTGAAATGAAACAAATTTGAAACGAAAATGTTATCGAGTTATTTAATTATGTATTTTTGAAGTTTTAAAATGCCAAAAATATGCAGCAGATGGTGACACTATTTTAAAACTTTATCAATTAATAATTAAATAACCAAATGTTATTTTATTTTTAATTTTGTTTAAAATTGATGTTATGTTGATTCTCATACCTGGTGAAAATGGGATAACATAGCAAAGCAATTCTTTTGCAAAAGTTGCGATTTCAAAACTAATGCATTGGACATATGGGACTGACAGTCACTCTTAAACTATCATCATTCTTGTCACTCTCGATTCTGTCCCGTTCCTTCATGTTACCTTCTATCACATTCGGAGCCCGATTCCTCGTTCTTTGAGTCCGATTCGGGCGCACACAATACGAAAAGACATCGTCACTTTGCAATGGAACAAAAAGACCTCCGCAATTGGCCCAGCCGAGTTTATGGTCCGGAAAATCCAGAATTCTATCCAAGAGGCCCCAAACTGTTCCCGATTGACTTTGGGTCAAAATTCCGAGTAATGCCGAGGGTATCCGAGGCCCGTATTCCCCGATTTCAGATGCGTTAGTCACTCTTGCACTCGCACATGCATGAGTTGCGATTTCTTGTGCGACATCCGTCATCCTGTTCCGATGTTCGCATGATGCTTTCCTGATGTCATGATCACAAGTCGTAAATGACGTCTTCACGTCTGTATGTCTTCCCCTGGTGCTGAACTCACACCTTCGTTGTCAGTATTGGCCTTGTTTGCATGTGATTGGGAATGATCTTTTGGTTATATTTTTACTGTTGCAGGGATGGAGCAATACATTTATTTCAGAAAAAGGTGGTAAAGGAGTGGAAATGTCCTAGTAGTAGTGTGACATATTAATGGCATAATTTAGCACCTTATGTGGAAGAGTGGTGCTTAAAAAAATACAGTATTTTAAGAGTTCAGATAGACTATAGATGGGTACTCATAAATAGATAGTTTACCAATCATAGGTATCGGGTGAAAATAAAAATAATTAACCGATTTTTGTAATATATTGTTAATTATAATGGACGACTAGTATGACCTACAGTGAAGTTTCAGTTACGTCAAGCGTTTTCGAACCACAACTACTTGGCAGCTAATCCACCTAAACTTGAACGGTTATGCGTACAGTGATGCAGGCAGTCAAGCATTGTCTTCTTCCTCCCAAACAACCACTCCCCAACTCTTTGAAATCGTCCATTGAATTAGGGAGACATTGAAAACATCTGCAATATTTTCCTAACGCAATAAAAGTTGAAACTTTGATTATGCAGTAGATTTTGCAAAAAAATTGAGAAAAGCTGGTAATAAATAAATTAAAAGCAAGATTTCTTTATTCGAGTTTGTTTGGCTTGTGAGATTTGGATAGAGATGTGGTTTTCACTGAGATCTGTGCAAAAGCTAATTAAGTTATTTTTTTAGGTCACCACATTTTCTCGGTGATCTCTGTTGAGCATTTTAAAGAGTTACAATAATATAAAAGGCTTTTTAAGTGTTCAGGGATTGTTGAAAAATGCAGGACCTTAATTTAAAAAGTTATACTACACTGCGAAATGCAGCAAATTCGGTCAGACTTAACATTGACCATTTAAGCTAAAAGTAAAAATTGATTTAAATAGATGGATTTAGTGATTTTAAAAGCAATAAAAGGCTTTATAAGATTTTTTGCTTACTTGAAAATTTTTAAAGTAATTGGTTATTTCTGGGACAATGTTAAGAATTTTTATTTGTTCTGCCAGTCATTTATTATGTCATGCTACTACTGGGATTCTTTTTAACTCATTAATGAGGATTGAAAAAAAATTTTGAAATAAGCTTTTTGCTTATTCTTAAGTTTATCTAAATAAACAAAATGTAAGGCAAATGAAGACCTAAAAAACAAAAAAGAAAAACAAAATTAAAAAAAAAAAACTTATAGTAAAGTTTTTATTTGTAAATGATGGCGTTAATGGTATTGACAAAGTCTTCGTTAATTAAATTAAAGGGAGGTATCTTGAGTGAAGTTACCATAGTAAAATGGGTAAACTTAGATTTATTGCAAACAAAGTTAGGAAATAGCCGAAATTTTGATCTTCCATGGGAGGAGATACGTGGATTATAAAAGAGCCCAATAAAAATGGAAGACCGTGCTAAGTGACAAAAAAGTGAAAACGAGAAAATGAGCTTTATAGTTTTTCGTTTGTAATGAGATGCATTAAAATGGCATTTTCACGAGGTAAAAATATGCTTAACTTAAATTTTATGAAAGGAGGAATCTTATTATTTTTAAAGGAGGGGAATGACATGTTCATTGACACAAAATTCTCAATTTTTTCAAAAATGTCATTTAGCACGTTCTTCCACTAAGCTCTTCAATTGTAACCTGATGGGAAGTGGTTTTTAATAAATACAACCATACAACCTCTTACCGTATAATTAAAGGTTGGGTCTCAAGGTACAGATACTTTAATAATGTGCCCTTACCTACTCTAAATATTACTAATTTAGAATAAGTTGTGGGATATTGAATACGCCTCTAGTGCAATGCTGCTGTGGGCGGGTAAACTGCAGTAACCACAACAATATATTAAACCATTTTTGCTTTGAAATAATGAGTTTTTCCCATTGTTCTACTATAGGCTAGAATAATTGAGTTGTTGTAACAATGGTCTAAGTCATTAGTAGGCTATTACTGCAGCTTTTTTTTTTTTTTTTTTTTTTTTTTTTTTTTTTTTTTTTTTTTTTTTTTTTTTTTTTTTTTTTTTTTTTTTTTTTTTTTTTTTTTTTTTTTTTTTTTGAAACGTTAGTAAGGTGTGAGGGAAACAGCTTTTTTTTGCTTGAATATCAGTTTTATTGTTTACTTAGGCTGAGGTTAACTGAGTTTTTAAATTTAAGTGCAGACACTGCGTAGTTTCAAAATTTTTACCCCGGAAAAACAAAGCTAGGATGATACATGAAATCTGAGAGTTGTCAAGAAAGCATAATATTTTATAGTTACTAAACAATTTTTAATTGTAGAAAGTGGATTTAATGTAAGACAGTATTCATCCACCTTTGCGATTAAACTTTTTGTGAACTTTGTGACTTAAGAGCTTACAAAAACTTCTTAGATTTTAATTTCTGTTGTGGAGGAGAAATTCTCAGTAAAAAAACCCCTTAAATTATATTCATTATTTTGTTTAAAAATAGCACATAAAAAAAATAAGTGTCCATTAGAACAATTATTTTAAATTTTTAAATATGTCTTTTGCAAAAATTATTTTGCTCATTAGTTTTTTTTAACTATTATAATTTAAAAGACAAATCAAAGTTAATAAATATTTTAAACTTTAACACAATTATTTTTTTTAAGTTTGACTGACGGGTCGTTTTATCATCTATGGTAACAAAGAAACTAAAAATTACCCCCAGAAATCATTGCATTTTGATACTATTATTTGAAATTTAAGAAATAAAATATAATTTCAATGTAACACCTCCCTTACAATTGCTGTTTTAGTAATTAATGCGTAAACAGAAACTAAGAGTTAATGTCTTTTTTTTAGGACAAAATAGAGGCGATTAAAAATATAAAAATGAGCAGGAGTTGGTGCTGCCACCTAGGATCATAAATATAAACTAAGTACTTACCCCAATAATTGTACCATAAACAATTACATGCACCACGAATTTGGAAGATAGGATTGCACAAATTGTTCAATATTTTTTACCTTTTAATACATATTTTAATTTTTTACTTGTTTATTAAAGTTTTTATGAGATGCCATATCGTTTAAAGATGCATAAACATCGAAGATTGATAAATCACTTGTTACTGTTTTCTTTTTAGAATTGTACACTTTGAGTGATGTATGTAATTAATCGGATCCTATATATAAATACCTAGAAAAAAGTAATTCAACTTAAATATATGGAAAATCTAGATTTTTAGCTATAAGTATTGGAGCGTGTTTTTATAGGGTTGAAAGTTAAAATCAAATCTTAATAAAGTCGCTGAAAAATAAGTAGTCGAAATTCAACAGATAATTTTGTATGAGCTGAAAAGATTAATAATGCCCTTATCCTGTTAATTTGCACAAGATTATTGCTATGTGTAAATTATAAATTAATGCAACTTGGTTTCTTCATGTTATTATTTTAAGAAATTTCTTAGTAACAGTGTTTTGTTATTCTGAATATTTATATCTTAAAATTCTTTTTTAGCGAGTCCCTATTAAAATTAATGAATAAAATAAATTTCCTCTTAAAACGCAATCTTAATAACTCTACTTATTCAAAATTCCTTAAATGAAAATCACCAACATTTATTACAAACCTAGATAATTTATTTTTAATTCCTAAATCCTACATATTCCTAAAAAGTACTCTCTAGTAAAGGATTACAAATAGGATTCTGTCCCCTGTTTATATGAGTCGGCTTATACGGGAGACCCATATGGGTCTTGGTCAACCGAACCCGGGACTACAGGGGAAATAATTGAATCCTGGCATCACATAAATTACTAAAAAAAATTCACTATACAAGATGCGTTGTCCAAGAACTAATTTTTTTTCAAGTTAAATAATGTAAAGTTGAAATATTCTTTCCTTCAGAAACGAGAAAATATTTAAAGAAACTGCAAATGGAACTTGAATATCAGTAATTTCATAATGGTGGAATAAAAATCTATGTAACTTTTTATTTTTCAATCATACACATTCACTTAAATATTTGGAATATTTTCTTATGTAATCTTTATGAATTGGTCAATAACGACTGAAGTAAGATATTTGTATATTAAGCAATTTTTAATTATTTTGCGATTTTAAATTTTAAAGCTAAGAAGCAAAGTAAAGAATGTTAAAGGGGAATTTATAAATAAAACTTTAATGTGCTTATATATATTTTTTATTTGAATAATACACTTGAAAAACTGAAACTCATAGTCCAACGGAAAGATCAGAAGACAATGATTGTTTAAAAACTTTCAGTAACTTGATAATTGTTTTAATTCTAAATTATGTTTATCCTATTTGTATGTCTGTTTAATCCATATTAAATCTAATAAGTTTATTTCTACAATTTGAGTATTTCAAAATATATTCCCAATTACTTACTGTCCTTCTTCTGAGCGATCCACAAGATTCCTAAATATAATTCCGAACTCTGTGGGTATCAGTCGACGGAACTAAAAAAAAAACCTAATGAAAATTAACCATTAAATTTTTGTTGCATCATAAAAACTTTGTAACATTTAAGCCATTGTACTCCCCACAGAGTCTAACGGAATGTTTAAAAAGTTTAAATAACTTTATAATTTCGAATTAAAACAATCGGATTAATATTTGTTTTTTACGTATGTCCATCAGAATATTGGTTTTAGCCAAATCAAATCAAATAAGATTGTTTACTTCTATGGTTTAGAATTTTAAAATATATACCCTATAATTAAAGCACTTCTGCTGAACGATCTATAAGATTCCTAAAGGTAATTCCAAACTCCATGGAGCATGCGAAAGGTCCCAGGTTCGGGCATCGCCAAAATAACCGCCGACCTGTAAACGGCCCGTGCAGCCAAAATGTCCGACGAATAATATCCCGTGTAGAGGGAGGGCGCGTTAAATATGCTGCTATGAAGTCCCAACGCTGAGTACGATGTCGTCCTTAAAGGTTGCGTTGGGTGCCTACTCAGGTGTCGCCTCGTCACTTGACTGTGGTTCTGAAATACGACGCCCGTCGCCAATAGCCCTTGTGTAGCTCTAGTGCGACAATAATTCAAACTAAACAAACCAAACTCTATGGGTGGCTTTTCCGGGAGACCCACATCTATATACATGAGTCTAAGTCGATGGAACACGGCATCTACAAGAGACTGATATCAAATTCAAACAAAAAAATCCTAATGAAAACGAACCATTAATTTTTTTTTTGCATCATAAAATCTTTGTAACATTATTAAAAAGTCAGGGATCAAAAAAACTCTAACCTGTCCCCAAGGTTTTTTTAGCCCTGATTTAAGCACATTTCATTAGCACTCTTTGGAAGTCATGAAATGTAAAATAATTTCTTAAGATTTTTTTCTTTAAAATCATGTATTCTCACATTACTAGTAATTTATAATTACCGTATAAAGAAAACAAATTATCTGTTTCTTAGAACTTGATTTTTTTAAGGAAGTACAATTGAAATTACTTAAAACTGATAAATATTGTATTTTCATAATTTAAGGACAAGTTAGTACTTATATGCACATTTCATTGGACAAAGATCTTAGTAACTTAAATATTAAGAAAATATATTCAAAAGAGAAATTTTTTTTTGGCTTATGACAAATTAATATGTGTGGTCTGCAAAATTTTGTTTTAGTGAAGGTCATTATAAAAAAATCCGTGTAAGTCACATGTAATTTTTTTTTTAAATCGTATAGTTAGGTTAACTTAGTGTTTACAGTCTGCACATTTTATAGTTTTTAATCTTCTAAACTGTGTAACATTGTTAAATGACATAATGGCTAGTTAACGAATCATTTCATAATTTATCCATTGTCCTTTCATTGTCTTTTGTTGTCACATATGTGAATCAGCAATAGTTATATCAAAAGCCAATTTAGTATTAAAAAAATATTTATTTCCTAATAGCAGTTGTTGTCAAATATTTGGGCCAGCCCTTAAAGTAGCTCACTGTTATCTTCTATTCTATAACTTGCTTTTAACTTTGCATAAACAGAGAAAAACAATGATTTAGACTTTAAATAAATACTTTTGCATTTATTTTCAAAGAGATAATCTATAAAATTTATGTTTATTTTCGAAACTCAATTTCCAACCTTTACGCAATTAAACTAGAGCATGGTGCAATTACTTATGATACATATCTTAAATAAATTTCATCTTAAAAACCGCCAGATACAACTCGGTGATGAAATATAAAATTTTAATCCGTAATTTAAGATATAATAGTTACTTAAATATAATATTTTCTTAACGCTAGTCACATGGTAGAATCTAAAAAAAACAAACTACAAATATGTATAGTTGATTGTGGGAAAATTTTATTTAATTTGTAAAAAAAAAATTGTTCATTGTGACTTTTTTTTATTTGTCCAACTAAAAAATACAGTTCTCAACTTTTCCTTTGTACTTTTGAGATAACAAATTTTAAAAAAATAGATTTTCATATCCAAATATTAAAAATTTCTCTCAGTAAAAAAAAATAAAAATTTGGGTAGTTTTCTCGATAATGAGTTAAAATCATGGAAGGGATTGAAGTGATAAGTGTTTACAAAAAATTATTCACCCAAGCAATAATCTAAAATAAGATAAAGAGTTCATAATCTGTTTATAGATATTTGCGAGAATGTTTTAATTAAAAAATAATTTTTTTTATTGAATAGTTTCATCTTGTATAGTTTAATCAAAAAACCTAGTTGGCAATACTTCGTTATTTTTAAGTTTTAATCTTGAATTTTTTTAATGCAAACGATATAATTATGTGTTTTTAATATTGTTCAGCTATTCAACATTTTCAATCAAGTAAAACTAAACCCTTAAAGAAAACACTTATTGCTAATATTTCTTCAAATTTAATTGATGTTTTTACTTGTTAGATTTTAGTTATTCAACATTATTTTTAAAAAAATTTTACAGACTTTTTATTTGGTCGGCCAATGTTTAGTATCATTGCAATTCAATAGTTTCACAAAGTTTCTGATTTTTTTAGTAGAAAAATTTTTAGCATTAAAAAAAAGTTAAGATCTCGTAATGTTAAATAATATATGCTAATGAAAAAATTTATTTTTATGCATAAAAAAAATCTTTGCCTTGATATCTGTATGAGTCAAATGAAATGAAAAATAAGTGAACAGAAATATTCTGATTAGCCTTATATTTTGGGCAAAACTTTTCTTTATAGCTTTTTAATCTTACAACAACATAAATGTAGCCCATCCTCAATCAATCGGAAAATATTTTATGATATTACTCTTTTGCACTCCTATAAATTACATTATAATCACACACTCATTAGTTACTCTTTTAGTTAATTATATTAAGTTTTTGTGTAATGAAACATAATATCTCCCTGTAAAAAATTAGTCATTTAAAACTAACAAATAAGCATTTTAAAAATTATTATTCCTCTTCCTATACACATTTGATCTGATTACACTATGAATAAGTGATCCAAATTATACGGATTATTTATTTTGGGATAAAAGTAAATAAATAATAGAAAGAGCTAAAAGAAAACAAATCTTTTAAAAATTATAAATTACTCCCTTGACCTATATATTTTTTATCCATAATACAGAATATTTTTTATTTATGATTATATGTTTAGGAAATTATAATTTTACCGTCGTTTTATATGATCCTCAATCGGAAAATTTATGTTAGAGCATTTTTATTAATTTTTCTCTTATTTATTCTCTTTTCTTTTTATAAGATAAATTTATTTTGTGTAAGCACTACATATATTTATTCCTTATGATTTTGCGTTTAATGAAACAAATATTTTTGCATTTTAAAAATTAGAAGTAAATTCACTTCCTCCTTTAAAAAAAAAACCTTCATTTTTTATAATCCCGGTTCCAATAATTTCAAATACGCAATTTCTTACCCTTATAAATTGCATCGAATCATCATTGCTAATGTCCCTTTATGTTCCAGAGGATATCTTGCTTTTGGTAAAACATTTTTTAACTTTGTCTCCTATACAATTTGAGCGAAAAGCGAGTTGAGATGCCATAGCTCCCAACTACACAGCTCAAATTTGGAGAATAGAAATATTATGTATTTATCCTCTTGCGACCTGGCGTCCCCATTTGGGGACAATTTTTAAAACCTCCTCACAGACAATTAACGTGTTAATTAGTTCCGAAATTGACCTGGTCCGATAGAAGATCCAAATATCAGTTTTCAGCCTTTGATTACAGGTGTCAGTCATTTATTTCTATAAAAAAGGAAGTTGAACGAGGGTCAATACAATATTAGAGTTCTCAAAAAAATTAATTAAAATTTTTTTTCAAACTTTTCTAAAAGTTCTTTTAGTAATTAATTTTAAAGGCATTTTGTATTAACAGTTTATTTTAACATTGTTTTTAACTGCAAATAAGTGATACGGCCTATCCTTTTGCATTTATAGCACAAAAAATGTGTATTTTTAGAGCTTAAGGCGTGTCTCTCGGTAACCATTAAACATAATTTTTTTTAAAAAATACTTTGCAAAATTATTTTTTAGCATATATTTTTATAAAAAGTATGTTTATATTAAAAAATACGTGTAGGAGTGTGCTCGAGGTCTTAAAAGGTTATACAAAAAGCAAGAATTCTCCAGAAAAGAGGCTGCGGAGCCCAGTCAGTAAGGCTCTTACCTTGAATTTGAAAGGGCCCAGGGCATTGCCCGATAAACGGTCCTAACAAACAAAACGTCCGACGAAAAATACCTGGTATAGAGGTAGTGCACATTAAATATGCTTAAAGTACTGACACTGTGTACTAAAAATTGCGTTGGGTTGCTTTCTAAATTATGACGCCCGTCACCAATAAGCATCGTGTAGCTGTCGTGCGACGAAAATTCAATTAAACACAACTGACTATAAACAAAAACTAATTTCTTAATATTTAGCTTTGAATTTCTGCACGAGAGAGACTCTTTCCGATCCAAAAGTTGAACAGTTTAACTACTAATTGCAAACTAGGCTGTAAATTAGAACTAAAATGTTCAAAACTTGTATTATCGCAATAATTTTACTTTTAATTTACTTCTAACGAATATAGCGTGTAGCATTTAAGTTTTGAACTAATACTCAAATAAAACGTCACATAACTTAATACTCTGACATTTCAAGTTGCTTTTATAAGCTCATTATTTATCTAGAGAAATATAAAAATAAAATATTTTTGTTTGGTGGTTTTCTAAAATTTATGATGGCGTGATCAGTAAGATAATGAATGGTTGACTAATATTATTTTGTATTACATTTTTAGAATCATTAGCATATAAGTGGAACGGGCAGTAAAAAAATTCTAATAGACCTGTAACGAAAATGAGTGTATGTTAAATTTAATGTCGCATATTCTGCCGCAGATAAGGGGCTGGGGAGCCCAGTCATTTTGCATGCGAAGGCATTTGCTTTGCATGCGAGAGGTCCCAGGTTCGGGCCCGAGCATTGCCAAACCAACTGCCGTCTTGTAAACGGTTTGTGCAGCCAAAAAGTACAATGAATTCCCCCTGTAGAGGGAGTGCAAATTAAAATGTCCGACGCCACGTACGATGTCCCCCCTTAAAAGTTGAATTAGGTGCTTGCTCAGGTGTCGGCTTGTCCATTTAACTGTGATTCTAAATTATAACGCCTATCACCAAAGCCTTCGTATAGCTCTAGTACTACGACAATTCAACCTAAGCTAACCTGACGCAATGATGCTCAATGTCTTGCTCAGGTCTTATACTCTTCATCATGTCATGTGCTTCAATATACAAGGCATTGTTCCGTTGTTTTTTCGTTAGAATAGACTGCAGACCGTTAACAGTAACACAGTGCAGTTGATAGTGCGCCGCATTTAAACACATCTAAAATGATTGACGCAAGACGAATTTTTATACTTTAGTTGGAAAAAGATGCGAAATGGGATTCACAAATCCCGAGTTATAAGACGATAATAATTTGTTAAAAGCCCCACAAGAAGTCCCCCTGCAGACCGTTTAGTTAAATACTGCAAATAAAAATTGCTTCAAAATGTACTTTTGTATCAAATTGAATTTTAAACAACCAATGCATCAAGTTCCTATATTTTCTCTTTGACCCCCCCCCTCTTTAACAATCTTAATTAAAAAAAATATTTATAATATGGACAGTGTATTTCAAGTTAAATAGCACCAATGTGAAAGTGTGTGAACCGATAAAATGTACCAGTATCTTTCAACTCTTGTTATTCCATTATTTCACGTTTCCTTGTATATGCAAAATAATTTCTGTTGCATTGATTATCAAAACGGTGGAACAAAATGAATAATAAGATACGTTTTTTTTTTGTTCGTTGAGTTGATTTAGCAGTCTTAACTTCCAAGGAACGTGTAATGACTTGTACACAAGTTCCGAAAATTAACACGTTATTTGAATAAATCAAAGGAACTATATATAAACCTTTTAGCAACATATTTGAAAGTTTCTTGCTGCCAAGATTCGTATTGCAAGTTGTTTAAAAATTATTTCAAAATTTGTTTAAAGAAAATTTAAAAATGAGTATCTGCAAAAAGTGAAAAACTTTCTTAAAATAATGCTTTTGTAATTGGGCTAAAAAATTGTATTTACAACCCTGTGTAACATTTTGCTTTGGTCTCTTAGGTTTGATTATGCAACATTTCACAATTGTGTCATAAATTCCTTTAATGTTTAGTTAATATATCTTGTCGGTTAACTTAATGCAAAATGAAGATTTGCTTCTCCTGAAAGGATTGTTCAATGCAAAATAATTTTTCAACAAAAAAAAGTTTGCATTAAGCTGTCCTTTTAAGACTGGTAAATATTTATTTTGTGTCAAGTTAATAATTTGCTTTGCATCAAATATGCCAGATTTTTAATCTTTTTTTTCTTTTTTTTTTACTAAAGTTAATAATACTCTATTCCATTTTTAAGTTACTTAGTAAAATTAAAAAAAAAACATGGCTTCATCTATATCACTTGCATTGCTTTTGAGCATAATGTGGCTAACTGCACGAAAAATAAACTAACAAGATTCCCCATTAAACATTGTGATATTTGAAATTTAGCTTAGTCACCAGAATCAAATATGGTCATTGTGTATAAGAAGTAATTTACGAAAAACCATTTTTAAATAGTGTTTCAAAGCCTCCAACACTCCGAATCTCTAATACAAGAAAATCCACAGAACTTCCACTTGACAAAAAAAAAAGCGGCAAGTACATCTAAATTATAATAAACGATACAAAATTGTTATTGAAGATTAGTTTCATGTGTACAAACTGCAGTGTCACTAACTCTGCGGGACGGAAGTCATATTTCTAATTCGACTTCTGACAAATAATGAAATGTTCGTTTTCGTAAAATAGCACGACCAGGATAAGAATCGAAACAAAGCAGAGACAAACGAAATACCATAGAAAAAAATTGACACCTACATCGATAAATTACACAAAATAATAAGTGTGCTAGTAAAGAACTATGAAATCGCATCAAAAAGTGTGGTTGCTTCATCAAAAATTTGCTACTATATTATTGTTAAGTACTTAGTTCATCTGAAATACAAAAGAGTACCACAACCCCAAACACTTTTCTTAAAATCAATAGTGTTTTTGGGAAGCAGTGTTGCTAAATGGCGCAGCAAGAAGCAGTCGGACACTCTAACAAACAGTTACAACTAAATTATTTGTGCTCAGTGAAGCCCTTTTGCCTCGAGAAAAGGATGCATTGGCTGGCCATTAACATCGGACACTTTCCAGTAAAGCATAGGTGCCTTTTTGAAAGTGATTAAGATATACATGAAGATATATATTGAGTACTCCACTGAACAATTTGCATGAAATAATTTGTGTCTAGGTGAAGAACTGTTATTCCGAATACATGAAGGAGTGCTCCAACAACAAACACCTTGCATTAAATCCGTAGTGTCACTCTGAAGATCTAACAATTTCACAGAGAACATCTTTCTTCCATCTTATACACCACAAACTAACCACCTGGCCGTTAATTTCCCCTTCCTTAGAACGTCCATGCTTATCGTGAAGCCGCAGCTACATCAAACATTGCCTTCTTCCTCACAAACAACTATCCGCCCCATTCGAATCGTTCATTGTGACGATGAAGAACCCTTACTCCGAATACGTGAAAAGTGGCTGACAATTCCAATGAACAAAAATTATACAGAGTGGAAGAATTGATCCAGGGGCGAATTATGCAGAAGCCAATTAAGAAACTTTGCCTAATCATTTCAAGAAGTGGTTCGCCAAGATAAAAAAATCCTTCCCTAATCGTTAAAAAAACTCAGTGTTCGAACGAACGACTAGAACGGCCATAAATATGTCAAACATAGACTTAAACAACACAAACCAATCATGCTCACCATGGTCAAATCTTCCATTTTGCAATGAAGACGCCATGCTCGGTATAGTACATCAAAAGCATCTGAAAAATCTGAGGAACAATTCCTCACTAAAGATTTGTGCAGCTGAAGAACTGATCCCCGGGATATTTCAGCTGAAGACATTGGAGAACCTTTGCTCCATCACATGAAGTGCTTCTCAGATATAAAAAATCATTGACTAATCGTTCAAATAAAAAAACCCTACCTCAATGACATTGCCTTCACAAACGAATCGGACTGCATCAAAAGCCGCTAATGAACAATCTGCCACTAAAGATTTGTGCAGATGTGAAGAACTGATCCCCGGCCTATTTCAGCTGAAGACAATGAAGACCTTTCTACATCACATTAAAAAGTGGTTCTCACAAAATCGTTGACTAATCGTTCAAATAAAAGAAAACACCTGAACGACATAGCTTTCACAAACGAACCAAACTCCGCATCGTTCGAATCCAACATTTTGCCTCTACCACTTACTCGGACTGCATCAAAAGACGCTGACAAACGGGCAATTTCATTTGAAGCCGATGAAGAACCTTTGCTTCATCACACGAAGAACTGATTCTAGAAAATCAAGTCATTGACTCTTTGTTCAAATAAAAAACCCACTTTAATTGTATTAGCTTCACGAACAAATCACGCTCTGCCTTGTTCTTATCGTCTCGTGCATGGTAAAGATCACTTTCCCGGAACCACATTTTAAAGAATAATTCACTACTAAAGATGTCTGCAGTAGTGAGGTACTGATCTTCGGGCTAATTCAGCTGTATCCGATGAAATGCCTTTTGCCTCCATCACATGAAGAAATGGTTCTGAAAAGTCATGACTATTCTTTCAATTAAAAAACACGGTTCAATAACATTAGGTTTAGAAACAAATCACACTCTGCCTCGTTTAAATCGTCCAGTGTGCGTTGAAGACCCTTTGCCCGAATACATCAAGGGTGATTGACAATTGCAATGAACATTTCGCCACTAAAGATGTCTGCAGAGGTGAAGAACTGATCCCCGGGCTAATTCAGCTGAAGCTGGTGAAGAACCTTTGCTCCATCACATGAAGAATAGTGTTTGAAAGTTGTTGATTAATCGTTCAAATAAAAAAAACAGTTCAACGACATAAGCTTCACAAACAAACCACACACTGCCTCGTTCGAATTGTCCATCGTGCAGTGAAGCCCCTTTGCCCGAATACATCAAGGGCGAATGACAATTGCAACGAACAATTTGCCACTAAAGATATCTGCAGAGGTAAAGAACTGATCCCTAGGCCTATTCAGCTGACGCTGGTGAAGAAAGTTTGCTCCATCACATGAAGAAATAGTGTTCGAAAGTTGTTGATTGATCGTTCAAATAAAAAAAAACACAGCTTAACGACTGCTTTCACAAAAAAACACGCTCTGCCTCGTTCTAATCGTCCAGTGTGCGTTGACGACCCTTAACCTGAATACATCAAGGGAGGTTGACAATTCCAACGAACATTTCACAACTAAAGATGTCTGCAGAATACTGATCCCCAGGTTAATTCAGCTAAAGCCGATGAAGATCCTTTGCTCCATCACATGAAGAAATGGATCTTGAAAATCGAAAGTTGTTGACTAATCGCTCAAATAAAAAAAAACAGTTTAACGACCTTAGCTTCACAAACAAACCACACTCTGCCTCGTTTTAATCGTCCATTGTGGAGAGAGAATCGTCCAAGATCCCTTGCCCGGACTACATCAAAAGTGGTGAACAATTCCAAAGAACAATTCACTACTAAAGATGTCTATAGTGGTGAAGAACTGATCCCCGGCTAATTCAGCCGAAGCAGGTGAAGAACCTTTGCTCTCCATCACATACAGAAATAGTTTTCGAAAGTCGTTGACTTCTCATTCAAATAAAAAAAAAACCAGAGCTCAACGACTTCTTTCACAAACAAACCACCCTGTCCCGTTCGAATCGTGCGGTGTGGACCCTTTGCCCGAATACATCAAGGACGAATGAAGATTGCAACAAACAATTCGTCACTTACGATATCTGCTTTCACAAAAAAAAAACACCCTCTGCCTCGTTCTAATCGTCCAGTGTGCGTTGAAGACCCCTTGCCCGGACTACATCAATTACGGTCGACAGTTCCAACGAACATTTAACCACTAAAGATGTCTGAAGAGATGAAGTACTGATCCCCGGGCCAATTCAGCTGAAGCTGGTGAAGAACCTTTGCTCTCAATCACAGACAGAAATAGTTTTCAAAAGTCCTTGACTATTCATTCAAATAAAAAAAAACAGAGCTCAACGACTGATTTCACAAACAAACCACATTGTCCCATTCTAATCGACCAGTATGCGTCCCCTTTCCTGACCCAAGACCCTTTTCCTGAATACATCAAGGGAAGGAGGTTGACAATTCCAACGAACAATTCACTACTTAAGATGTCTGCAGAGGTGAACTGATCCCCAGGTTAATTCAGCTGAAGCCGATGAATAACCTTTGCTCCATCACATGAAGAAATGGTTCTCGAAAATTGAAAGATGTTGACTAATCGTTCAAATAAAAAAAACAGTTCAACGACCTTAGCTACACAAACAAACCACACTCTGCCCCGTTTGAATCGTCCATCGTGCGGTGAGGACCCTTTGCCCGAATACATCAATGGCGAATGACAATTGCAACAAACAATTCGCCACTAAAGATATCTGCAGAGGTGAAGAACTGATCCCCGGGCCAATTCAGGCTCTGCTGGTGTTTGCTCCATAACACGAAGAAATGGTGTTTCAAAAGTTGTTGACTAATCGTTCAAATAAAAAAAAACAGTTCAACGACATTAGCTTCACAAAAAAACCACACTCTGCCCCGTTTGAATCGTCCAGTGTGCGTTGAAGACCCCTTGCCCGGACTACATCTAGGGCGGTTGACAGTTCCAACGAACACCACTAAAGATATCTGCAAAGGTGAAGAGCTAATCCCCGGGCTAATTCAGCTGAAGCTGGTGAAGAACCTTTGCACCATCACACGAAGAAATACTGTTCGAAAGTTGTTGACTAATCGTTCAAATAAAACAGTTTAACGACATTAGCTTCACTATCAAA
Organism: Oedothorax gibbosus; assembly: GCA_019343175.1. Classification (NCBI taxonomy): domain Eukaryota; kingdom Metazoa; phylum Arthropoda; class Arachnida; order Araneae; family Linyphiidae; genus Oedothorax; species Oedothorax gibbosus. The sequence continues at coordinate 6,357,635 of CM033279.1, forward strand.
CCACATTCTGCTCTGTTCGAATCGTCCATCGTACGGTGAAGACCCCCTGGCCGGAATACATCAAGTGCGTTGACAATTCCAATGAACAATTCACCTCTAAAGATGTCTGCAGAGGTGAAGAGCTGAACCACGGGCTAATTCAACTGAAGCCGATGAAGAATCTTTGTTCCATCACATGAAGAACTGATTCTCGAAAATCAAAAGTTGTTGACTAAATTGTTCAATAAAAAAACACAGCTCAACGACTGCTTTCACAAACAAACACGATCTGCCTCGTTCTAATCGTTCAGTATGCGGTGAAGATCCCTTGCCCCGAATACATCAAGGGCTAATGACAATTGCAACAAACAATTCGCCACTAAAGATATCTGCAGAGGTGAAGAACTGATCCCCAGGCCAATTCAGGCTCTGCTGGTGTTTGCTCCATAACACGAAGAAATGGTGTTTCAAAAGTTGGTGACTAATCGTTCAAATAAAAAAAAAACAGTTCAACGACCTTAGCTTCACAAAAAAACCACACTCTGCCCCGTTTGAATCGTCCAGTGTGCGTTGAAGACCCCTTGCCCGGACTACATCAAGGGCCGTTGACGGTTCCAACGAACTTTTAACCACTAAAGATGTCTGCAGAGATAAAGAACTGATCCCCGGGCCAATACACCTGGAGCTGGTGAAGAACCTTTGCTTCCTCACATGAAGAACTGATTCTCGAAAATCAAAAGTCATTGACTATTTGTTCAAATAAAATTCCCAGTTCAATACAATTAGCTTTAGAAAAAAATCACACTCTGCATCATTTTAATTGTCCAGTGTGCTTTGAAGACCCATTGCCCGAATGCATCAAGGGCGATTGGCAATTGCAACGAAAGTAGCTTCACAAACAAACCACACTCTGCCTCGTTCTAATCGTCTATTGTGCAGTAAAGACCCCTTGCCTGGACTACATCAAAAGTGGTGAACAATTCCAAAGAATAATTCTTTACTAAAGACTATTCACTACTACTTCACTGCTTTCACAAACAAACCACACTGTCCCGTTCTAATCGTCCAGTGTGCGTTGAAGACTCTTTACCTGTATACATCAAGGGCTAATGGCAATTGCAACGTACATTTCGCCACAAAAGATGTCTGCAGAGGTAAAGAACTGATCCCCGGACTAATTTAACTGAAGCCGATGAAAAACCGTTGCTCCATCTCATGTAGAACTGATTCTCGAAAATCAAGTCATTGACTATTCGTTCAAATATCAAACAGTTCAATAACATAAGCTTCAAAAACAAATCGTACTCCGCCTTGTTCAAATCGTCCAGTGTGCGTTGAAGACACCTTGCCCGCAATTCATCAAGAGCGTTTGACAATTGCAACAAACAATTCGCCACTAAAGATATCTGCAGAGGTGAAGAACTGATCGCCAAACTACTTTAGCTGAATCTGATGAAATGCCTTTTACCTCCATCACATGAAGAAATGGTGTTCGAAAGTTGTTGACCAATCGTTCAAATAAAAAAAAAACAGTTCAACGACATTAGCTTCACAAACAAACCACACTCTGCCCCGTTCGAATCGTCCATCCTGCGGTGTGGACCCGTTTCCCGAATAAATCAAGGGCGAATGGCAATTGCAACAAACAATTCTAAACTTAAGATATCTGCTTTTACAAATAAAACACGCTCTGCCTTGTTCTAATCGTCCATTGTGCGTTGAAGACCCTTTACTTGAATACATCAAAGGAGGGAGATTGACAATTCCCGCGAACATTTCACTACTTAAGATGTCTGCAGAGGTGAACTGATCCCCAGGTTAATTCAGCTGAAGCCGATGAAGAACCTTTGCTCCATCACATGAAAAAATATTTCTCGAAAATCGAAAGTTGTTGACTAATTTGTTCAATAAAAAAACACAGCTCAACGACTGCTTTCACAAACAAACACGATCTGCCTCGTTCTAATCGTTAAGTGTGCGGTGAAGACCCTTTACCTGTATACATCAAGGGTGAATGGCAATTGCAACGTACATTTCGCCACTAAAGATGTCTGCAAAGGTGAAGAACTGATCCCAGGGGAAATTCAGCAGAAGCTGGTGAAGAACCTTTGTTCCATCACAGGAAGAAATAGTGTTCAAAATATGTTGACTAATCGTTCAAATAAAAAAAACACAGCTCAACGACAGCTTTCACACAAAAACCACTCTCTGCCTCGTTCTAATCGATCAGTGTGCGTTTGACAATTCCTACGAACATTTCACCACTAAAGATGTCTGCAAAGGTGAAGAACTGATCGCCGGGCTAATTCAGCTGAAGCTGGTGAAAAAACTTTTGCTCTATCACATACAGAAATAGTGTTCGAAAGACGTTGACTACTCATTAAAATAAAAAAAAAAACATAGTTCAACGACTGCTTTCACAAACAAACCACACTCTGCCCCATTCTATTCGTCCAGTGTGCGTTGAAGACAGAAGTTGTCTGAAGTTGCAGAGGGGAAGAACTGATCCCCGGGCTAATTCAGCTGAAGCTGGTGAAGAACCTTTGCACCATCACATGAAGAAATACTGTTCGAAAGTTGTTGACTAATCGTTCAAATAAAACAGTTTAACGACATTAGCTTCACTATCAAACCACACTCTGCCGTGTTCGAATCTTCCATCGTACGGTGAAGACCCCTTGGCTGGAATATATCAAGTGCGTTGACAATTCCAACGAACAATTCACCACTAAAGATGTCTGCAGAGGTGAAAAGCTGATCCACGGGCTAATTCAACTGAAGCCGATGAAGAACATTTGTTCCGTCACATGAAGAACTGATTATCGAAAATCAAAATTCATTGACTATTCTTCAAATAAAAAAAACACAGCTCAATGACTGCTCTCACAAACAGTTCTTGCCTGAATACATCAAGGGCGAATGAAAATTGCAACAAACAATTCGCAACTAAAGATATCTGCAAAGGTGAAGAACTGATCCCCGGGCCAAATCAGGCTCTCCTGGTGTTTGCTCCATAACACGAAGAAATGGTGTTTCGAAAGTTGTTGACTAATCGTTCAAATAAAAAAAACAGTTCAACGACCTTAGCTTCACAAACAAACCACACTCTGCCTTGTTCTAATCGTCCAGTGTGCGTAGAAGACCCCTTGCCCAGACTATATCTAGGGCGGTTGACAGTTCCAACGAACACCACTCAAGATGTCTGCAAAGGTGAAGAACTAATCCCCGGGCTAATTCAGCTGAAGCTGGTGAAGAACCTTTGATCCATCACATGAAGAAATAGTGTTCGAAAGTTGTTGATTGATCGTTCAAATAAAAAAAAAACACAGCTTAACGACTGCTTTCACAAAAAAAACACGCTCTGCCTCGTTCTAATCGTCCAGTGTGCGTTGAAGACCCTTAACCTGAATACATCAAGGGAGGTTGACAATTCCAACGAACATTTCACCACTAAAGATGTCTGCAGAATACTGATCCCCAGGTTAATTCAGCTAAAGCCGATGAAGATCCTTTGCTCCATCACATGAAGAAATGGATCTTGAAAATCGAAAGTTGTTGACTAATCGCTCAAATAAAAAAAAACAGTTCAACGACCTTAGCTTCACAAACAAACCACACTCTGCCTTGTTCTAATCGTCCAGTGTGCGTAGAAGACCCCTTGCCCGGACTATATCTAGGGCGGTTGACAGTTCCAACGAACACCACTCAAGATGTCTGCAAAGGTGAAGAACTAATCCCCGGGCTAATTCAGCTGAAGCTGGTGAAGAACCTTTGCTCCATCACATGAAGAAATAGTGTTCGAAAGTTGTTGACAAATCGTTCAAATAAAACAGTTTTAACGACATTGGCTTCACTATCAAACCACATTCTGCTCTGTTCGAATCGTCCATCGTACGGTGAAGACCCCTTGGCCGGAATACATCAAGTGCGTTGACAATTCCAATGAACAATTCACCTCTAAAGATGTCTGCAGAGGTGAAGAGCTGAACCGCGGGCTAATTCAACTGAAGCCGATGAAGAACATTTGTTCCATTTCATGAAGAACTGATTCTCGAAAATCAAAAGTTGTTGACTAAATTGTTCAATAAAAAAACACAGCTCAACGACTGCTTTCACAAACAAACACGATCTGCCTCTTTCTAATCGTTCAGTATGCGGTGAAGATCCCTTGTCCCGAATACATCAAGGGCGAATGACAATTGCAATGTACAATTCGCCACTAAAGATGTCTGCAAAGGTGAAGAACTGATCCCCAGGCTAATTCAGCTGAAGCTGGTGAAGAACCTTTGCTCCATCACATAGAGAAAGTGTTCGAATGTCGTTGACTACTTATTCAAATAAAAAAAACAGCTCAACGACTGCTTTCACAAACAAACCACACTCTGTCCCATTCCATTCGTCCAGTGTGCGTTGAAGACCCTTTGCTTGAATACATCAGGGGCTAATGACAATTGCTACGTACAATTCGCCACTAAAGATATCTGCAGAGGTGAAGAATTGATCCCCGGGCCAAATCAGGCTCTGCTGGTGTTTGCTAAATAACACGAATAAATGGTGTTTCGAAAGTTGTTGACTAATCGTTCAAATAAAAAAAACCAGTTCCAACGACCTTAGCTTCACAAACTGACCACACACCCCCAAGCTAATTCAGCTTAAGCTGGTGAAGAACCTTTGCTCCATCACATGAAGAAATAGTGTTCGAAAGCTGTTGACTAATCGTTCAAATAAAAAAAAAACCACTGCTCAAACGACTGCTTTCACAAAACAACCACGCTCTGCCCCGTTTTAATCGTCCAGTGTGCGGTGAGGACCCCTTGCCCCGAATACATAAAGAGCGGTTGACAATTGCAACAAACAATTCGCCATTAAAGATATCTGCAGAAGTAAAGAACTGATCGCCAGAGTACTTTAGCTGAATTTGATGAAATGTCTTTTGAATCCATCACATGAAGAATCACGCTCTGTCTCGTTCTAATCGTCCAGTGTGCGGTGAAGACCCCTTCCCGGACTACATCAATGGCGGTTGACAATTTCAACAAAAATTTCACAAACTAAAGATGTCTGCAGAGGTGAAGAACTGATCCCCGGGCTTATTCAGCTGAAGCGAATGAAGAACCTTTGCTCCATCACATAAATAAATGGTTCTCGAAAATCGAAAGTCGTTGACTACTCGTTCAAAAAAAAAACACAGCTCAACGACTGCTTTCACAAACAAACCACACTCTGCCCCGTTTGAATCGTTCATCGTGCGGTGAAGACCCCTTACCCGGACTACATCAAAAGCGGTGAACAATTCCAAAGAACAATTCACTACTAAAGATGTCTGCAGAGGTGAAGAACTGATCCCCGGGCTAATTCTGCTGAAACTGGTGAAGAACCTTTGCTCCATCACATGAAGAACTGATTCGCGAAAATCAAAAGTCATTGATTATTCGTTCAAATAGAAACAAAAAAAAACACGGTTTTGACGTGAAGACCCTTGCCCCGAATACATCAAGGGCAGTTGATAATTCTAATGAACAATCCATCCCTAAAGATATCTGCAGAGGTGAAGAACTGATCGCCAGATTACTTAAGCTGAATCCGATGACATGCCTTTCTTCTCCATCACATGAAGAAATTGTTTTCGAAAGTCGTTGACTAATCGTTATAATAAAAAAAAAATTCAACGACATTACCTTCACAAACAAACCACACTCTGCTCCTTTCTAACCATCCAGTGTGCGGTGAAGACCAGTCGCCTGGACTACATCAAAAGCGGTGAACAATTTTTAAGAACAATTCACTACTAATGTCTGCAGAGGTGAAGAACTGATCCCCAGCATAATTTAGCTGAAGCCGTTGAAGAACCTTTGCTCCATCACATAAAGAAATGGTTCTCGAAAGTCATTGACTAATCGTTCAATTAAAAAAACCCAGTTCAATAACATTAGCTTCACAAACAAATCACGCTCTGTCTCGTTCTAATCGTCCAGTGTGCGGTGAAGACCCCTTCCCGGACTACATCAATGGCATTTGACAATTTCAACGAAAATTTCACCACTAAAGATGTCTGCAGAGGTGAAGAACTGATCCCCGGGCTAATTCAGCTCAAGCGAATGAAGAACCTTTGCTCCATCACATAGAGAAAGTGTTCGAATGTCGTTGACTACTTATTCAAATAAAAAAAACAGCTCAACGACTGCTTTCACAAAAAAAAACACGCTCGGCCTCGTTCTAATCGTCCAGTGTGCGGTGAAGACCCCTTTGCCCGAATACATCAAGGGAGGTTGAAAATTCTAACAAAGAATTCCCCACTAAGGATGTCTGCAAAGGTGAAGAAGTGATTCCCAGACTAAGTGGTGAATACATTTCATTAACCGAATTTCGACATTGAAGAATCCTTTTCCTGAATACATCAAAAGTCCCTGGCAACTCCAACGAACTATTTACCGGTTAAAGGTGCGTAGAAGTCAAGTAATTGGCTGTCCTTATTAGCAGAAGTTGGCCACTTAAACTATATGAATTGTTCATATTAAGAACCTTTTCCCCATCACATAAAATAGTGCCACAAAGATCAAAATCAACAAACAACATAATAAAAAAACGATCGGTGACTGACTACTTTATCGAATACTTTACACGAAAATGAAAAACAAATTTGAATTCAGCAATAGTGGTTTGCACCTCCTGCGAGCACTGAGCACCAAACTATCAGTATTCTTGTGAATAAAATTTACCTAAGGGCAAATGAAGAAGTGTCGCCTACTCAAACGAGCTATTTATAAGAATTGCTTTTGGTCAAAGTGAAGAACTGATATCCCGGGCATATCAAGAAGTGTCGAATCCTTTTCCCGAAACAATTTTTGACTGTGAAGAACCCTCTCCCTTGCCACGAACGCATCAAAACGACCACTTTACTCCAAACTATAAGTGTTCTTCTGAAGTTTTGCCTACTACAAATGAAAAAGTGGTTGGCCTTTCAGGCGCATACAAAAGTGTGTGTGAAAAAGTTTTGCCTCTTGCAAATGAAGAAGTGATACCCCAAGAATATCAAGAAGCTCTTTCCCATTCAATCGAAAGCCTGCGACTGACATTTCTATGAAAAAACAGAAGCGATTATTAACTGATCAATTTATGGAATATTCAACACTAAAATAATTGTGATAGTCAAGAACCGTGTCCGAATTCATCAAAAGCGGCTGAAAACTCAAGAGAGCACGAAGCACCAAAATACTAGTGCTCTTGGGAAGAAGTTTTGTCTCAAGTGGCTTGATACTCCATCGAATATTTCAATCATAAAGATTTATGTCCATAGAACTTATACTCTGCCATATCAACAAGTTTCTAGCCACTAATCGAATATTTTTTACTAAACGAACTGTGTCTTTGAAGAACCCTGCATCAAATACATAAAGAACGAGAATCGAAAGAAATTGAAATGACGAAAACCTATGACTGACTGTTCTATTTGAAAAAAAAAAACCGATCAGTGTTCTATCTAAAAATAGTTTACCTGAGCAAATAAGTAGCTGGCCACTCTATCGCAACGTGTCTTAACGATAGGAATTTTAAAAAAAATTCTTCGTACCAATTGCAATCAAATGTCATTAATGCTCTGAAGTATCATTACAAAAATAATATTGTAGATGAAGCCTCACGATCCTTATTTCAATGAAATAAATTTTAAAAAAAACAATTTTAAACTGCTATATTGCATACAAAAGCTTTCATTTATTCAAAGTTTTTTCCAGCTTTTTTATTAAGAAATTAAAAAATTATTGATAACCTTTGAATTTTTTAATTAAATTTACTTTTTTCTTAATTATTTTTTTAAAAATTAAATTTCTTTTTTCTTAATTATTTGTTTTAATTAAATTTACTTTTTTCTTAATTATTTTTTAATTTAAAATAGTTTTCTCTGATTTAAATTTATTATTTTTTTGTAATTTTTTTATGAGCTGCTTAAAATTAATTTTAAATATTAAATCTGGCATGATGACGGGCAAAAAGGAAATGTAATAGCATAAAAACACCCCTTTACATTTTTATGTCCCATCTTTGGTGCGTCATAATTCTTGTGTATATCTCCGATTTCCCCTATGGGGATTTTCCCATAGGAAAAATCGGAGATATAGCAGAATTACGACGTCCCATCAGGTGAGACATCTGATTGCAAAGGGTTATGTCGCCTCAAAATTCTCCCCTGCACGATTTTGAAATGATCATAATGAAGCCCCATTTAGAAGTCCATTGCAAAATCCAAAAGCTACACAAGGAAATTTTATAAAGTTTGGATTTTAAGAAATTTTTTCTCTTGAGTGGTCCCTCATTTGATTGCATTCAGGACAGAGTTTAATCCAAATTCTATTTTCAAAATGTTCAATGTTTCAAATTGCCGATTCTTTAAACTCTATAATTGATGATGACTGAATATTCATCGACTTAAACAATTCATAATTGTTAATTCAACTTGGATGTTTAATAATGTCGTTAATACAATGCTTCAAATACTGAACTAGGACAGTCTTTTAAAAAAACTAATGCATGTACTTCATGCAATTATTTACCAATAAAAATGGTTCACATACTTTTGCATTTTTAATAGTAATCCCCTTCCCCTTGTTAAATAAATATATTTTACATATTTCAATGCACATATTTTATCAGATACATAATACTATCTATCATTAATGAATCGTTTTATAAAAGTGTTTATATTAGAAATGATGCAAAGCAAAATTTCGAAAGCAATGATTTTCTGTTGTGTTTAAGGTTCAAAAATAAAAAATCTATCCCTTTTCCTTCCGACCAACTAAAAAAAAAACTGTTTCTTAAAAACTGCTTAGTTCATGTTCTTTTATTCTAATGTAAGAAAAATTTATTTTGCATTATTAAAAATATCGATACGAAATATTTTTAAACCTAACTACCATCAGAAATAAAGGATCACTAGACACATCATAGGATTATGTCGCACTCTCAGCTGCACTGTGCTATTTAAGATGGTTTGCATTGTATTCCAACGGAAATACTTGGAAGCAATCCTTTTAAAATTTTTGCACATCCGTCTGACCGAATGAGCTGAAGTCTGTCCGTCTGTGAAGGGTATTATGGAGATTAGAGCACCTCTTATATACCATTATCTGTAGTGATGCGATGGTAGGAGCAGCCCTCAACACCGGCTCAGAAGAGTTCATTGCTACCATCTCTCAGCACTACTTATCTTACCTAGTTTAAGAACAACACGTTAGAGGGCAGCACTACCGACGTAAGGGGAGGAAGGATCCGACAATTGGTTTGTCACCCCCAGACACATTGATTTGATATGGGAACTTGTATGACTTTGTGACCACGGTGGACCAGTCCCCTGTAGGTTAATGGTGACGTTCACCAGTCACATTTGACCTACAGGGGAGTCTTCTTCTGGCAGGGCTCGAACTTGCAACCTGGGTTGCCCAACCAACCAGGCTATCCCGGCCCCATGAGCTAAAGTCAGACGAGATCAACGACTACACCCTTATTACCGACAGATCTGAAACATGCCTCCAAAATGTATGAGACTTAATTAGATGTTTCGATTCCTTTTGTATGTCGCGGAATCTTATCCTATTATTAGTAAACGATTTTTTTTTAAATAAAATACCTTTCCAAAACTTTATTTCTGTAACTTAAAAAAATCACCATTGTTAATTAAAGATATGTATATGGAATTGTCTTTTCGGTTTCGGCTATTTAAAGAATGTATTTTGAAACTGGGAGATTTATTATCTAAATATTAATATGTAATTTTAAGTAGCCTGTAAGTCATTGAAGACTGACCCAAAATGTTAATTGAAAAATTCAGTTTCAGACTTTGCAAATGTTTACTATTACTATATGTACTGGTTTTATTAAAAGCGAACCTTATCAAATTAGGATCGACATGGAATGAGTCTCTCTCAAATAAATAATGATTTAGATTCTTTTTATCATCACATTTAATCTTGATAATTATAATTAGTTAAAATAATTGAACATTGAATTAATTTTAAGCATTGCATTAGAATGCATTATACTGATATTTGACAGTCAACAGTCTTCACAACCATCAATTTTTTTTCCGGATTAAGTCAAATATTCTTGATTTTTCAGTCAAGGATAATCAAAATACTAATTAATTTGTTTTGTCTATGTTAAAGTTGGTTGCATAAAAGTTGTATTTTTTTCCTACTTGTACAATAAATGGCAATTTCCTTTTCGCAATTGGGAATCAAACTAAAATTGGTTCTAAAATAATACAATTAAATTATTTTAGCCAGTTACCTTAAGAACTTACTGCATATTGCAATTTATTCACTAAATAGTATTTTTCCAATTAAGAACCAAACTATTATAATAAAAGTGATATAACAAAATGTAGTTGTGATACTTATAACCTATCTTTACAATGAAAATAGTTTTTTTTTGTAAAGTACCAATAATTCTTAATATTTTTTTCTAATTGAGGATCATATAGGAATTTATTATTATTGGTAATATGATTTTCTATTTAACTGTTACTTTTTTACCTTCTTGAAATTATCGAAATTGGTCTTAAATTAATGTCACGAACAATTACCTTTTACGTGTTTAATAACTTAAAAAAAAATCCTGATTGAATAAAAATTGCTCATTATTATATTAATTAAAGCTATCATTTTAACACACCATACATAACTACTCTACCCATTCAAAAAATATTTTTTGCTATTGATTGAGGATAAAACAAGTGTTGTCAATGGTTTGATAATATACAATCATAAACTTAATATCGTCCTAAATATTAATTTTACCTACACAAAAGGATACTAGGAGGTCACTTAGTATTTGTTTTTATACCAAGAAACTGAAGATCAAAGTGAAGTATACAAATATTAATAATTCCCGAAAATTGTAATCTTCAGATCGGCAGTTTATTGGAAATATTAACACCAACAAATGTTTGTCATTCCGTGATATCTTACTTTAGAGTACAAATTTATTTTTACTCCAAAGTGGGAAAGGTACTACTACTATACTAATCTGTAATCAACAGATAAAAAGTTTCACTCGCGTTTGGCTAAACCAATTATTTAAGATAAATTTTTTTAACACTAAATGCGTTTTTTTTTAATACAAAACTCTGCTTACTTTTGTTATCTAATAGAATGTGCAGTATTTGAGAAAATGATAATCATTCCTTTGAAAATAGTTAAATTGCTGAACTTCAAAACGTGTTTTTTTTTATTTTGTAAATTTATTGAGCTTATAAATATGAGTTAATTTATCAAGAGCTAGAAACCGAAATTCGTTAACTTATTTTCGTCACCTCTGCTCGAGCTTGCTTTGCATGCAAAAGGTTCTAGGTTCGGTCCAGAGCATATCTAAAAATAACTGCCGACCTATAAACGTAGTGTGGAGAAAATCCGACAAATAATACTTTGTGTAAACGGAGTGCAAGTAAAATATGTTTCAAAGTCTCGACTCTGCGTATGATGACACTCCTATAAGCTGCGTTGGGTTCCTACTCTGGTATTGGCTCGTCACTTGTAGTCTGTGGTTCTAAATTACGACGCCGTAACAAACTCAAAATTTTAATTAAAATAATATATTTAGAAAAAACCAAGTTGACTTTTTCTGAAAGAAAAAAAAACACATTTGGTTCACACATTGTTTAGTAAACCATGGTTTATACAGTAAGGTTTAAACCATGATGTAAACCCATAGTTAATTGCCCATTTATTTATAGTAAATTGTATGACAATGTTTTTTTTGCTTAATGTAGCTTTTTAAAATTTTAAAACATTCAAAACGCGTGCTCTCAAGAAAATTAAATTGCACTATGCTCAAGTTTTATGTTGTCAATTATATCAACACGAATATTGAAGAGGGGCTGGGGAGCCCAGTCGTTTAGGCATCCGCCTAGCATGCGAAAGGTCCCAGGTTCGGGTCCGGGCATCGGCAAAATAACTACCGACCTATAAATGGCCCGTGCAGTCAAAAATATCCGACGAATAAATACCCCGTGTAAAGGAGTGCACATTAAATATCCTCCAAAGTCCCAACGCTGCGTACGATGTCGCCCTTAACTGTTGCGTTGGGTACCTACTCAGGTGTCGGCTCGTCACTTGACTGTGGTTCTAAAATACGACGCCCGTCGCTAATAGCCCTCGTGTAGCTCTATGCGACGATAATTCAAACTAAACTAAAAAAATATTGAAGATAGTCCTGCCACTTAAAATGTACAAAAAATGATTAAAATATCAGCACTATAAGTTTTGCATCAAGTTATGGATTTTAGATTTACAATTATAGTTAAGTCAGTGAAAATTGAAAGCTACAAACACTTATAATCAGATTGTCTTCATAAATTAAGTGACGGGAAAAAAAGGCATAGAATTATTAAGTTTGTTTCTATAGTTTATATTTACAGTATCCATTTACAGTAAAAGTGGGATTTTGGTAATAACCACGAATTTACAAAATCAGTTTAATTATCCTTCCAATGGCTTTAAATTTTGGGGTCTTTGTTGAATGAAATGTGCTAAATTTGGTACTGCAATAAATTTTCATTTAATAAACATTAAGTCCTGGTATGTAAAATATTAGTTATAAAACTTATATTTGCAAATTAATGCATTAAATTAAATGATAATACTAAATTTAAAAAAAAACTTCCTATCAAAATGTAATCCTTCAACTGATAAATTTTTGAGTTACACTTTTGAAAATCTTATTCAACTTTATAGCTGTATTTTATTTTTAAAAATTCAAAATAATATTTCTGTAGCTATAACTGCAATGTAAAGAGATGATATCACCCAATAAAACTAACAATTTTTAAAGCAATATCCTCATTTTGGATTCGATTATGAATTTGTTTGTTTTTTGAAAGAATGATTTGGGTGATTTTATTGAAAGTGTGCGGAGATTTTTTTTAAACCTACCAATACTAGTTCAATAAATTTCAGCTATGAAATTTAAGAAAAAAACTTTAAAAAACATTCGATTAAAAATAAGTAAAATTGAATTTTTTTAAAATGCAACTGAATTAATGGAAGGTGCATAATTAAAGAAGCACACATTAAAAGAATGAGAAAAATCAAGTCTTTAGTTTAGCAACAATTTAAAAAAAAATGAAATGATTTGTTAATTTACTGGATGAAAAACAGTAAATTAACAAATAGTTTAAAAACTTATAACCATTGGTACATACATTGCCTATCAGGCAAAAAACAAAATGTATAGAATTCAGGTGGGTTAAGTTTCATATTCAAACTGGAATATTTTAATAATTTTATAACTAGTAGTAAATATTTTATCCTCATACTAAATACATAAAATATATATTTTGGGACTAACTTTTGACTTCCAAATTTAAAATAAAAAGTAAATTTTGCGGTCTTTACAATAAATAGAAATTTTGTAGAGGACTGGAGGATATACAAAATACGGTAAATGCACTTGCTGTCAGTATTGAGATTATGAGTTTCAGTCGCTTTGGTTTTGAATTACTAACTTACTTGAATTACTACTTTGGTTGAATAAACAATAAAAAATATTTCTTAAAGCAGTTTTTCATAAATTAGTTTTGATAATTTAGTTTATATTATGTTTCAAATTCAAAGACAGTTCTAAATGTGAAGTTCTATTTGACGAAAATAGTACTTTTAAAGTCACAGATAATTTACATGTTTCAATGCGATATAAGTGTCACGCAGTTTCCTGAAAATCAAGTTCTATTTGCAGTTAAATTTGTTAATATCCTTTTTTAGAAAAGACCAAATAAATTTTACTGTGGAATTCACTGTTTCACATACTGTTTTATTCACAAATTGTATTTCTTTCATTTGGAAAGTATTTTGAGATCATCCTTTTAAAAATATACATATTTTTTTTAATGTCATTTTAACTAAATTTAAAATTCATGAAGTGAAAACACATACATTTTTGACTAATTTTAGACCGTTCGGAAGGTTGGAATTTAGACGTTTTTTGCATTATTTTTCTTAATGTATGAAACATCCCGGCATAGATGAGTTTTTTCCGCTTTTTAATTTTTTAGGAAAAAAGAAATCCTTTTTTTTTTAAAAAAAAAAGTTCCACTTTTTCTAATTTTGCCTAAAAGTTCCGCTTTTCGCTTGTTCTAATCCCTCCACAAAAAACACCTTTCACAATGCTGCTTTCAAACCCTTTCACTATGCTGCTTTCGTCTTTTCGGATCTCCCTTCATCAGTGAAAACGTCGCAAGTCGTAATGTTTATTGAAGGCTCTCTCATTGGCTAAGGGAGGAGGGGAACGGCTGTCATTCATTTGTTTTTGTTCAGTAATGAACGATCCATCCCTAGCCCGAACTGTCGTTCAACTACTATTTTATAGCTTGTTTTTCGTTCGTTACTTCTTGAAAATTGATAATTTTAATCCTAAATCGAAATTAGTTACTTCTCCATGTTGTCATTTTCGGGTATAATCAGCTTTTTATTTATTCCCTAACATTATTAAATTAAGTTTGTTTGAGGGATTGGTTGAAAGGCAAATACAATGCAATAATTTTGTGCAATATAAGGGGTCATCAAGAGCATTTTGATATCTTTTCATTTAAATAATTCTATTGCTTTCATTCTCCTTTAAAACTCTAATATCCCTCTGATATCTAGTGGAGGATGTTAAACCAAACTTAAAAACTTTTGAAAAACATATCCAATTTTTATTCAGTATTGTATGCTAATATTGTTGACTGCACAATATATAGAACAGCCTATAATTGCCTAACAGCCTATACCTATAATTGTGCAATAAGGTTCTAGAACAATAAATTGAAATAAGTAAATCTTAATTATCCGAATTAATGAAGATCGATCTCATTTGAATAATAAAAAAATTAGGATAATTGGATTCAGATGACTGCGAATAATAGAACTGCAATTAGACAATGAACTCACATTCCAACTGATGTTCGTGCTGCGAAATTGGGTTGGGATATTTGAGTAATTAACCATACAGATAATCAGATTCCTGATAATTGGAGTTCTCATGTAACTGCATATCAAAGAGGCAAAATGCAAGGAATAGACTTTCGTCGAGACTTAGAATAGAGACTAAATTAATCGACAATTTTT
>CM033279.1:6372811-6477967 GCA_019343175.1 Oedothorax gibbosus
TTTTTTTTTATTCATTTAATATTAGTAACTCTGAAGTAGTTAGGAAACTTGTGCGCAGCACTAGTTTGGCCTATTTGGCTCGCTAGGTAGTTTAGAGTGGTAAAAATATGATATGATGATACATGCACAATAAATTAGTCTAATACATGAATATTTCGGTTTTAGACACATCTCTGAAATACAAAAACAATCAAGACACAGATATTTTACCAAATAATACGGAGGAATTATTGACATTTACTTACCTTATTAGATAAGTACGAAACATCAGCATATAAGTTGTTTGAAAAATATTTATTTCTCCCTAATTTCTGATTATCTACTCTAATTGGTAATTAAAAAGCCTTTAAACTTATTTTTTAATCAATATACTAAAATTTTACTGATTTTCTAAAAATCGCACGAAATACATTCGCAAAGTAGTAAACGTGCGTCACTAAACAGCGTCGTCTGTCTGTCTGAAGTTAACTAATCCTGATGACACCAAAAAAGGTCTAAATGTTAGAGTTAAGCAGAAGATAGACATGCTGTCGGGCAAAACGAATGCTAAAACAGCTTTGCCAAGTGAAGCCAGCGATCGCTTTGTAGTAAGCGCAAACGAACGCATTCGGCGAAGTATTTGGCTCTAATTTACAGCAGGGATTGTATGGCTTACTACATCGACTTGGCGATTTTTGACTCTCCAATATAAACTAAAACTATAATTGCAACGCATTTTTCTTACCTGTGAATTGAATTTCAGCAATCTCGTGTAAATTCAGGTCCCTTACTACAACCTACAAGTGCGCAAATAGTTATTTTTCGATTTTTAATTAATGCTTTTTAAGGAATGAGATGATGCGTTTCAGTATGAACTAACATCGAGTGAGCTTTTTGTTTGGGCTTACTCGAGTTGCTTGGCGACTTTCTAACACCTTCGCTTGTTTTTTTTCGCCAAGCATCTCCATTCCCTTCTCAACTCTATGGTCTAACTTTGTTTACAATTAAACGACTCCACCCACAGCGTTGATTGGTTGATCTGATCGTCTTCTAAGGGGTTCAGTAGTGAACCCGACTCAATGCAAGACAAAGAAAATAACGGCGCGTTATTCCACACCTATTCAGTAATATTTACACACGGCCTGTATGTTCTTCGTTTATGAAAATACTGTTTTTTTGGATGGTTGAAATAGCTTCGCACTAGAGATACACGGGCCTTTGGTGACGGACCTCGTAGTTTTGAACGTTGATCAAGTCGTGAAGTGCATACTTGAATGGGCACGCAGCGCAACCTTTTGGCAATATCATACGCGGTTCTTTCGTATATGTATATAAAATCCGTAAAAAAATACTGTTTTGTTGATTATTAAATATCTGGGTGCTATATTTTCCTTTAAATTTTTTTATTTTGATGTTATTACGATTCTTATAACTGGTGAATACTAATTTGACAAATCAATAGTTATTTCTCATAGTTGGGATGTTAAAGCGAATGCATATTTGGGAATGACTCTTTAAAGAAACTGCTCTATTCATTTTTTAATTTAATTATTTGAAAATTTTAATTATTTGAAAATGAAGTTGTGTTGTTCAACAAATCGCCGAATGACGCCCAAGTGACGAAAAATGTCTTTAAACTATTTTAATCCACACTATATTGTGTTTTGCTGTAAATAACTGCATTTCTTGTTTTTAGCTATTTTTTACTTAACGCGGCCCAGTGAATCGCATAACTCTATTTCACCATGTTTTACAATGCAGAAATGCAATGCTTCCAAGTTTTAATATTTAACTTATAATTTCTAAAATATCGACCTATTGTTAACTATTTAAAACATTTCCCGGCGTCTAGACGAATTGTAAACAGAAGCACAATGCTAAAAAAATATACAAATTATAATTTTTCATAAATTTAGCCCAAATAATAAAACTTCATTGACCGAGTAACTTCGTTTAAAAAGTAACGTTCACACCACACTGTATACCGATCCATGAAACTTTAATGTAAACAAATCCTTTCTAAAAATTTGTTTTAAAAAAAAAGGACAGATGTTTTTTCCAGGTGCATCACCAAAAAACCCCACGAGTATAATTTCATTTCGGAATAAAGTTGAATCTAAGAAACAAAGAGATCGCATGTTTCTTCATGAGCACTGTTTTGATAATCACTTCCCTTGGATATTAAATGTTATTAACACAAAGAATTTGTATCATATTCGTTAAGGGGACACGGTACCACTTTCAATTTTTTTTAATTTTGACATATTTACTATAAAATTGGTGTTTTATTAGTTCAACCTATATATTTAAAAACAATATAAGACAAAAAAAAATTTTAAACTATTTAAATTTTTAAGTTATTTAAAAAAAATAAATTTTGTGTTGAACTTTTTTTAAAATGCTAAGGCTTTTTTAAATACAAATATTTTAACCCAATTTTTTTCCTCGTGTACTTTAAACTGTTTTACATAAGAATTGGTATCCAAATTTGATTTATCTTCAGTAGTTGTTTCATAAAAAAAAATATTTATCTAGAAAATCCCATTTTTTTAAGCATATTTGGAAAATTTCGACTTTAGTATTTTTTTATAAAAAAAAGTATTACTTTTGAAAACAATTTTGATACCAATTCTTAATGTCAACATATTTGACAGACTGCATACAAAATTCCTTAGACTTTTATAAATAATTTTTTAAAAAAAGCGTTAGCGTTTTGAAAACCTTGTCATCAAGGAAAAATGAACACCGAGAAAAACACGTTTAAATTTTTCACTGTTGCATTTTTTATCCTACCTTTCCGCATAAAAAGTGGAATAACTTTTTTTTAATATAGCTACACTTTTAAAACTTGGTAAACTAAAATAAGTTTCCAAACTTTAATTGTAGCAAATAAAAAAATTCGCAATTTTGCCGTTTTTTAGGTACTGTGTCCCCTTAAAAAAGGATAAAATGGATCAAAATTTAAACACAATTCCAAAAATAAAATTATTTAAATGGAAGTTTATTTGCCATTGAATATTAAAAATTATTTTGAATTTTCTTTAACCCTTTCAGTCCCAATGACAATTTGTTATCATCACTTTAGAAAAATTTTTCTGATCGTCTATAGCCATTTATGACATCAAAAAGCACATTATTCGATTCTTCAAACTTGTTTCTATATTAGAAAATATTTTTTAATAATCCCAATAGATGTCATCCCTATTATTTTTTTTTAATTATGATTAGAAACATGATGATGCCAAATGGAATCACTGGGACTGAAAGGGTTAAATATGCCGACATTTTTTAAGAAAAATAACGAATTTCAATCAAAGACTCTTAAATTATCATTAGAGGGTTTTTTACCATTAATTTAAAAATAAAACGAACAAGCCTTTATTTTTACAAAACACATTGTTTAGGATATTTAAGACTGATGAAAAAAAGTGATTCCAATTTTATTGGGAAAAGGAGAAGGGAAAATAACTATTTTTTTCAAAAACGCCCAAACTGAACTTTTTTGAGTTTATGATCATAAGTTTAAAAATATTTTGAATAGGACATTTATTTTTTTCATGAAATATGTATATATTTTATATGAAATATATCCTCTAAAATAAAAATTGATTCTTAAAAAAAAAATTGAGAACATAACTATTTATTTATCAAAATCCCGCAAACTTAATTATTTTTTCTATATAGTTTTTGATCAGAAATTAAAAAAAAATATTGAATACAGTGAAACCCCGATTTTACGTCCCCCGAATCTACGTTTTTCCCGCATTTTACGTTTTTTTCATCAGGTCCCAGCTTTTTCCGTATACTGTAATGTTAATTTAACCCGGATTGTAAGTTTGTTATTTATGGAATTTCCCGCATTTTACGTTTTCCCTGGAAAGTAAAAAAAAGAAAAATTGTTCTAAAATAAGAAATATTTTTCCCGTTCCACAGGCTCCTGTTTTCTGAAACCGGTTTTTTCTCATGGATCCTGGTTTGGCTTAGTTGGCCGTACGATGAGCTGGAAGATATCTTAGTAAAGTGGTTTAAAGAAGCTCGTGCCACGAATGTACCTATAAATGGCGCGATACTAAGAAAAAAAAGATTTTTGCATTCTATGTACTATTTCCCGTATTTTACGTTTTTCCCGTATTTTAGTTTTTTTTTTACCCAGTCCCTTGAGAAACGTAAAATCGGGGTTTCACTGTATTACATTCATTTTCACGATTAACTCTACATAATGTCTCAAACATACCCTAAACTATATAAAGCTATTTGGATTAAATTGTGTGAGCTACAATTTTTTTCCAAAACCACCCATTGTTATCGCACTGTTCTTACGCGGAGTGCAATGTCGCTCCTTGGTTGATTGGGTTCCGCCTCGGTAGTCTCGTTACTTTACCTCGGTTCAAAATAACATGGTCCGTTGCCAATAGCCGTCGTGTATCTCTAGTGCGAAATTAATTCAACCACAAATCATGTGAGTACTTTTAGCTTCCACACTACGTTTATAACGTAAAAAGTGGAAGGTATACTATAATCGTTCAGTGCGTCAGTCTGTCCGTCACCCACTTTCATAGCCCAAACTACAAATTCTACGGACAAGTGTAATACGTCAAAACATTCAGCGCATCGAAATTAGAATACATTGAAAATTTAAGAAGAGAATTTGAATTCAAAATACTTCAATTATATAAAAACAGAAAACTGCAAAATTAAATGCTCATTTAAAAAGCATAGGAAGCCATTTTTATTAGAAATAAATTTCCATTGCCATTCCCAACAATCGCTCGAGAAACTTAAATTCTTTTAGACAATAAATTAAAATAAATTTATTTTTGCGATATCGATCAGTTTAAAATGACGTCAAATATATTTCACTACGAGATTCTTTGTATACGTTGTTATGAAATGTTTTCATTCTATGTATTTAAAAGCTAGGGAATATTTCATATTTATTCTTTGAAATATAAATTAATTTTTGCAAACGATCAGTAATAATTATTGAATTTTCGAAATAAAATAAATGAAATTAGCCATTTTTTTTACCGCATCATTTCACTAATTATTTATTTTTCGAACTGCAAATTAATTTAACAAACGATAAATAATAACTGAATTTTCGGAAGAAAGTTAATGTAAATGGGAAATTGTGGAGACAAGATATTTATTAAAAAAATTACATCATTATAAGCCCTGGTTGGCGAATTTCTTTCTGAGGTGCAAAAATAGTTTGTTTCCTGCTGAGCACAATTGTTGTGTGGAAGCGGTTTAAGTGACAGATTCTGTAACAAACCTACTTGTTTTTAATTGTTATAGTTTTAAGTCATAAGAAGCGATTGTGTCAATATTCATAAAGATGGTTTGAAACGTAATAATACAATTAGTCAAATTTTTATACCTGCAAAAAAAGTATAATGCATGTGTTTCCTAATTAGTTTTAATGGTTTGTAATATCACAAAGCACTTTTTCCTGTTTTTTTCAACTAACGCCTAAACAAAGCTTTTAAAAAACGGACGTGGATGACAACTGTTCTCCAAAATGTGCTATGCCAATAATTGGGTGTAATGGGAAGATGGTAGCAAGCAGATGAGCCGAGGTCACATCTCAGATGACCTCGATGGTCATAACTTTCGTTACTCGGGACATTTCGGAACGATTTTCGCCACCTGGGGTGGGGTAGGGGTTGCTAGACCCCCTTCCCCCACTTTGAACCCGAACGGATAGGTTCAGGATTGTCCGATTGGGTGATTTAGTGCCCAATTTGGCCTTGTTTTAGGATAAAAAAAGTTTACTAAGTAATGGTCATTTGAGATTTCTTTTTTTTAACTTCAAAAATTAGGACAGAATAAAATGATAGGAAATCTAGAATCCTGAGAAATTTTCTGGATTTAATTATGTTAATTAAAATCCGCTGTTTTGTAATCAAAACTACAGCCGAGGGGACATTTTTAGGGGTTGCTTATCCGTGTTAATTGCACATTTTGCAACCCTGGAAGAAGGAAGCGGTTGATTTTGTTTTTTGAGGGGTGATTTGGAGCATTTCGTGGGTGTCTCAAGGACATGGTTACAGTTACGGTTAGAAGGTTGCGACAAGAAAGGTCATGGAACTTAGTCCTGCTAGTTGTGGGTGGCCATACTCAGGGGGGGGGGGGAAGGGGGGCTTCGAAGTGGGGGACGAAAAAATAGTTTAAAGTTGTCATCGATCCGTGTTTTGGAGGCTTGTATAGTATACTTTCCACCAGTTTTAGACGCATAAACCAGTGTCAAGGGATTATCCGGTTTTCCATTAACACATAATTTAAAAAAAATATTTCATTAAATTAAAAATTTAAAACATTGAAGAGGTTTTTAAAACCATCAACTATATAAATAAAATTTTAAATTATATTTTTTTTCCTCTAATGGGGCTGCAATATTGGCGAGCAAGCCTTTGCAGACTCGGCATATTCCCCAGCACTGAGAGCCATTTATAAAAATAAAAATAATATATAATAATAATAAAGTTTAATTTGTTAATGATCAGTAACGAATAAGAAGAACATGAAAATGTCTCCATTAATATAATAACAGCTATAATGGCGATTGGTAGAAACAATAAACGTAGTTTGTCAAAAAAAAAATGATGATAAGCGATAACGATAATTTTGTACCAAGGTATAATTAACCATCAGCAAAATAAATAAAAAGAAAAGTTTTATTTACAAAAATTTTGTTTTTTAAATAGTTTGCTTTTGATTTTACAAGAAATATAATTATGGATACATAAAAAAAGTCAATGGCCACAGAAAAACCATGAAAGGGTCTCATGCGTCCATAGGGCCGGAGATTGCCGACAATCAATTTAAGTTAGTGATGCAAAACCCACTGTAAAAGGCCTGATTATGCAATACACGAATACTACGTGAACAAAAAGGATAGACGCGACAAATATGTATTTTTTAAAAAAAAACGCCATTAACTCATTCATGTCGATAGATCAGAAAATTTGCCGCGCGAAAATGAGCTTTCTGTTTAACTTTATTTAAGATACCCGACTACGTTGAAATCACCATTTTTGAAGAAATTTAACATTTCTCTTTCATTATTTTAAATTATAGCGAAGATTTTTAAGAATCCAAAACTATCTCGATATTAATTCTGCATAAAATATAACGGAAGTTATGACAGTTTTAATAACAAGGGACAGCTGTTTCTTCTATACAGTTTGTTTACTTTAAATTGATTTTCTGCAAAATGAAATTTTTGCAAATTTTTCTCTTCTCGGCAAACCATATTTCTCAAAAAGTACTTAACCGAATGTTTTGAAATTTTTTGTGCATATTTATTATTGCTATTATCTAGGGAATAGACTACAGACTAGTAATTTAAAGCATTATTATACAGAAATTATAACACTTACGATCATAAATAGTAGAAAAAAAAAGTACATAAAAATCTTTAACTTAATTTCGACAACTCATAACTTTTTATTGGTGCGATAAATATCTTAGATTGTAGCCTATTCTCTAGGTATCAAATGAAGATTTATTTATAATTCTTTTAAAGAAATCTTAACGGAAGGACAAAGAAGCTTCTCCACAAACTGCCCAAACTGTCCTGGTGTCCAACTGTCCCCGCAGCATATATTTGGCTGCCCAGCAATTAAAGCCAGGCTCTTCAGGATTAGCTTTGAAGACCCAGAAATTTTAATTCTCTCCGAAGATGCAGAAGAAATAGCGAAAGCTGTCTACGACAGCTTCGGATCCATCTAGTTTTTGCACACAACATGGACACAACAACAACAACAAGAAATCTTAAATATTTTTTTTTAGTTAGAAATGCTATCGTAAAGGCGGAAAACGTCAAAATTTACCTACAAATTTTTAAATTACAAAAATATATTTATTTAAAATAAAAATTGTTACATTGTTTTTAGTTGCGTTGGTGAACATAAAATACATAAAACATATGTATTAAAATTTATTTTAAAAATAGAGTGTCAAACGTAGTCGGATACAAACAAATACAAGAGCAATGCAAACCATAGCCTTGAACAATTTCGTATGACAGATTAAGTTACCGGAAAACGGAAATGAAAAAAAGCCCAAGTTAACGTTTTTATTCGGAAATGAAAGTGTTAATATTAAGCACCAAGTCATTGTTAACCGGTTAAAAGAACGGCGAGTGTCTATACAGTCCCTGGACAAATTCTTAGACGCACTGCAAGATTTCATGTATCAATCAATGATGAACAAAATACCTTTAGAAGGACATTTGTGTTCCTAAACTTAAGCTATTGAATAGAAAATACTATCTGCTATACTTAATACATATATCGACATCTTTTTTAATGATATGGCATTCTTTGGTATTATTTCATCATTACTAAAAAAATACAGTGCTTCTAATAATTTGTCCAGGGACTGTACTGCAGTTTTCCTGCCTACGGAGCGAATATTGTTGTTCAAATGACAAAACCAAGAATGTGCAAAAAACACTGAAATGGAAAACTGGATAATTTCACGCGCGCCGTTTTCAAAATCCACCAATTCTTAGAATTGGCACATTCGGGGCTTAAGAAGTCATTTGACCGATAATACCGCATATCTGTTAAAAACTTCCTTATCTTTAAAAATACAACAAAAAAATCGACATCTTTTTTAATGATGTGGCATTCTTTGGTATGTTTTCATCATTACTACAAAAAAATCAGTGCGCCTAATAATTTGTCCAGGGACTGTAGATTAACCGAAAAATCTCCGTAAAAGCGGTTCCTTTGTAGCGGTTCATAGAAAAGTTACTCCCCCCCCCCCTCCTTGAAACTAGAATGATCCTCCATTGGCTGAGAAATACCTGTTTATCTCCCTACCTGAATTGCTTACCTGTGTACCTGGGCGGAGAATAGAATGCAAGCATCCAATAGCAGTTTGTTACACATGTTAGGAACACTGAATGCCGGTTCGTTGGTTGCATATTTCAACATTTTACTCTGGTTGAATCAGAGCCGGATTAAACAGTGTTGGGGCCTGTAGGCAGTTGATTTTTTCGGGGCCCCATTGGCTCTTCCCCATTTATTTAGTATATGAAAAAGAGATAAACTAATAATTGGATCATAAAAAACAGAAAGAAAAGGCAGCACCTGCGGTTACTTATTTTTTTTATCCTGTGCTCAACCATGGCCAATATTCTTGTTATTGAGCCGAATTGCGGTGTTATTTTTACAAAAATTTACTTTGAAAAAAGAGTTGTGAATATTAGGATTTTAAAAAATAAAACTGGGAATGTTTTAAATATTTTAAAAGTTGGTGAAGGGCCCCTTGGACGGTGCGGGGCCTTGAAATGGTCCGGCCTGTAGGCGATGCCTACTTTGCCTAATTGTAATCCGGCCCTGGTTGAATGTTAATGTTCTCCGTTTTACTTCATTATTCTCCACTTACCAACAATGGGGTTGTTTCACGGAGGATCTGGCAATAGCTCTGCGGTTTTGTTTTCATGTCTCTCAAATTACTTTTGTTGATATTCGAAATTGAGTTTTCTAAGAATAAGTTATTTTAGTTGTTATTTTTTTAAAATTTCAACTTCTTGCTGTGCTGTTGGTTGTTTTAATCATTTATCAAGGAAAACTCGCATTGAACGAAGTAGGAATTTTAAAAAATTAACAACTAAAATATTCTCTTCGCAAACTTACTCCCGAATACCAAAACAACAGTAATTCGAGAGACATGAAAACAAAACCGCAGAGCTATTGCCAGATCATTCGGCGTGAAACAACCCCTTGTAAACTAAGTAGTAGGGGACGCAGTAAAAAAAAATGTCTATGAATTACCGGGGTTTTTTTTTGTGGTGTGGGGGGCGGGGGAAAATTCAAATACGGACTACCATTGACATTATTTTAATTTATAAGGAACACTATTTTGCCTTTTTTTTTTCATTGATTCAAATTGTTGTTAGTAGCCTTTTCAAATTATTAATTACGCATGGATAAAGATATTATTGCTGGTTGATTCAGAACAGTAAGCTGCGTAATTTAGTTGTCTTCTTCGTCATTTATTTCGATTAAGTAGTTCATTCAATTAACCACACTTATCACAAAGAGCGGTGGTTATTTGTATATTCCAAGTGCTTTATACAAACGGTTCCGTGCTTAGAGCGGACAGTGCTCAGAGCGGACGTGCTCTGAGCGGACAGTCGTAGAAAAAGTAATTTGTCACCAAAGGGTTTTCACTTTGAATTGTTTACAATTACACACCTTTTCTCCCCCATCCTCATAGTCCCGGGTGGCCATGTTTGGTCACAAGTCGTTTGAATTACTGAAAGCAGAAAGGAATTAGCTCACTTTTTGGTCTCTCCTGTAAATACATATAAATAGTTTTTATTCCAAACTTCTTTATTACTTACTTTTGAAGTCTGGTTATCATAATGTATCCTTATAAAAAGCTAAAAGGGGCACGTTATCTAAAAATTATCAAAAATATCATTTTTTAATTATTTTTTTGAGAATTTTGTTTTCAATCTTGAGGCAAAGTTCATTAATTTTATAGTGCGAAATAATGTGAGAAAAAAAAAGTTTTCACTGTATTAAGTAAATCATAAAAACTTTTCAAATGTGTAAACAAAACTACAAAATTTTGGCCTCCACTTCTCCGACATTAAACAGTAACTTAAACTCACACACAAACTTAAACTCAAAAGCTCTATCTCATTTATTTCAATAAATATAGAAAATGCCAATGATTAAATTACGTAACAGTTCAGTGTCCAAAGATGGCCGCATTTAGTCTGACATTTACGAATGAGTTCCACAGCTGCTTCCCATGGTTATGCATTAGAACTACTAAGTCTCCTTCCGACACGCCTATTTCAAAATAGTGTCCGCTCAGAGCACCAAAATGAGTGTCCGCAAAATCTAAGTGTCCGCTCTGAGCACGGCAACATACAAACCACGTGAAGATTTACGTCTGTCCATCCGTACTGCCCTTTAATTCCGCTCTATAACTGTCGGAGTTTAAAAATTTTTTCTTTGTCAAAGTAAATATACAACACATGTTTATATTTTATACTTTTTGTCTGGTAATCAAAATTTTTGCTGGAATTGAAGCCAGGGCAGTATTTACAATGTTGATGCTCGGCCCTCTTTGAATTAAGCCTCGAGGCGCTTATGTAATTTTTTTTATTTCTAAGTTTGTCATTCACAATCGTAGAGAACCGCAATTACACTGAACATTTACATCGCTTATTGGTGGCATGAATTCGGGTAAAAACATTCGTCTATCTGGAACATATTTGAGAAATTTGTAGTTGTTTTTATAGTAAAAATAGTAATTGTGGTAAAAAGTTTTTGTAGTCAAATAGTTAGAATCGGTAACGCTATGAAAAAACGATGATGGTTCTTTCCTCATATTTGAACTGGTGAAGTTTGATAAACTGCAGTTCAAATTAAAACACTGAAACTTTTAAAATCCAAAGATATTCACTCGTAAGTACATTTCAAACTGATCAATGTCGCAAAAATAAATTTATTTAATTTATTGTCCAAAAGAATTAACGTTTCTCGAGCGATTGTTGCGAATGGCAATGGTGATTTAATTCTAATAAAAATGGCTTCCTATGTTTTTTAAGTGAGCATTCAATTTTGCAGTTTTATTTTTTAATAATTGAAGTACTTCGAATTCGAATTCTTCTCTGAAATTTTCAATGTATTTTAATTTCGATGCGCTGAATTTTTTGACGTCCGTAGCACTTGTAGTCCGTTTTCACTTGTCCGTAGCATTTGTAGTTTGGACTATGAAAGTGGGTGACGGACAGACAAACTAAACGATTATAACACCTTCCACTTTTTACGTTATAAACGTAGTGTGGAAGCTAAAACGAGATCAAGGCCCCCTTGAAAGTGCGAGGCCCTGTGCGAAAGCACCTTTCACATGCCCCCACCCCTTAGGACGGCCTTGATAGATATTTGAACAGACAAAAATAAACGCATTTTGACGCATATTTGATGAAATACTATGTTTTCGGCATTCTCACGATATCTTGGATCACGATAACAATTGGATTTTTATTACGAAGATCATTGAGTTTCATATAAGACTTCCCAACTAGACTTTTAAATTTGTTAAAAATATACCTTACCCCACACATAATTTTATTTTAAAAACATGCAGTGTCATTTTGTTTTTAGCTATAGCAGGCAGTTGTTTCTATTTATTACGATAGAAAATTTTTAAAAAAAGTTCTTTGTTATTAAGAATTTTTTTTTTTCAATTTCCAACAAAATTTCAGCAAATTATAAATGGATTACGCTTCTAGTAATCAAACTCATTGTTCTCAAAAACCCAGCCAAGGTGATACACATGTCTATAAAATTTCGCCAAACCAACTCCAAAAGGCAACTTTTTTATGGTCCAGAGTCTGACTTCTGACAAGTCAAAACATTCCGAAACATTCAAAGTCACATATATCAAGCTTCAAGCATATTCCGCACCCAATTACTGTAAACACTTCTGTTCAGTTGCAAACGATTTTCTGGTACAAAGAGAACAATCTGTTCTTTTTGACCTACTGACCAACCCCAAAAGGAACTAGTAAGTCTAGAACTAGTCATTGGCACAAAGGTCTGTGAACAGTCCTCAAAATTAGGCTTGACACAATGGAATGGGATATGCAGCAATGTTCTTCTACAATAACGTGTTTTTTCGCTGTGTCCTAGAGACCACCTGCAGATTTGGTTCTGGACATATTTATTGCCTAGAGGGGGGGGGAGGGGGAGGGATAGGGGAAAGGGGGAGGGATAGGTTTCGGTTCGCAAAAGTGTCATATTACACGGGTGGATCAGGGGGGAAGGGAGTAAGCAATAAGTGTGGGGAGATTTAAGTTCTTAGTTGGAGAACAGATATATTGGATTCTTGTTAAGAGTAATAAAGAAAGAATTGGAGCGAAATATATAAAAGTATAAAAGAATGACTAAAAAAAGAGCTGACTTATATTATTTGCTGTTTTTGCCTCCAATTGCTTACTACTACTTCTCGGCGCAACAGCCCATTACTGGGCCAAGGCCTGCCGTGCCCATTTCAGCTTTCATGACCTAGGGCTCTGGGGTGCTAGGCATACGTCCCGGTAAAGTGGTCAGCCTCACGCGGAACCCCCAGTGTTTAGTTCCCAAGCATGCTTGGTACCCATTTTATCGACCCACTCAAGGGATGAAAGGATGGGTCAACCTCGCCCAATCCGGGATTCGATCCCCGGACCTGTGGCGTGGCAATGCGAAGCACTACCACTTAGCCACTGGGCCTACCAATTGCTTACTAGTCCATCTAAAATTCATTTTTGCCCAATTTGCTTTGTAACAATAAAATGACAATTCTACGCAGAAATTAGGATTGAACATTTTCAGTTGGACAGATTACTGTGCAAATTATTAAAAAAAAACATTTTCGTTTATTTTTTGCCGCTTCGGAAGGGTTCATTAACTGTCAATTAATTCGTTAATACTTGTATAGCTCCGATTGACATTTCTAAATGGTATGGGTTGTTTCACGGAGGATCTGGCAATAGCTCTGCGGTTTCGTTTTCATGTCTCTCGAATTACTGTTGTATTGGTATTCGGCAATGAGTTTTCAAAGAGAATAGTTGTTAATTTTTTTAAATTCGAACTTCTTTCAATGCAAGTTTTCCTTGATAAATGATTAAAACAATAAACAACACAGCAAGAAGTTGTTATTTTAAAAAATAACAACCAAAACAACTTATTCTTAGAAAACTCAATTTCGAATATCAACAAAAGTAATTCGAGAGACATGAAAACAAAACCGCAGAGCTATTGCCAGATCCTCCGTGAAACAACTCCATTTAAAAAATGCATAAAAAGTAAACCTACTGGCTTTATAGGTCTAAATATAGATCTGTGCCAACAATTAAAAAAAAAAGATATATATACCAAACAGTAAAAGCGAAATACAAATTTTTGCTGGTGAATAAAGGAAATCCCTTATTTATGTTAGATTTATAAATGAACGCATGAACTACTGTTATTAATATATTCGAGCTCAAACTCAACTTTTCACTTACCGTCGAAGCTGGTATCTTTGGCCATGGAGGGTAACTTTGGTCCACGTGTCGGAAAAAGATTTGTTTCCTAATTTATCTTCATAAAATGATCCCATCTTAAATTGTTTTACATTTTTAGAAAGATGGAAACATTGCCCTTCATTTCTAGTAAAAAAAATCGCATTCTTAATTCTGGCAATAATTATAGAAGTTAAAAAAAATATGTTGAATAAAAACCTTTATAATAATAATTTAACCGGATCTATCTGTATCTTTAACTATAAAATAACATAGCAGTGTATATTAAATTTAAATTTTAATTAATAATGATCAGTTACTAATTGAAAAGGACCCAGTACCCCCAAAAAATATTTTGGATATGTTCAGTACTTTGGCAACAGAATTACAATCAAGGTGAATTAAGTTTACAGCTAAACGTAAAATTAAAAGATGATGCATTAACTATAAGATTCTAATACAAAACCTTATCTTTAAGGATTTTTTTTCAACGCGCTATTTTTCCCACGATAAGAAGTTAAAACCAGCACAATCAATTAGCCTATTACAGAACGGTTAAAAAAATATATATAAAATAAAATTAACCAGATTTAAAAATTGAATATTTAATAATCAATTTTTAAATTCTTTTTAACCTGGACATATAAAATTATCTGTTTATTTTACAGGTAATAAGTATACGTTTTTAAAAAATATGGGAATGGGGCTCATTATTTAAAATGTAATTGACATAAAAATTAAACCAACCTTTCATAGATGGCAGCACGGGAAACAAGAGATTCAACCAAAAATACATTATTATTTATTATTTATTATTTATTATTTATTATTTATTATTTATTATTTATTATTTATTATTTATTATTTATTATTTATTATTTATTATTTATTATTTATTATTTATTATTATATTTATTATTTATTATTTATATTTATTATTATTATTTATTATTTATTATTTATTATTTATTATTTATTATTATTTTGCTCTAACTATTCTATAAGTGTGCGTTCAGTAGTCCAAAATACAAAATAATTTAACTTTAAATTAAAATAACTTTTAGCAATGTGATGACGAATATCCTGCCCTGCAAGTTGTCTTTTCTGCTCGGAGGGTATCACAACTATAAAACAACTTCTACAGAACCTCAGATAGCATCCTGCGAATAAACTGTAATCAAAACATAGAAGAAAAAAACTGTCACCTGGTGTACCCATAGATATCATAGTTAAAGTATTAGATTGATTGATCACGTGACCTCCAATGCTAACGACGGGACACGCATGGAGGCCAAATAAGGGGGCAAAATGGCCACTGTTGCTGCCACTTTAAGGAGAAAAATACTACTACGAAAAAATACCATTTAATTCTAAAATTACAAAAAAAAATATCGTAAAAATACTAGCTGCATTTTGGAATCTTTTTAGTGACTTTAAATCCTTTTCTAGTATTTTTTTTTTGTAATTTTAGAATTAAATGGTATTTTTTCGTAGTATTTTTCTCCTTAAAGTGTCAGCAACACTCGCAATTTTGCCATCTTAAAAAGCCTCCATGCGCGTCCAGTCGTTAGCATTGGAGGTCACGCGATCAGCGAATCTAATACTTTAACTATGATATCTATGGGTGTACCAGAAAAATACCGTATAATTTATCGAGAATGTATTTTTTTTACGAACAATTTGAAATTTTAACTCAAAGGCTGCTTTAAGGTAACAGGGAACAAAACGACCACTCAAAATCTCGAATTTTCATTTTTAATTTTAGTTACTGAATCGTGCCTTTACGAAAAAACTTCTATGATGCTCATTTGAATATGGGGCTGGAGTTTGCAAATGTGGTAGTTAATTTCAATATAACTTTGTTGCCAGCTTTAAATGTCATTATTCCAAAACACCAATTTTCAACCTTAAGGTACACTTTTCTCTTTTTCTATTTTACAAGAAGGGTTGAAATTTTCTCTCTGTGATGTCGTATTTATGTCTACTTAACACAGTGAACCAAAAATATTTCAAAAAAATATTGAGTAAAAATAAGATTTTTCTAATTTAAGAAATGCGCAAAATTTCTATTTATGTTAATAACTTAAAATTATGAATGTTTTATCGTCAAAACTTGAGGTTCATTGCGTTGAATAGACTTTTTTTTTATTTCTATAAAAAATTATTTTCAGATACACGCAATAGTTGTGCTGGAAAGTGTACCTAAAAGCTAAAAATAGGTGTATTAAAATAATGAGGTATGAAGCTGGAAACAAAGTTATATTGAAATTAACAACCAAATTTGCGAACTCCAACACCATATTCAGGTGCGTATTATATAAAAAATTTCGTAAATATTCATTTTAGTGATTGAAAGTTAAAATGAAAATTTGATATTTTGAAGCTTCGATATGTTCCCTGTCCCATTAACAGACAATTGTACCTCTCCCTTTCTAGATAGAAAGGGAGATGTAGAGGTACAATTTCGTTTTTTTTTCGTTACAATCTGGGTTGGTATCTCTATAAATTGAATTCGCTATCAAATTTTAATTCGCTTGGTAAACTGAACGAGTTAATAATTTTAAAATTCACCTGACCCCCGTTTACGGAGCATGTTTTCTAGCTGAACATTCTTGTATTTAGAAACTTGCTGTTGAACACTTTATTATATTTTTTTATAAAATTGTAATGCTAATTTGCAGCTTAAAATTTAAAATTGTGAGGAAGCCAATGATATCGTGATTTGCTCAAAGTATTAGAATCCTTATTTTTAGCCTACTTTTCTTTTTTTAATTCGAAAGAATTAAAAAAATGAAAAATTAGGTATTGACATGCGGTCGATGTCCGTCTGTCTGTCTGTCCGTACCCCTCTTCCAATATCAGTTCTATCAATCGGATCTTAATTCTTTTTTTTTTGTTAGAAAGCTATGACCTCAGATACCCAACTTTCATACTTTTTGTCCGTCTGTCTGTACGTCCGGACGGACATAACTCTACTATCTGTCGGCGAATTTCCCATTGAATTAGCATTGAAATTCAATTTTGAGTCATTTAAATCACTGTAGGTATTGAATTGCGGTTGATGTCCATCTGTCTGTCTGTTCGTATGTCTGTCTTTCCGTCTGTCTGTCCGTCTGTCCGTATCCCTCTTCAAAAATCGGTTCTATCCCTCGGATCTTAAAAATTCTTTTTTTGTTAGAAAGCTATGACCTTAGATACCCAACTTTCATACTTTTTGTCCGTCTGTCTGTACGTCCGGACGGACATAAGTCTATCTGTCGGCGAATATCCGATTGAATTAGCATTGAAATCAATTTGAGTCATTTAAATCACTGTTGCAATCAACAATGCATGAGAACTTTATTTATTTAAACATTTCTTATTTGAATCATTTAATGCAGTTGAGAACGTTTCATTTATTTACATTTCTATTTTAATGCAGTTCGGAGTAGTTCATTACTTTGTTATTAATAAATATTTAATTATTCTTCGAACTACAAATAAATCACGAGCAGATGTTAAATAATGTTTAATTAATTTACGAAAGAATATTAAGGAAAATAGTTGATTTTGGCTTTTAGAAGTTTAAATTATAGCTGGGTGCTGTGTTTCGATTTTTTTCTTCTAATGTGTATAAATCTAGTGTAGAAACGGCTGTTGATGATATTTACTTTAGGAACCTAGTTTTTTTCCCGATTAGAACTTCAGTAAGTATTTAAGTAACAGGAAAGTAGGCTATTTTAGTTCTTTATGAACTTCTTGTTTAAAAAGATATTGATCATTAAATAATATTTATTTTTTCAATTATTGAAGTTTTCCTGTATTCTATTATACCTACTTTTTTCGTTCACACCTTTTAAGTGATATTTTGCGACTTCAATATTTTTTTGTGTACTTTTGAGATAGACTGTAGCTTATTTATTTCAGTGTTTATGCTATTCGAATTAATAAGGAATCTGGATAGTGCGTACCAGATACTTCGCTAGTTACACTTTACACTATTAAAAAATCTCAATCTAATAAAAATCTAATAGCTACTTTTATAAACTGACTATCATCTAATAAATATCTAAGTACAGCTATAATATTATCTCTGGTGTGCTCTTTCATGACTTTTGGCGATCTTGAAAATTGAGAGTAAAGTTGCTATACATATCGAGTTGTATGAAATATGCTGTTTCAAAAGTTGAAATTCGATAAAAATATAACTACTTTATTAAATAGACTACCATCTAACAAAAATGTTAACTCCATAAATGATTTGTTCAATTGTGAAAACATGATACTGTCCATAAACCGACACGTTTTGCAGAACAAAAGTTTGTCTGAGTTGCATACGTATTTGGGACAGTTCAAACCATAATTCCAAAAATCAACTGCTGCATTACTTCTTTTTTCGGTACTGCTAGCGTATTATGGCCGGTCTCGATTTGGCTACTTTCCTTTTGAAGCCAAGTAGCGAAAACGTACTTAAATTAGTAAACATTCCAGTTCAACTCAATAGATGTTTACATCAATCTTGTTGCTATAGCAACCCTGTGTTTACTTTTTCACGAACCCCAAAGTCGCCACATAGCATTCCGGCTATAATACGCTAGCTGTTCCCTTTTTTCTAATTTTACGACATAGTCCTACTCTTTCCAAATCCTACAAATTATTTCTTTTCTACGATTCTGGCTCCCAAGTAGTTTTTCCATCCAGGCTTCATTGCAGTCAAATAGAACATGGAACATTTGATGCAAGCCCATCTTCCTTCTCTTCCTCTTATCATCTACCATCACCATTTCGACGTATCTCTGGTAGATATCCAGCATTTCCGCCATATTGTATACACAGACTTCTTCTGAGTAGTGTTTAGTATCCCAGACAATGCCAAGCAAGTAAGATTTTCTGATTTATTAAACTTAAATCAGAAGAAGTCAGTTTATGAATACAACATGGTGCCTTAAAATTATGTTTTTTGTCTGCTTTTTTATTCAGACTATAACTTATTTTCTTCAGTGATTAAGCTATTCAAATTTCTAATAAATCCTGATATTGTGTACCAAAATACTTTGCCTGTTACACGTTACACTAGTTGAAAAACAGCAAGGCTATAAAAATCTAATAACTACTTTTATTAAATTGACTATCATCTAACAAAAATGTAAACTCCAGTTCTTTGTAAATGAAAAATACTCTCCCAACGCCACCAATACATTTTGCGGAATAAAAACTTGTCTGTGTTCAATACAAATGAAAATTCTTAAAAAGTAAAGTGATGTATTTCCAATTTTGCTACTACAACATAGTCCCACTCTTTCTACCACAAATTAACATTGCTCGCCAATTCTGGCTTCCAAGTAGTTCTCCATCCATGCTTCATTGCAGTCAAACAGCACTTGGAATATCTGATGCAAGCTCATTTTCCTTCTTTTCGTCTTGTCGTCTACAATCTCCATTTCAACGTATCTCTGGTAGATGTCCAGCATCTCAGCTATGTTGTATTCTGACACAGATTTCTTCTGATTGGTTTTCAGTGGGTCAGAAAATCTAACTTGTTTGGCTTCGTTGGTTGGCGCTGAATCTTTGGTTAGCTTTGGTTTGGTTGTGTTTCTTTTCTGGACTGCTTTTGAATTCTTTTTTGGACTTGATTTTTTGAAAGTCATAGCTAGAAATTTTGATTTATTTGTCACAGTAATTTCGAAAAGTTATTCTTTTGTTTATGTACAATTTGTTG
This sequence comes from Oedothorax gibbosus, assembly GCA_019343175.1. Taxonomy (NCBI): domain Eukaryota; kingdom Metazoa; phylum Arthropoda; class Arachnida; order Araneae; family Linyphiidae; genus Oedothorax; species Oedothorax gibbosus. Next base: position 6,392,512 of record CM033279.1, read on the forward strand.
CCACAAAATGTAGTCTTAATTGCAACTTCATTTAAATTTAGCCTCCAACAGATATTAAAAGAGTGTTTAAAATACGTTTAAATTTATTTTGTAATGATATCTCAGATTTTAAAAAGATAATTATTTTATAGCTTTGTAAAACAAATCCTTTTAAAAATTACGAGTATCGAAAATGTAAGTAAATTGTCATTATTTAAATTGTCATTAAGTTGCACTTTTGTATTATTATGGTTTGCGCGTTGTTAACAACGTTTTTGGACAAATTCTGACATGCAATTGCACATTTTCTCGTTGAAACATGCTGTCTTTCCCACCTAAATGTCACAAAAATGTTAATAAATTACTCAGTAGTTCAGTAGTGTTCTTTGGTACGACGAAGAATTTGCCTCGAACCTCAAAATCTCTAGAATTGTATGTCTTTTTAAATCGTATCCACCCCATTGCGAATATTCCACCTTAATTGGCTTGTTTCCGGTGATGCATTTCCTCCCAGTTTTCATTGCTGACTTTCCTTCTATCGGTGTTCGGTTCCAAAGTGACGAATCGAGGTTCGAATTTCCATTCAGTGATTCTGCTACCACTCAAGATGTGAAACATTCCCATTGCAAATAAGTATTCAGCAAGTATATTGAGCTATAAATGTCTTATTTTTGTTGACTTTTTTGTCTTTTATTCTTTGATTATAAATTCCCAGGATTTTTGAATTTGAAGTTTTCTAAAATGTTAAATTTTTGAAAACAAGTTTAACTTGAGAGAAAAATAAAACATTGTTAAATAAGTGAAATCTTAAAAAATGTATTTTTAAATACCTTATTAAGAAAAATAATGGTTTATTCGCATATTAACAGCATAAAATAAACATACATATTTAAAGTCTTTTGCATTTGGAGGCCATTTTATTGCAATAGATACAGGTGACTAAATACAGAGATAGAATTAAATGACAATTTGAAATGAGCAATATAAAGCTGCTTATTTTATTGTTGCTAAATACATGTATATATCGTAATACAGATAAAGAATTTAGTCGATAACCTAAAATCACTATAAATATTTTGAAAAAGAATATTTTTGCGCACTTTTCACCTTAAATTGTTTAATTATACATTGAAATGCCAACACTATCAATAGAAGGAAAAACATAAGTTGACTTATGTTGCAATCTTAAATTATGTTCGTTATTTAAATGCAATGTTTTTCAACTAAATTTAATGCAAAATTTGAAAACGTTGCCTAAATAACTACTAAAAAATGTTTGACAAGGTAAATTTCTTTTCTTCTAAACAATTAAAATGTCAACGACATCATTAGGTTTTGATTATGCATAGCTCACTCAACCATGCCTTCATCCCTTCAGTGGGTCGATAAAACGAGAACCAAGCTATCGTAGAAACTAAACAATTGGGGTTTTTTTTATACATCAGCCTGACTTACTAACCCAAACATCTTCCTCAATACGCCCTATTTCTCCGGTCATCTGAGCTGAAATAGGCACAGCAGACCTACCCTTGGGTTTTCTCGCTATGGACGAGTGGAACGGTGTGACGTCACAAATAAGTCAAACTTGTCTTATACCGCACATACAAATCCCCTGGCATTTAATTCACTCAAACTAGAACGACCCCCGCCTACAGTGACGTTACAGGTTCGTCATGCATTGTCTTATACCTAGCCTGACCAGATTTGAAGAGCTTAGTGGAAGAACGTGCTAAGTGACATTTTTGAAAAAATTGAGATTTTTATATAAATGAACATAGTAATAACTTCTTTACCGATAACAAGTTTCCCTTTTTCATAAACTTTAAGTTTTAGTACATATTTTTACTGTTTGCAATTGCCGTTTTCAACAGATCTGAGTACAAACTAAAAACTTTGAAGCTCATTTTCTCGTTTTCACCTTTTTGTCACTTAGCACGTTCTTCCACTAAGCTCTTCATTTGTTTCAGTGATTAACATTTCGACAGTGATACCATCGCTGAAATTTCACAAATCATACTTTGCTTACATTGTTTTTGCTTGAAAAAACTACAGAAAATGAAACACAGAATATATTTGCCCAATTTTTAGAGCTAGGTAGTTGAGTAACAAACTAAACGTATTATGTTTGGTCACCCTACTTACATACCCTACAAACAAACCACGCTCGGCCACGGCCAACTTCAATAACAAGGCCAGAGAAGCTCTCCTAAACATGAGCGTAGACGGAAATTTTGACGTCACGTTCCCAGTGCCGAAGATCGAGAAACGAGTTCGGACGCATTCGGAACCCTAAACATTTGGTCAGCCGTGAACGAGTGGTTCCAAACAGGTTTCGAGACAGGTTGTCTTCATCTTCGGAACAACGTCACTCGGAACTATGACGTCAAAATTTCCGTCCCTGAGCTTGTTTGGGAAAGCTTCTTCGGCCTTAGTAGTTGAGTAGGCCGTGTCTCAGCTCGTTCTCTTTTGTCGAATTGTTCAATTGAGTTTTACTTTTTTATTTACTGTTCATCTTCAATTTTAGGATAGAACAGAGGATATTGATTCGTCTTAGTCTGGTTTTTTTCTGCCTTCTCAATAGTGGTCTCCATGCGCACTGGAAAATCGCTTGGGGCCGCATCCAGAGTTATCCTCTCTTCAAAAGCAACCTGATTCCTCTTCCTGCGTTTCTTGTGCTTAGCCCTGTACGGAAGATTCGAGAACTTTCCAATTCCCTTTTTCTTTTTTCCATAGCCACCTTTCTTCGCCACGTTATCCGAAGAGCTCTCGGAGAAGTCTTGTTTCGATGGTTGTTCCTTATTTCTAGGCAAGTGCACTTTGGTTACTTTGGAACTTATTATTCTCGTATGCACGTTAAAAGATATTCCACCATCGTCGCCATGTTGAATGGTATGAGCTCCGAAGTTACCACTATTTATTGGCGGAGAACCCGTATCCACAGCGGCCATTTGAGAGTTAGGGTCATTGAGATAATTCTGAATGTTATCTCTCTTACCAGATTCGTAACCAGATAAGTTGGCTTCAAAGTTTGCAATATTCGTATTTGGGATGTTGTTGTCTCCTTCGAATGCCAAGTTGGTGTAAGCCATTTGTCTTGGAATGCTTTCTGTGTAAGGAGACAATCCAGTTTGGTGAGCCAAGTTATTATATCCTGACGAGTACACGGCACCGTTCTGTCCAGTTTGGTAAACAGCTGTGTTTTGTCCGTTTGAGTAGTAAGCCACATTCTGTGTGGCTTGTTGAGCTGGATTTTGTCCAATAGGTTGCAAAGCCACATTCTGTGCAGCTTGATAAGTTGGATTTTGCCCATTTCGATAATCACCTACATTTTGATAAACTGTGTTTTGTCCATTTGGATAGCTAGATGAGTTCTGTGTACCTTGGAAAGCTTGATTTTGTCCGTTTGAGTAGCCAGCTGCATTCTGTGTCACTTGATGAGGCGGATTTTGTCCAATACGTTGGTCAGCTGTATTCTGTGTAGCTTGGAAACCTGGATTTTGTCCAGTAGGTTGGCCAGCCATATTCTGTGTAGCTGGATAAACCGGATTTTGGCCAGGTTGGCTCATCACTGGGTTCGGTGAAGTTTGGTGAATATTGCTTGTATTTTGTCCATTCGAGTAGCCAGCAGTAATCTGTGTAGGTTGGTAAACTGAATTTTGTCTGTTTTCTGTGTTTTGTCCAACCAAATCCACGTCAGAGTTCTGAAAAACCTGGTAGAGTGAAGAACTATCTTCATTCGGATTACTCGCCACGTTCTGTCCATCAGCATGGTGGACTGCCCTTGAATTCCCAATCTGTTTCTGGGGTCCCATGTCCGCAGACGTCGGCACTTTCAAGTAAATGTTCGTCACTTTTGCATTCTCGTCTCCCCTCGGAACATCAATTCCAGAGGCCGACTGAACTTTGGACAGCAGTTCGTTCAGGTCGCCGGTCATGCCCGATGACTTCTTGAGTCCGGGTGGCGCTGTGGCTTCAGACGGTTGTTGGGCATACACGGGAGTGGACACCGGGTTCCATTCTAAGACTATCTTGCCGTTGCGCAGACGAGCCGTGGGCTGTTTAGAACGGAAGAGGTTGTATCGTTTGCGGACGTCCGCTGCACTCCCCCCTACTCGACGAAGTTCTTGAATAGTTCGTTTGCCAACTCGCTGCATGAAAATAAATATCATGGCATAAGTTATCATGTTAGCATTATAGTGTATTTTAAAGAAATAATAATATTAAATATTAAAGATAATTAACTGCGTGTTTAAAAATTTAGCGTATTTTTAAAGATAAGAAAGTTTTTAACATATATGCGATATTATCGGTCAACTGACTTCTTAAGCCACGAATGTGCAAGTTCTAAGGATTGGTGGATTTTGAAAACGGCGCGCGTAGAAATTATCCAGTTTTCCATTTCAGTGGGTTTTTTGCACATTCTTGGCTTTGTCATTTGAACAACGATATTCGCTCCGTGGGCAAAAAAACTGCAGTATATATTGACTGATGTGTGACTTGGGTCATTGCTGTAAACACTCAATAACTGTAACCCAAGAGAAATCATACTAAAAGATGCTTTTAGGGCCAAAATGGTCCGATTCATTAGTGTGGTCACTGCAGTGTACTTGCCCAAGACTGTACTAGCCTCATACAGTCCCTGGACAAATTATTAGACGCACTGTATTTTTTTAAGTAATGATGAAAACATACAAAAGAATGCCATATCATTAAAAAAAAGATGTCTATATATGTATTAAGTATAGCAGATAGTATTTTCCATTCAATAGCTTAAGTTTAGGAACACACATGTCCTTCTAAAGGTATTTTGTTCATCATTGATTGATAGATGAAATCTTGCAGTGCGTCTAATAGTTTGTCCAGGGACTGTATATTGACTGATGACTTGGGCCATTGCTGTAAACACTCAATAACTGTAACCTAAGAGAAATGAGAAATCATACTAAAAGATGCTTTTAGGGCCGAAATGGTCCGATTCATTGGTGTGGTTACTGCAGTGGGCTTGCCCAAGACTGTACTAGCCTCATATATCAGGCGTTGCACAGGTGTATCCTTAAAAATGTACCTATAGTTCCCGCCACCCTTATTTGTTACACTCTAGGGATGGAAAACCGAAACCGGTTTTTTGCCCTCGGTTTTGACTGAAAAACCGGGTTTTTCACGGGGACGGTCTAAACCGGAAACCGGTTTTCTACGGGGAAAACCGTCTAAAAACCGGAAATCGTTTTTTTTTCTCAATAACCGCCATTAGCGTTTTTTAAAATTATATATATATTTTTTTAAAAATGTTAGTTGTGCACTATGTTAACGCCATAGATAGCAAATGGGAGGAATTAAAAAAAAAGGAAAAGGAAATAGAGATGGAATAATGCAAAGCTTAATAAAAATACTCAAAACGATTAGAAAAACCGGAATAAAAAAGGAACATTATAATTTTAAATAATAAGAAAGTAAGAATTAAGAAGAAAACCTAGAACTTAGTTTTCAACAAAACACTTTAAACATTTAAAATCGACTGTGTAAATTGTTTTTTTTTTAATTCGAAAGTAAAGTTTACAAATTAATTGATATTTTCAATTAATTAATAAGAAACTGAAAAACCGTTAAAAAAATGGAAAACTGTTTTTTTGCCATTGAAAAACTGGTTTCGTGGAAACCTGTTTTTAAGGTTCGTTAAAACCGGGTTGGTTTTACCGGTATTGTAAAAAAACGTTTTTTTCTGAAAAACATCCCTAACATGTTCTAATTTGGTTGGCAGTGAGTATAGTAAATACTATTTTTTTGCAAAGGTAACACATTTTAAACAAAACCAGAAGTGTTTCCTTGAATACATTTCTTTAGCTTACAGTTGTTTACCACTAAATAGCTTTATCATATTTTAAAAATACCTTCCATAGTGCAAGAGCTTGCTTCTTTTCTTTTGCTTTGGACTTCGGCTTCGATTTGATGACGACTACTCCGCGTATCTCCATGTCCTTCTCTGTCGACGGCATTTTTATGGAGTAAGTTTGAACGAATTCCCGAGCCGATTTGACGTCGATAGATCGTTCCAAAGCCACAATTATGTTGGCCCACTGTAAAAAAACAAGTAGGTTTGTAACAAAATCTGTCACTTAACCCGCTTCCACACAACAGTTGTGTTTAACAGGTAAAAAGGCGCCAAACACAGCATTAATTCTACATTAAACATTTACATGCTATGTTTGGCTAGTTTCATTTATTTTATTTCCAAAATTTAATAATTATTACTTATCGTTTGCAAAAATTAATTACATTTCCAGCATGTCAATACCTGCTTTTCGATTTTTTAAAAAGTAGGTTAAAATATCGAACAATGCTTACTTGCTTCACCCATTCTTTTTCGGACTGAGTGATAACTTCGCAGTACGTGTTTCCCATCATGGCAATCAGCATGTTGAGGAGTAAGATGGGAGTGAAGACCATGAACATGGCGAAAACTAATTGAGTCAACTTTTGGTAGTAAGTCTCCCGAAATTCTTCGTACTATAACGTTAAATATAGTTATTTATGCAACTAGTGTGAAAAGTAAGGTTTTTTTTAAACGAGTTGAATAAATTATTTCACGAGCGAGTGAAATAAATTCAAGAGTTTAAAAAAGGCTATTTTCAACGTGTTGTCATACACTATTTTTTATAATAACGTGCGAAAAAAGTATTTATTAAATTGGCATTTATTGATTGGCTTATTAATTATTTTATTATCACGTTCAAATGATTTGAAGGTGATTATTTATATTCATGATTATTTTAAAATCACGTGCAAAAAGTATTTCTTAAATTGGCATTGGTAATAAGACGCCAAATAAAGAATCGCAAAAGAAACTCTATATCTAAATTTTCCACAACTAGTTGCCTGTGAAAAGTAACTTTGAAACACGATTTCGTTAAAAGCATCACTTTGCCACGATTATTGATTTGGAATAGTTAGTTTTTTTGCACGACATTATAAAAAACATATATTATCGAATATTGTGCGAAAGAAACTTAAATTTGATTCATATTTGGGTTATGGGATGACAAAGGTTATAATATATTTAGATTAAAATAAAAGTGAATAGTCTCTCTCTTTTATTCCAATAAATCACAATTTAAACTGAAGTAGGCCTTCATATGGGGCTGGTGAACGTTAAAGTTCTGACGTCGCTATATGTTTGCGTTCGGTACCAGCTCAAATGTCGACCTCGTTACTTGACTGCGGTTTTAAATCACATATCTAATGCGAAGTTGATTTTACCAAAACTAAACCTTTTATGGAACTAAACTTTCAATCAAAAATATTTTGGAATAATTTCCTCCAATTGCATTAACTCTATTGTAAATTAAATTAGGTTACTTATTGTAAATTAATTAATCATTGACGACTTTTGATGAGCTTGAAAATTTAACGTAGGTTTACTATACCTATCGAGTTGTATGAAATATGAAGTGGAATGTTTACAACATTTGGATATTTTCATTCTTTGCAAACGTAAATCACATCGCCAAATCGAGACCGGCTATTATATCAAAGCTATTCCGTTAAAATGAACTTTAACCAAGTTTACATTAGTTTAAGTGTAACTCATTTAACTTGAATGTAAAAATGCTATCTTCATACTAAACAAGTATTTGTACGGTCAAACTTGGTTACAAACGACCTTGTTTATAAAGCAATAAACTGTCGCTTGAATCGTCCATAAGCCTTAATGTTATTATATCTTGCTTATAACCATAGATATCATAGTTAAAGTATTAGATTGGAAGATCACGTGACCTCCAATGCTAACGACGGGACGCGCATGGAGACCAGAATAAGAGGGAAAATGGGCCAATGTTGCCACCACATTAATGAGAAAAATGTTACGAAAAAATACCATTTAATTCTAAAATTACAAAAAAATACCATAAAAATACTAGCTGCATTTTGGAATTTTTTTAATGACTTTAAAAAAAAACGTAAAACGCTTTTTTAGTATTTTTGTGGTATTTTTTTGTTATTTTAGAATTAAACGGTATGTTTTCGTAGTATTTTTTCTCCTTAATGTGGTGGTAACACTGGCCCATTTGCCCTCTTATTCTGGTCTCCATGCGCGTCCCGTCGTTAGCATTGGAGGTCACGTGATCTGCCAATCTAATACTTTAACTATGATATCTATGCTTATAACCAAAATTTTAATGAACTCCTCGGTAATAACCCTAAATATATACATTTATGTGATATCCAAAATACCCTCTTAACCCTTTCAGTCCCAATGATGCCATTTGGCATCATCATTTTAGAATTTTTTTTTTCTGATTATAATTTTAAAAAAATAATAATAGGGCTGACATCTATTGCGATATTAATAAAAAATATTTTCTAATAGAAAAAAGTTTGAAGAATCGAATGATGTGCTTTTTTTTATATCATAACTGGCTATAGACGATCAGAAAAAAAGAATTCTAAAATGATGGTGCCAAATTGTTCATTGGGACTGAAAGGATTAAAGAATTAAAAAAACACGATTTAAATTTTATTTTATTCGCTAAATAATGCGAAAAGACTCTAAATTTGTAATTTATTTCCCGCTTATTTTTTATTATTAGTATTTTTTTTAACGGAGTTATTGACTTTTCTTGCTAGATATGGTAAAATGGCAGTGACGACTATCTACTCTGAAAGTGATGTTTATTATATTTATTTAGTATTACTTGAATGAGACGCTACACTGTTAAAAAAATTTGTGCTTGTTTCACCATGATATTGGTTCCTAGTAGCTGCAACGGCTGAATGGTGAAACGTTCCACCATATTTTTGGTATTCGTTGAACCATTCTCAGGTTTTTGTTTCCAAATCCATAAAATGGTTCAACCAAACACCGAAAAAGGTGAAACATTTCACCACTCAGCCGTTGCAGCTAATAGGAACCAATATCATGGTAAAAACCATTTTGCACCACACAATTTTTAACAGTGTATAAACTGGGTTATGCTGTATTTAAAAATAGTTAATTTTCCGTTACATTAAAAAAAATTGAGTGTAATGTGTGGAAAATGTAAAGTGGTCAAATTTGAGCTTTACTTAAGAATTGTTTTTAATAACTATACCTCATAAGAACCCAAAGTCATGTGGAACAAACCCATCCAAGTGACAGGGAAAGAAGAGAATCTCTTGGAACGACTCCGTTCTTCGGAGGGAGGGGTCTTGAACAAGAAGAAAAAGGCTGCGAGAAAAAATAAAAATAAAATATTTTTTTGCACTAATAAAAGAAGTCACTTTTAAGAATATTTCATTAACCTTCCGATGATTTAAAACAGTATCACTTATTTTACTTTGTTAAACCGTTTTCTTAAAATCGTTTAACCCTTCTCCGGCTGATGATATTTATAAGTATCACTTATACTTATAAGGCCACTGTTTAACTTTTCATTGTTGATTTGGAGAAAATGGGGTCAAGGTAAAACTTTTTTATTGAATTGCAGGGTTTTAGAACATTAAAGGCTACAAGAGTAAAGTAAATTTATATTCTTTTAAGGGAAAATAGGTGGTAGAAGGGATTTTATAAATGCAGTATTCAATTTCAAAACATTAAAGACTAAAATAGTAAATTATATTTTGGTTGTTGGTCAGTGTAATTTAGTTTTTATAAATAGGAAGGAGGGAAACGAAATAAATTTACTATAAATTGCATTTTACGTTCCAACTATTTTTTTATAGCAGTATAGTACTATTAATTGCATAGAACCTTTACAATAGGCAACGCGACAAACAATAAAATTTTAATTCAGTGCATAAAAGGTTAAAGATTACAACCGTTTTCTCCATAACTTGCCCTCAACGACGTGACTTTTGGGGCTGTGTTAGAGCCATCATAGTTAAAGTATTAGATTGGCAGATCACGTGACCTCCAATGCTAACGACGGGACGCGCATGGAGGACCACAATAAGATGGCAATGGGACCAGTGTTGCCACCACTTTAAGGAGAAAAATGCTACGGCATCATCGAAAAAATAACATTTAATTCTAAAATTAAAAAATACTAGAAAAGCATTTTAAGTCACTAAAAAGATTCCAAAATGCAGCTAGTATTTTTACGATATTTCTTTTTGTAATTTTTGAATTATTCTAAAATTACAAAAAAATATCGTAAAAATACTAGCTGCATTTTGGAATCTTTTTAGTGCCTTGAAATGCTTTTCTAGTATTTTTTTTTTATAATTTTAGAATTAAGCGGTATTTTTTCGATGATGCCGTAGCATTTTTCTCCTTAAAGTGGTAGCAACACTGGCCCCATTGCCCTCTTATTCTGGTCCTCCATGCGCGTCCCGTCGTTAGCATTAGAGGTCACGTGATCTGCCAATCTAATATTTTAACTATGATATCTATGGTTAGAGCCGAAAAGTTTGCTTTTTTGGCTTCAATCCGTCGTGAAATTCGGTCACCGATTTGGTATGGGGCTTTGCTTGTAACTTAAGGTCGTGGGGTCGTGTTAAACCTGACGCAAAACTATTTCATAATTTTTAATGTCTTGGTGTATTTTGAAGGACTAAACCATTTTTTTTTTAAAATTGAACGGTTGCATATGGTAGGAAACTGTTTCATATAAACACTTCAAAAAGAATATAGAATTTTTCTAATGATAAATACTTATACCTTGAGTGAAACCACATAGGAAGATCCCGTATATGATGCTGAAACGAAACATGTCACCCACGAGCATGCTGTAAATCATAGTCACAAATGGTCCTGTCAAACGAACAGCCCTAAAAAAGAGATAAAAATGCAATGATAAATGTACCTGACAAAAGCAAACAACTGAATGAACAATTAATATTATTAGCAATATCAAATAGACTGGAGCGAAAGCTGTCAATTTTTAGCAAACTTCATAGGAACCGTTACAATAACTGATAATTGGTTAACAAACCAATTTGTGTCTTTATTTTTAATAGTAGAATATGTTGCTTAAAATATTACAAAATGCAAAGTTTTCTACTTTCAAAGTTTGCAGTACAAGTTCATCAGTGACTCATTAAGGTAAATCCCGTATGGCCCTGATTCACTTGTATTAGCAGAGGTAGTGGTCAAATGTTTCGACAATTAGTGACTATTTTTCCTTCTCTCCTTCATAATTTATTTTATTTATGGAAAAGGGAACAACGACAACGCTAAATATTACAGTAACTAAAGCTAGACATTCATGGAGGGACAGCACATATGAACCTTCATAAAACATTGCCACTCTTCCACCAAGACGTTACTGAAAGCATTTCCAACTCGTCAGTGATTGGCTTGACATGTCACGTGGGCACACAAAAACAATTGCTAACGAGTGAAATTGCTTTCGGTAACGTCTTGGCTTAAGAGTGGCAATGTTTGGAGAAGGTTCACATGTCTATGCCCTGGTCCTATCCCTCTGTGTATGTGCAGCTTGAGAAACCAAAATTATGTTTGTACCCTGCAAAGAAAATGAGATAAAACCATGATCCAGGAATCGCAAGGCACAGCAGAATGTCTTCGGTTTCTCTGTCATGGCCGACTCGACAAGGAATACAGCAGAGGATAAGAAAACAGGACAGCAGAAAAGCCGTCTTCGTGGGGCTAGTTGTCTGAAATAATATGATTAAAAAATAATTTTAAAAAATTACGTCAAAAATTGGGGGGGAATTGAAAAACAACTTTTAATAAAAAAAAGTTCTGATTGTGTTTCGTTTCATCTTATAGTTTTAAAATGTCTAACTCTTTATAAAATTTTAACCAAAACAACGAAAATTAAAATTACAATAAAACTTTACTTACTTAACTAACTGGAATTATTAATATAATAATTTTTAAAGTATACACTGTTAAAAAATGATGTGCTTGGTTTCACCATAATAATGTTTCTAGTAACTGCAACAGCTGTGTGGGGAAATTTTTTACTATATTTTTTGTATTTGGTTGAACCATTTCTCAGGTTTTTTCCAAAATCTAAAAAATAGTTGATCTGAACACCGAAAATATGGTGAAACGTTTCGTTATTCGGTATTCGGATGGACCACTTTTTAACTTTTGGAAACAAAAACAGAAGAAATGGTTCAACCAATTACAGAAAAAAATGCTGAAACGTTTCGCCACACTGCCGTTGCAGCTAAGAATCATACTTTTCGTGAAAACCAAGCACCAAATTTTTAACAATCAACTCTGTTTTTTACTGCGTAAAAATGTAATAAATAAAATAGGTAAGAATCATAGATAGCATAGTTAAAGTATTAGATTGGCAGATCACGTGACCTCCAATGCTAACGACGGGACGCGCATGGAGACCAGAATAAGAGGGCAATGGAGCCAGTGTTGCCACCAGTTTTAGAAGAAAAACACTACGAAAAAATACCATTTAATTCTAAAATTTCAAAACAATACCATAAGAATCTTTTTAGTGACTTTAAAAAAAAACGTGAAAACGCTTTGCTAGTATTTTTATGGTGCGTTTTTGTAATTTTAGAATTAAATGGTATTTTTTCGTAGTGTTTTTCTCCTAAAACTGGTGGCAACACCGGCCCCATTGTCCTCTTATTCTATTCTCCATGCGCGTCCCGTCGTTAGCATTGGATGTCACGTGATCTGCCAATCTAATACTTAAACTATGATATCTATGGTAAGAATATTGAAATGTAACAAAAGAGAAGGGAAGTTGTAATATTTTACGACCTATAATAATTTTTTGAAAAAAATAATGCAATGTTAGTTTTAGTTATAAGAAACCTATATTTAATATAGTAAAAGTACAGGGTGTCTATAAAAGAACTCCGGGGTTTTGTGGCAAAATATTTTAACGAAATAAAAAACATACATACATGTTTTATACATGACTGAAAAGCTATACATTTTCAAGTTTTTTTTAAAAAACATAGTAAAGTTCTATATGAGCCTCGTTAGTTGCATGGCAGACGTCTAAACGGTATTCTACCTCTTCCCATGTCCTGGCGAGCATGTCTGGGGGGACGGTTGCCACACAATTGACTATTCGTTCCCTGAGATGTTGAACATCACGAATTTTCTCTGCATACACAAGATTCTTGATATGCCCCCAGAAGAAAAACGTTTCTATGAGCCAAATAACACATTGAGCCTTTTGTTGCGGAGTCGCCATCATTTCAAATTTCGCGACGTCATTTTAAGGTCAACGCCCTGCAGCGCCGCCAACAGTTGATACAAACATTCCCAATTGGTATGAGTAAAACTTTTTGAGCTACTCTTTTCAGAGAAATCGACTAAATTTTGCTATCTTTTATAGTCAGGAGTTTACAATAGGGTTAGAGGCGGCCGCCTGGGCTCCCAAGATGCGATGGTCCCAAATTTGAAAATTAATGACAAATACTAGACTTATACACTTTTGATACAAAATAATATGACGCCGAATCGTCAGCTTTTCGTGTTTCTATTACCGAACTATCAAGCGGACGTCACGGAGTCCAGAATTCTCAAGTCGTTTCTGTGAGCGCTTCGATCGCTCCCTACACAAGACACCCAGTGAAAGAATTTCTCTAAACTTGATCATAAACTTATAATAAATAAACTTATGTAATGATCACTAAACTTACAAAAAGTACAGGAGGATAATAATATTATTAAGGCCCTGAATTCGGAATCGCCTATGGCCCAAAAAATCATAAAAGCGTCAACTGAAACTCTAGTTACGTGAGATATGAATTTTTAAAACCGGAGTTCTTTTTGACACCCTGTATATAAATATTTAACGATGTAAAGTACCGTACTAACTGTACGAAAAACCTTATATCCTTGAGCGTAGAAATCTCTTAACTTGTTGAAAACTATTCCAAAAAAGGAACGCAAAATATGCCTAACGCCAAGGGTCGCAATTTCTGCGCAGTAACGGACCTGTACACACAGAGAAGTGTAAGTAAAAATTTACAAATACGTGTAATATTAATTTATAATAATTTCTTCATAAATACACAAAATTAATATAAATTTTGTAAATTTTATATTGAAATTATGTGATAAGTTAAACTTTAAATATTTTTTTTAAATAACACTTACATTTTATACTCAAGGATTAAGGTGTACACACTAGAAAAGGCCAAAAATAACCAAATTAGGCATTTTTTGTTTTTATAAGTTCATTAGAATTTCCAATTCTTAATCTTTAAAATTATGTAAAGTTTGTACTGATACTCCACTCTAATAAAAAGTTAGAGGTTTTTCTAATCTTCCAAATCATGAAAGTTAGTTAGCTTTTATAACCTTTACACTCAATTTTCTCAAAACTTCATTTTTCTCATGTGTTACTTTGCTTAAACAATGATAACTAAGTTAAAATTAACATTTTGTCAAACGAATTGTTTATTTATTTGTGGAATAAGTTGGGGGAGGGCGTGAACCTCATAAAAGAAGATTTGGTTTTTAAATTAATTTTATATTGCATGTCAAAGTTTTTTTTTTCTAAAACAAATGGATTTTTTTAAATGTTGCTTATTATAAAAAAATTATAAATAAAAAACTAAAAGAGCCACAAACTTGGTTTGAGGTTCACGCCCTTCAAAAATGCATTGGTGATTAATTTGCATGGTAATTGTATAGGTCTAAGTTAATTAGTTCTTGAGTTATGAGAGTTTAAAAAACATGCTAATTAACTCATAAAATGCTAATTAATTAACATTTTAATTTAAAAAAAATATTTTTACTCGTACCCTCATACACTTATGAATTATATCAAATATAAAAAAATCGGATTTTTAAGTGAAATATTAGATAAAAAAAGTTCAAGTGTATGCGTACACCTTAATGGAAGTTAGAGTCAGGTCTCCAAACCGAAGTCTTCTCACTTTGTGTTAATCCAAGTCCGATGTAAAAATGATACTTTTCTAAGCCCTATTGAATATTTTGACAAACAGCTTTTTGTTTAGGATAAATGTAACTGGCTTACAGGGCTCTAAAATCCCACTTTTTGAAAAGGGTTCGAATATTTTTTTTTTTAATTTTCAATAAATATTTTTTTTTTAAATATTCGAAGGAATTTCAAAAAGTGGGAAGATAGAGACCTGTAAGTTATCTACATTTATTATTTAAAAAAACCCGTTTGTAAAAATATTCAATACAGCCGAAGAAATGTGGCAGAGAAAATAGTTTTCTTCCCCATTAGATTAACACTGAGGCACTTGAGTTTGGAGACCCGCGATCCAGCGCGCCCATTCCCCCTTAAGATGTTCCTTACAATTGTTGAAGCGTCTGTTCCTCCTAATAAGGGTTCTCTAGTCGTAGGGCGCAGAAACACGGCGATACTGAGAAATAGAAGGTGGACCAGCATCGTGAGAAGCCTGATGTAAAAGTAGCGCTAAACACATAAAAAAACCATAATTGTTATTCCACACAACAATTAGAAGACTACATTTTAGTTAATATTATGAGAACAAATTGAGGCGGCTTTTGATGATATCCCATTTCTACAATTCGCTTGTTTCATGGAACGTATTTCCTTCCAGCTTTCATTCCTGCATTCCGTTGAGCCGATTCATACTCTATCCCACGTGACATTGATTCACCTATCAAGTCTCAAGAAGAAATTTAGGGGTTGGAGCCCAGTCGGTTAGGCATTCGCCTAGCATGCGGAAGGTCCCAAGTCCGGGTCCGGGCATCGCCAAAATAACTGCCGACCCTATAAACGGCCCGTGCAGCCAAAAATGTCCGACGAATAATACCCCGTGTGGCGTGAGTGCACGTTAAATATCCTTCAAAGTCCTAAAGCTGCGTACGATGTCGCCCTTAACGGTTGCGTTGGGTGCCTACTCAGGTATCGGCTCGTCACTTGACTGTGGTTCTAAAATACGACGTCCGTCGTCAAAAGCCCTCGTGTAGCTCTAGTGCAACGATAATTCAAACTAAACTAAACTAGAAGAAATTTATTTGTATACAGCATTTCTGTTGCCACTCAAGATCTGAAACACACCCATACCCATTCATTCAATAATTGTGTTATATTTATGATTATTTTTAAACTGTAATTAATCTTTTACTAAAAATCTATTGATCCAATTTAATTTAGATCATAAACATTTCTTCTTAAATTATTTGTATGTTAGAAATTCTTATTTTCTTTTTTTGACATAGGTACTTAAGGTAAATTTAAGGTAAGGGGGGGGGGGGGGGATACCTTGCACAACTTTTTCTTTATTTTTCCAGTTATTGAATCCAAATTTTTTATACGTGAGCAACGTCTATAAACAATTCTTTTTAGCCCCAAAAAACTTCAAATTATGTACGAAATTTGACAAAATTAAAATTTTTTAATCAAATTTTTGCCTTTTTTCAAATTCCTACTCCTCTTCGAATTTTCAATTTTGTGAGTTTAAAAATTTATTATAGGTTCTTTATTAATATCCTAATAGATGTATGCATTCAAAATTTAGTTAACACACGCACTACTGTTTTGGAAAAAAATATTACTAAAAAAAATCACAGATTTTCATGGGAAAAAACGAATTTTCAACTTTGAACATTGTTTACGAAAAATCAAATGAAAATTAAGCAAAAAGAATGCATACTCTTATAAGAAATACTATTTTGTATTTAAAAATGTAAAGACAGCAGTTTAAAGTGCTGTAGTTAAAAAGCCTTAGCATTTTGAAATAGATCAAAATATGAAATTCTCATCCGGAGATAATAGCCTCTTAAGTTTCATTTTAACGTTACCCAGAATACAAAGTCATTGAATGAAATCAATAATAACCCTTTTGGTTTTATGAATTTTGTTATCTGGTTTGCTATGAATTGTACACTATTAGCTCTAATGTGTTTCCATGCAATAAAACAAAAAAGTGCAATTTTACCAATTTCAAGGTACTGGACTCCCTTAAGGGGCATAGGACAACCAAGAAAGTCATATATATAGTATTAGACGCTTCATAACGAAATATTGTCTATTCACTGAAGACAATATCAAAATTGAAAATATTCTTTAAATATTTCGTTACAAATTTTTCTTTTACCTGCGCAAATGTTTTCCATTTTTCTTCCAAAAGACGTTGAATGACTCCTCCTTCTAACATATCCAAGTGTTCTGTCGAGTTTCCTTTTAAAATAATCATCAAAGCCGAGTTCAAATCTATAAAAAAAATATTTGACTGTGGTTTCTTAATTAAATTTGGGTTTTACTTGATTGAGTTAAGCTGAATAATTTGTTAAATGCAGACAATATACTTAATGTTTTTGGTACTTTTAGCTTCCACACTATGTTTATAACATAAAAAGTGCAAGGTATTATAATCGTTCAGTCCATCTGTCCGTCTCCCACTTTCATAGACCAAACTACAAATGCTACAGACACGTGTGATATGTCAAAAAAAATTCAGCGCATCAAAATTAGAAGACATTGAAAATTTCAGAAAGGAATTCGAATTTGAAGTACTTTAATTATTTAAATAACTGTAAAATGTGATGCTCATTTAAAATGCACAGGAAGCCACTTTTATTGGAATTAACTCACCATTGCCATTCGCAACAATCTCTCGAGATACTTTAATTCTTTTAGACAATAAATTAAAATAAATTTATTTTTGCCATATCGATCAGTTTGAAATGACGTCACATATATTTCACTACGAGATTTTTTGTATGTGGATATGAAATGTTTTTATTCTATTTAAAAGCGAGGAATATTACATACTTATTCTTTGAAATATAAATTAATTTTTGCAAACGATAAGTAATAATTATGGAATTTTCGAAATAAAATAACTGAAACTAGTTAAATTTAGCATGCAAATGTTTAATATAGAATATTAATGCTGGGTTTGGCGCTTTTTTACCTGTTAAACACAACTGTTGTGTGGAAGCGGGTTACGTGACAGATTCTGTTACAAACCTACTTGTTTATCTTAGAAGGGTGCAAATGTCTCCAAATGTATAATTCGTCTTAATCTTTTCATTGGTTTGATCTTCATTTGGCTTGTTTCAGGGAACGTATTTCTTTCCAACTTTCATTCCTGTTTTCTTTCGATCAATGCTCCGTTGGTGCTCTCTTCCCATGCCACATTGATACATCAATCGAGGCTCGGGAAATAATTTATTTTCATTCATTATTTATATTGCCAATCAAGACATAAAACATGCCCATAGCTTAATATTACGTAATATTAGTCATCATTGGCCTCTCATCTTTTGCTTGGCGACATTTGCGCATGGCTAAAAGTACCATGTTTTTTTAAAATTTACTTATATCGAGTTAAATACGTATTTATAAAGTTCAAACACTCTTATTTTAATCTCTTCACAACAGTTTTTATAATATCGTGTAAAAAAACTAACTTTTTCAAATCAATAATGGTGGCAAAAGTGATGCTTTTAACGAAATCGTGTTTCAAAGTTACTTTTACGCACTAGTGCGACAAAGTAAATAAGAGCATCTGATTGGTGTAAAATTCTTTATTTGAGCGTGACATTTCATTCGGCGGCTTTGTGATTGGTGTAAAATTCTTTATTTTAACGTGATTCTTTATTTGGCGCCTTATTTCCAACTCCAATGTAAGAAATACTTTTTGCACGTGATTTTAAAATAATCATTTGCCTTTTCTATATCATCTGGAGAAGTTCATAATTATCGCATAACATTTCTAATTCTAAATCCATATTTAACAGCACCAACTTTTTCGGGTTTTTTTCCTTCAAAAGAGAATTTACCTTTTGCCTGGTTAATTTTCAATGCCAATTTAATGGGAATATTTCTTATGATGTCACGCTCTCCATAGAGCGATTTCATTGGTTGTTTTGTTTTCTTTCAATACTACTTGAAACAAGCTCATTGGTTTTTTTATAACGTCACGCGCTCCTAACAGCGATTTCATTGGTTGTTTTGTTTTCTTTCAATACTACTTGAAACTAGCCCATTGATTTTTTATACGTCACGCGCTCTAACAGCGATTTCATTGGTGTTTTGTTTTTTTCAATACTACTTGAAACTAGCTCATTGGTTTTTTAACGTACGCGCTCCTAACAGCGATTTCATTGGTTGTTTTGTTTCTTAGACAAAGTGTTGAAACAAGCCCATAAATAATTTTTTGCACTTTATTATAAAAAATAGTGTATGACAACACGTCGTAAATAGTGAAATAATTTATTCAACTCGTTTAAGAGGACTGTCAGTCCATAGAGATAATGTATTAGTTTGAAATCACAATTTTGCCAAAGAATTGGGGTAACATGTTATCCATTTTCACCAGGTATGAGAATCGCCATAACATCAATTTAAACCAAAATTGAATAGAAATAACATTCGGTTATTAATTATTAATTGATAAAGTTTTAAATAGTGTCGCCATCTGCAGGGTATTTGGGGAATTTTAAACTTCAAAAAATATAATTAAATGACTAGATAACATTTTCGTTTCAAAATTTGTTTCATTTCGATGTTATGTGATTCTCATACCTGGGAAAGAAGGACTAACATGGCAAAGCAATACTTCTGCGAAAGTTGTGATTAGAAACTAATGCATTAGCTCTATGGGACTGACAATCCCTCTTAAAAAAAAGCCTTACTTTTCACACTAGTTGCATAAATAACTATTATCTTACAAAGGCATGCACAGATTTGAATTTTTAAAAAAAAAATCTCACTTGCTTTGCCATCTGGCTGTAGACTGTCCAAAGCGTTAAGAGGATAACCAGAACACGTGATGTTGCTGTAACGCCAGAACTCCTAGAATTTCAGAAACTTATTAGACAATTTAGTGCTAGCTATCTAAAGGGGGAATGGGCGCGCTGGACCGGGGGTCTCCAAAGCAAAGTGCATCAGTGTTAATCCTAAGGAGAAAAAAAATATTTTCTCTGCCACATTTCTCCGGCTGTATTGAATATTTTTGCAAGCTGATTTTTTTGTGTGATAAATGTTGCTGACTTACAGGTCCCGACCTTCCCACTTTTTGATATTGGTTCGAATATTTTTTTTTTAATTTTCAATAAATAATTTTACACAAAATATTCGAAACAATTTCAAAAAGTGGGAAGATGGAGACCTGTAAGTTATCTATATTTATCACATAAAAAAATCCGCTTGTAAAAATATTCAATACAGCCGGAGAAATGTGGCAGAGAAAATAGTTTTTTCGCCATTGGATTAACACTGAGGCACTTGAGTTTGGAGACCCGCGATCCAGCGCGCCCATTCCCCCTTGATAATCAAAATCATGTATAGCCATTAATTATTTACCGTCACCCATTCTTTATAGCTAAATTACCAATTAATTTTCACCTTGTTTGAAATTTGTCAAAGATTCATAGAGATACGTCTATTTATTTGAACACAAATCTATGAAACTATTATGGGCAACTTGATTAAATATGTCTATTTTTCAAGCATTTTTTTTATTGCTTAGAAAAAAAATCGCTAAACACAGCATCCAGCTATAATTTAAACTTCTAAAAGCCAAAATCAACTATTTTTCTTAATATTCTTTCACAAATTAACTAAATATGATTTATCGTCTGCTCGATTTATTTGTAAATAGAAAAATAATTAAATATTTATTAATAACAGAAATAATGAAACTACTCCAAACTGCATTAAAAAAAATGTCAATTAAAACTAAGCAGAATTGTATGCAAAAAATATGCCTTGCCGCTTTCTTGGTAAACAACAAATGAACAATCAAAAATTCGCCGACAGATAGTAGATTTATGTCCGTCCGGGCGTACAGACAGGCGGACAAAAAGTATGAAAGTTGGGTCTCTGAGGTCATAGCTTTCTAACAAAAAAAAAAGAATAAGATCCGATTGATAGAACTGATATTGGAAGAGGGGTACGGACAGACAGACAGACGGACATCGACCGCATGTCAATACCTACTTTTTCATTTTTTTAAAAATTCGTTCGAATTAAAAAAAAAGAAAAGTTGGCTAAAAAAATACTGAAACAAGAACCAGAAAAAAATACGATAGATTGTCAGGTAATATAATTTCCACTTCCCGATATTCCGGGGCATATTTTTCCTTTGTGCTAGAAAATTCGTGAATAAATCTGTGTTTTCAATCGTTGATAATCCGTGCAATTCCAATTTTTTTTTGGTACAAAAAAGATCAATGTCCAAATGTTCGTCACGCACAGCATGTATATATATGATTATTACAACCTTGACATAAGTATTTTCTCGAACAATTGTTCTGGTTAAATCTTTTCTTTTTAGAGATTGGCATTGAAAGTACTATTTCTTTTAACCTTGATTTCAAACTTATCTGCAAGAGGGTACTTGACTGTATCGCTAAAACACCTTCCAATATTAAATTAATTATAGTTTGAACCCAAAAATAACAAACGTATATATTTTTTTGCAAAATAAATCTTTAAATAATTAGTAAAAATCATTTTAAAATGGCTTATTTTTCATATGTACGTCACGTGATCATAAACGCGTCGATTTGGCTGACGTCACTAGTAAAATATAAACAAACGTGTGATGTTTTTTTTTTGCTTGCAATTAAACTGGATTTAATCTAACATACTATTAAAATAGGAATTATATAGATAATGGAAGGAGGTTTTACAGAAGTGGATAGTTCAAATTTGCTTAAAGTAGATTCCAAAATGGTGTTTCAAAGTTTGTTTATAGTTACTAGTGACGTCATAGATACCACGTGACAGCCACAAAGCGTTTTCGGGCGTCATTTTTCGTCCTAATTTTAAAATTCATTTACCCCCTTTGTATGGGTATTTGAAAAAAAGAAAAAAAACGGGTCTAATATTTTTGGCATAAGAATTTTAAGCCAGTAAAATTTTTTTAGTCAAATACCCTATTCCGAAGAAATAGATTTTTTTTTTCGAGATATTGTGAAGACGGGTAAAATATTTTAAAATTGGTCTACTTTTGAGTCAGTGGATGCTATCGCTACGTAGAGAGAGTCATGACAACTGATAGCATTATTATTTTTAATTATTCATTGTGCAATTGTTATTTTTAATTATTCATTGTGTAATTGTTATTTTTAAATTTTAATTGTCGTCAAAATATTCTGTAGAGGGAGACACTCTTTTTAAATTTTATCAATTAATTATCAATTAACCGGATGCTATGGGGTTGTTTCAAGGAGGATCTGGCAATAGTCTTGTTTTCCTGTCTCTCGAATGGTTGGTTGGTAGACCTATTTTCAGGATAGTGTTCTTGGTCAGCACACAAACCTGATTATCTCTACCAACCAACCAAAACAACAAAAAAATCGAGAGACAGGAAAACAAGACCGCGGGGCGTAGTGAGCCTAGTGGTCAAGCGCTGTTCTGGGATCGGAAGTTTTCGTGCGATCGATTTCCCGGTACACTGAAGACCTACGGTATATGCGAAAGTATGCTCGTAAATTGTGGGTCGAAAATTTCCTCTAGTCTCCAACCAAATCAATCCTCTGGGGTGACAAGCCAATTCTGGGGATCCTCTAGTAGGCCTCTGTCTCTAAAAATTAGATGGATCCACTTATGTGTGTGTGTGTTGTCTGTTGTGTCTGTCTTACTTGACGAAGGTTTATAAGCGGGTCGCTGACCAAGCACACAAACCTGAATATATATGTCAACCAACCAACCAAGACCGCGGAGCTATTGCCAGATCCTCCGTGAAACAACCCCATTTTAATTTTTAAAAAAAATTTGCTATTATGGCAATTTTCACACAGAGAAAAGAGAGAAAAGGCAAAGCAATATTTTCGCAAAGATTGTGATTTCAGAACTAATGTATCATCTCTATGGGACTGACCAACGACTGAACATCAGCATTCCTCTTTATCAAAAGTTCTATGGCAGCTCTTATTTGCGCAGGCGTGATTTTCTCAAAAGCCTTATTATGACGTCCGAAAAGTACTGGAAACTCGTGTACCAAATTTGAAGCCTGTATCTTTTTCATATTCCACAATTAACATTAAAACCAAAAAAGTTCTATACAAACTACCATTTGCGCAGAAGTGATTTTCTCGAAAACCCTACCTATGGGGTCCGACAGATACTGCCAAACTTGAAGTATGTACACTCTTAAAACAAAAGAGTGAAATCCACTCCTATAGGGGAAGTGCATTTTCGGCACGGAAAGGATTGGAAATTAACTCAGACTGAGTTAAAACCGCTCGTTTTAAGAGTGTAGGACGTAGATTGTTTTCTTTTATTTCTTTTACCCACTCCGCAAAAGAGTGAAATCCACTCCTATAGGGGAAGTGCATTTTCGGCACCGGAAAGGATTGGAAATTAACTCGAGACTGAGTTAAAACAGCTCGGTTTAAGAGTGTAGGACTTTGATTGTTTTCTTTTATTTCTTTTACCCACTCCGCAAAAAGAGTAAAATCCACTCCTATAGGGGAAGTGCATTTTCGGCACGGAAAGGATTGGAAATTAACTCGAGACTGAGTTAAAACCGCTAGTTGTTAAGAGTGTAGCGTTTAGTTCGAGCTGTAGTGGTTTTAGACCGACAGAAAGACGAGTCGCAAACCCTCTTTTTTATCAGCAACCACAAAACGTGTAGATACCACAAAATTTCAGATTTTCGACCATCGCAACCATTCATTAACTTTAAGATTTCATTACCTTAATTCATATAGATAATTGTAGTGAAAATATTTATTAAAAAGTATAAACGTGGAATATTTTTTATGAGTTTTAGCTTCCACAACGTTTATAACCTAAGAAAGTGGCCGTTTAGCAAGTCCACATACTTTTTTATAACCCCAATAAGTTAACACCACAAAATCTCCATGGATTTTCGATCACATCGCAACCATTCATTAACTTTACAGATTTCATTACCTTATATTTCATATTAGATAATTGTAAGTAAAAATATTTTATTAAAAAAGTATAACGTGGAAATAATTTTTTTTATGAGTTTTAGCTTCCACACTACGTTTATAACCTAATAAGTGGAAGGTATTATAATCGTTCAGTCCGTCTGTCCGTCCGTCACCCACTTTCATAGCCCAAACTACAAAAGCTACGGACAAGTGTGATACGCCAAAAAAATTCAGTGCATCGAAATTAGAATACATTGAACATTTCAGAAAAGAATTCGAATTCGAAGTACATCAATTATTTAAAAAACTGCAACATTTAATGTTCATTTAAAAAGCATATATAGGAAGCCATTTTTATTAGAATTAAATCACCATTGCTATTCGCAACAATCGCTCTAGAAACTTTTATTCTTTTAGACAATAAATTAAACTAAATTTTTTTGCCACATCGATCAGTTTGAAATGACGTCTAATATATTTCACTGCGATATTCTTTGTATGTTGATATGAAATATTTTCATTCTATTTAAAAGCGAGGAATATTAAATATTTATTCTTTGAAATATAAATTAATTTTTGCAAATGATAAGTAATAATTATTGAATTTTCGCAATAAAATAAATGAAACCAGACATATTTAGCATGTAAATGTTTATTATAAAATTAATGTTGTGTTTGGCGCCTCTTTACCTGATAAACACAACTGTTGTGAGGAAGCGGTTTAAGTGACAGATTCTGTTACAAACCTACTTGTTTAAAATATGCCATTTTACCCGGATGCAGTTGAAGTCGCAAAAGACGACAGCTTCGGACTGAACTAATTTTTGTACATATCACGGACACGACAACAATACAACACATCAACGCAGATTGACGACACATTAAACTAATAAATATTTTTAGTGGATTCGCTTGAAATTATCAACAATATCCCGGCTGATGCTATTAAAGTGTACACTGATGCCAGTAAAATCGAGAGAGGCGGAACTGGAAGTGGTATCTATATCATTTCTAAAAATACTAGCAAATTTATACCCGTTCTTCGCACGGAATAAAAGTATCTCAAATAGATTCCAAATATGTGTACCATATAACCGGTTATAGGATCATAAACTTATTATTGTTTCCGCTTGTTATAAATTATAAAATCCAGTTTCATTGCCTTAAAATTCCAAAATGAAAAATACGCTGTATAATGCACTTATAAATGCCATCACAATTCCCTCATAAATATATATAACCTTTTAGCTCATTTGGCGCGTTTTGGGAAATAATTTGGCGAGAAAATAGATATAGCTACCCACACCCATTATACAGCTCAAACACAATGACCTTCGAACAACCGACCAGCTTATAAATTATTCATAAAAGAAATTGCCTATTTGGCGAATTTTAGTTAATAATTTGGCGAGTTTGGCAACGTATTTGGCGAAAATATAAAGACATAACACACTAATAGCTCTAGTGCGATGGCCTATTGATCCCATGGAGATTTAGAGGAGGAATCCTGATGGCTGCTCTGTTTTCTGTTGCGAGCTTGTAGCTATAGACGAAAGCCTGAACCATATTGCGACTGCTTCAGGAGAAGAGGTCTGGATACTAACCGACAGCAAGAGTTCCATACAGTATCTGGCCAATTGGTCCAGAGTAAGAGACAGGGTGGGAGTATCCATCCTCAAAAGGCTCAAACAACTTTCTTTGAATCATCAGATCCACATACAGTGGATCCCATCTCAATGTCGATCTTGAGGGGAATGAAATGGCAGATGCATTGGCCAAAGCGGGAGCTAGTGAGGTATTGGTTCCACTTGAGCCTCTTACCTACACGGAGATTTTCTCGCAGGCTAAGTTGAGTGGGAAAATAACATGGTCTACTCCTCCACTACATCATTGGTATCGGGGCCATCGTCCTGGCGGTTCTTTGGCACTAAAATGTAACAGACAGAGACAAGCCGCCATCTCCCGTTTCCTCAGTGGGCACCTCAGAAGTATGACCTTCTCGGGTGGTTCAAGAATATTTGACACATGCTCCAAGTGCTCTTCTGAGCAGCATCTCACATCTTGGAGTGCCTGGGGCTCAGCCATCAAGATCTACTGGGAAGTCCGCTGATGGTCTTGGACTTCCTTGAGGTTTTTGGACTCATGGACCTTGTCTAGCTCCGCTGGACTTTGGGGATAGGAAAAGAAAGAAAGAAGTGGATTCGCTGCTGTAGACAAACTTGGGACATAATTTGATAGAGTGGCTTTCTTATCAAATCTAAATGTTTGGAAATCTTTGAAAAAAAATCCGGTACATGAGGATATTAGTTCTTAAAAAAATACTTTTTAGGGTATAAAATAACCAGTGCGCCTTCTGCCGGGTTAAAAAATATATATACAGGAATAGTGATAGGCCTCAAAGATAAGGGTAGAACTACGGCCTACTCAACTACTAAGGCCGAAGAAGCTTTCCCAAACAAGCTCGGGGACGGAAATTTTGACGTCATAGCTCCGAGTGACGTTGTTACGAAGATAAAGATAACCTGTCTCGAAACCTGTTCGGAACCAGTCGTTCACGGCTGACCACAATTTTAGGGTTCCGAATGCGTCTGAACTAGTTTCTCGATCTTCGGCACTGGGAACAATAACGTCGAAATGTCAGTCTACGTTCATGTTTGGGAGAGCTTCTCTGGCCTTGTTATCGAAGAGTTCTATAGTAGGGTAGAGGAACGACTCATACTGAGTTGCCATTGGCAGCCATGGCTTACTACGGAGCCCGAATAGAGTGGCAAAAGTGCTAGTTAATTTATAATTTTGATACTGAGAAAGGAAGTACAGCTGGGGAAAAAAAACGATCCACCCTTCGTTTTTCGGCTGCTATTGATCAGGGAATTTTGTGAAAGGTGTCATTTTTCAGGAAATAGCGTAAGGAATTCAGAACTGGCAACCAAAATTGTATAAGGGGTCGTCTACATATTAAAATGAGTACCAACTTTGAAAATTCCAATGGCAACACCCAATTTTTTTATATAAAAATGTTTATCATCTTCAAAATACCCCAGATCCAAAAAAAAATTATTAATTTGCATTATTTGTTGAGATATAAGCATTCGAAGTTGAAGGCCCATAATGTTAAAAAAGTTTCACAAACTTTTAATCATACCTCCACAAATAAAATGAATTAAACCAACATTTTTTTTTCATTATATACTTCTTAATCTTCCAAAAACAAATCACACAAGTTTTTTCATCAATTTTTCATTTTTATTATTTTTTTATTTAAATTTAAATAAGAAAAAATAAAACATGAATAGCAACCCAAATTTTTGTTACATAAATCGATAAAGTAGATCAAGTAGAACCAAAATCCCGAATATTTTAATTCAACAGCAATTGTTTGCCGAGTTATTGTAAAAATACTGAAAAAAACGAATTTTAGGGACCGTGTAAAAAATTACTTAGCAAATTGGATCCTAATTCGCATTATCGTTTGGTGGTTGAAAAGCGTTTTTGGTAAATGTTTATTCAAATTATTGATGTCTATCAAATGTCTAAAAATCTTTTCTTGTTTCAAGTGCATACAATGTATTTTGTTTGTATAATTAACATTAAATTATATCGATTACTATATTTTTGAATGTATGTTATTTCCAATATTATTTATAATTATTTTATTATAAAATTTCCAATAATATGTTATTTCCTCGATTTTTTTTTAATTATTAGAGATTACTTATTCATTTAGTTATTTAGTCAGTTAGTTATTTAGTCAATTAGTCAGTCCGTTAGTTAGTCAGTCAGTTAGTCAGTTAGTTATTTAGTCAATTAGTCAGTCCGTTAGTTAGTCAGTCAGTTAGTCAGTTAGTCCGTTAGTTAGCCATTCAGTCAATTAGTTAGTCAGTGAGTCAGTGAGTAAGTCAGTTAGTCCGTTAGTTATCCAGTCAGTCAATTAGTTAGTCAGTGAGTCAGTCAGTTCACTGACTAACTAATTGATAGTCAGTTAGACTAAGTTAGTCAGTCTGGACTAACTAAAGGAGTGACTAACTAACGGAGTGATTAATTGACTGACTGACTAACTAACTGACTGACTGACTTACTAACTAACGGACTGACTAACTAACCGACTGACTAACGGACTAACTAACGGACTGACTGACTGACTAACTAACTGACTGTTTAACTAACTGACTTATTAACAGGACTGACTGACTGACTAACTGACTGACTGACTGACTAACTTACTGACTGACTGACTAACTAACTGACTGGCTAACTAACTGCCTGACTAACTAACTGACTAACTGATTAAATAACTAAATAAATAAATAATCTCTAATATTTAAAAAAATCGAGAAATGGACAAAAATCTATTTTCGGGATTTAGACCCATTCGGGATTTGACTCATTCGGGATTTGACTCATTCGGGATTTTGGCTTGTCGGAATTTTGGCTTGTCGGGATTTCGGCTGTCGGGATATGTCCCAGACCCAGTGTGCCGAATTTTAAACCAACCTTTTGTAGCAATATGAATGAAACAAAAATTTGCATAAAATGTAAAACATAAATGTAATAATCATGTTTGTCTATCTGATTGTAACTAATCGCATTTGAAAATCTGTTCGTTATAAATAATCGTATATGTGACTTAATTTAAAATTAAAACTTTTTCTCGTCTACCCTTTATTTTATTTCTGACTTTTTAAATCCAAAATTTAAAAAAAAAGGTAAAAACATAAAAAAAAATCACAATATTAGTGAAGAAGGTTTAATTCTAGCATCCTTTGGCGAGATTATGGTAACCCTTTTGCTAGCTTGTCGTTTCGAAAAAACACCCTAAATATTACCCTTATCAATTTGGAGATTTCCCCCCAAACGAATTGAAAATTAATGCTTTAATATCTCAGCAAATAATGCAAAATGAATAATTCTTTTTTATACCTGGGGTATTTTGAAGTTGCTGAACATTTTTATGTAAAAAAAATTGGGTGTTGCTATTGGAATTTTCAAAGTTGGTACTCATTTTAATATATAGACGACCCCTTATACAATTTTGGTTGCCAGTTCTTAATTCCTTACGCTATTTCCTGAAAAATGACACCTTGCACAAAATTCCTTGACCAATAGCAGCCGAAATATGAAGGGTGGATCGTTTTTTCCCCCAGCAGTACACCCAGGGCAAAGGCGGGGATCGAGCCCGGACCTGTTACAGCGCGCGGACTGCAAGCATTATGGCCTCCGATCCAAACCACTCGGCCATCGGGCCCCACATGCCACCTTATATTGTCTCCGTGTTGGTCCATGGTGCTGCTGCCAGGTTCAGTCTCTACCCTACTATAGAACTCTTTGCTTGTTATTGCAGCCGGCCGTGGTAGAACTGAACAAAACAACATTGGAAGTGCGAACCTACCAAGGAGCTGAATTCCAACATCTCCCTGAATATTTTGTTGCGGCCCAATTTGCAGGCCAAAGTCAGGGGTGTCAGTCCGAATATGTTGCACAATCTATCGGAGGCCGGCTTGCTTGGATGGCGAAGGGCATAGCCGTACATTTTCTGCGTATAAACACATATAATATATTGTAAATTTTAGAATGAGAAAAGTACTTAAAAATTACTTTAACGAAGATATTATAAAATCGTTGATACTTCGCGTTAAATTGAAGTCAATGGGGGACCGGTTTCCAGTCATGAGTCGCAACAGAAATGCTACACTGTTAAAAAATTTGGTGCTAGGTTTCACCATGATATTGGTTGGTTTCACCATGATATTGGTTCCTAGTAGCTGCAACGGCTGAATGGTGAAATGTTTCACCTTTTTTTCGGTGTTTGGTTGAACCATTTTTCTGGATTTGGAAACAAAAACCTGAGAAAAGGTTCAACCGAATACCAAAAATATAGTGGGACGTTTCACCATTCAGCCGTTGCAGCTTAGTAACCAATATCATGGTGAAACCAAGCACAAAATTTTTAACAGTGTAGATGAAAATATATTCTTACTCGAGCCCCGATTGGTAATCAATGTCACACGAGAACAGATCACCAATCACAGCACCGAGCAAAGGAATAGTAAGGGGTTAAAGCAAAAGGAAATACG
The DNA here is from genome assembly GCA_019343175.1 of Oedothorax gibbosus. Classification (NCBI taxonomy): domain Eukaryota; kingdom Metazoa; phylum Arthropoda; class Arachnida; order Araneae; family Linyphiidae; genus Oedothorax; species Oedothorax gibbosus. Next base: position 6,422,290 of record CM033279.1, read on the forward strand.
TCACCTGAAACAGGCTAATTGTAAAATAAAAAATCGGAAGATTAAAAAAAAAGTGGAGTGAATGCATTCGTTTAGAAAATACCAAAGTCAAATGTTTTAAGATTAATATAGTTTGTAAAACTTATAAATATATTTAAACAACTGATAAAATTTATTTAAACGGTTAATGTATTAGCTATGAATATACATATTCCAAAATATCTTCCACAATAAATAGCTACACAACTATTTGCTTCAACTATTTAATAAACTTTTAGCAAGTTGTAACTCGATTCGTCATTGCAGCTTCAGTAGCTGTTGCCACTAGTTTTGTGGAGTTAACTTCTTATTTATGTAACATTATCCCATAAATCCAGTGAAAGGTTTGGTGTTTAACATAAAACTGGAGTAATGTTACACAAATTTTTACTGTGTAATATCTAAAGTTGCGAGTTGGATCTGTACCGTGCCAGGGCATAGTTGTAGCATACACACGAAGCACGCAGCCCACGATAACTGGTAAACGTCTTATGTATGTAACATTACTCCATAAATTCGGTGTAAGATATAAAACAGCAGTAAGATTACACAACATGTCTAGAGTGTAATATTAAAATTTGCAAGTACGAGTTTGTCTCGAGTGACCAGGACGTGTAGTATGTTGTTTCCATATGTGTCCTGCAGGTTAGGATCTGCACCATCCTGAGCAGCAAGTTGTAGCTCGATTCGGCATGCAGTGCATGTTGCCACCAGTTTTACAGAGTAAGCTTCTTATTTATGCCAAATTACTCCATATATTCGGTGTAAGGTTTGGCCTAAAGCTGGACTAATCTTACACCACATTTTTACAATGCAATATTAAACGTTGTACGCACGAGGAAGTAGAATATGTTGTTTCGTTATGTATCCTGAAGGTTAGGATAGGCCACAACCAACAAGGAAACTAGATTCGTCATAGCAGCATACAAGTACCTGTTTTACAGAGTAAACTACTTAATTGTGTGATATTACTCCATAATGTCGGTGTAAGATTTGGTGTTTGGCATAAAAACTTTGGTAATGTAACATAACATCATTACAGTTTAATATTAAAAGTTACACGTACGAGTTTGTCTCGAATGACCAGGACGTGGAGTATGTTGTTTCCGTATGTGTCCTGCAGGTTAGGATCTGCACCATGTCTTAGCAACAAGTTGTAGCTAGATTCGTCATCGCAGCATGCGGCCCACGCTAACGGGTATTCTCCGAAGTAGCTCAGACCTGAGAACACACACAATATATAAGATTCTAAATGTTGCAAAACCAGACCTTCAAATCCAACTTTAACAAAAGGGTTTTAATGCTTTCATCCAGGCATGTAGAATGGATCCACAACATTTTATTGCACAACAAAAGTTTCATTTCAAAAGTCATTTTTGTGCAAATCAAATGTGGGACCCTTCTACAAACCTGTATGAAAATACCTAATTTCCAAAGGAAATTGGCATTAGCTCCATATTAAGATTTAAATGTTGCAAACCAGACCTTCAATATCCAATTAACCAAAACCGGATTTTTAACTGCTTTCATCGTGTCATTGTATCGACTTAAAGTGCTAAATTACATTTTGTGATGGGAATTTTTGTGTAATTTGGTACACTTAAACATTTTTTGTTCATGATTTGTTCCTTTCACCATGATATTGGTTCCTAGTAGCTGAACGGCTGTGTGGTGAAATATTTCACCTTTTTTCGGTGTTTGGTTGAACCATTTTCTGGATGTGGAAACAAAAACCTGAGAAATGGTTCATCCGAATACCAAAATATGGTTTAACGTTTCACCACACAACCGTTGCAGCTACTAGTGAACATATTTGTTAGTGAAACAAAGTGCCTAATTTTTAACAGTGTAGGTTGGTGGGTTAAATTGACATCGCACTGCAACGACAGTTGGTAAGAGTGAAATAAAGTTATTAACGACCAGGGGCACAGGCCAAAAGCCTAGTTAGGCCATACTGGTAAAAATTTGGTACTTGGTTTTTGCCGTAATAATGGTTCCTAGTAGCTGCAAAGGCGGTTTCGTGAAACGTTTCACCACATTTTTTTTTCCAAACGCAAACCAATGTTATTTCCTATCACTATAAATGAGTAAACTATTATAAAACTACTTAGTTAATCAAAAGTCAAAATAGTTTTTTTTTTTGAAAACGTATGAACATCGTGAGAAGCCTTACGTTTTTAAAAGCATTTTTTATAAAGATTTGAGGCACCTTACTCTCATTTTAACGCTCGCAAATCTCATCAAACGGAATTTTCTGGTGCAAAAATACAGTATGCACACTGCACAGTTAAAGTACTACATAATAAACAGTTAAAGTACAGAGTATAATATACGGTTGAAGGTTACCATTGGATATATTCCGTTCGGAGAAGACTGTACATTTTTGGCGAAATATAAAAGTACCAAATTTCATTAAACTCATTATTATATAAAAGATATTCGTTTACATATAAACTAAAAATGTTATATAATTTTAGATATAAACTAAAAATTTTATATAAATTTGTATACAAACTAAAAATTTTATATAAACTTGTATGTAAACTAAAAATGTTATATAAACTTATACTTATTTGAAAAATCAAAAACTGATTACCATAAAAAAAAGAAAACATTCAAATTTTAATTAAATAAATGTGGAAAAATTTAGGTTTCTTTTACCTTCAAAATTCGTTTTAGGTCGAGGAATCGGCCACTGTTGATCTATGGGCAGAAAAAACTTTCCATTCGCTCTTTGGTGAACGTTGGCTCCACATTCCACCATCTTTTTCATCAGTTTGGAATTTTCATAGGCGATGGCAAAATGCATTGCTGTGGCACCTGTGAAAACAAAAAGATAACTCAGAAGCAACTAAACACTAGAGGTGTGAAACGCCACACGACTTACAATTACCACTCAATAATCTAGTTTATTGGGTGGTAATTGAAAACTAAACTTATTTGAATACAGTGTAATATTTATTTTCATTCAGCATTTCTGTTGCAACTCAAGACCTTAAACGTGCCCATTTTATTATGAGTATTTATATTCCATATTTCACAATATAAAGTTTGTAGAGTTTAAAACATTGTAAAGTTTTTGAAATTTCAACGGCGAATGCAAAAGTTGCTGGGCACTCACGTAAAATTTCAAAGTTTACCAGATAAGAATTGGCACATGATGGTCTAAGAGCGCAACGCGAATGCGCGAAATGTCTTTTGGTGTATGGCTGAGCCAACTGGATTTGGAAACAAAAACTAAATATGGTTCAACAGCCCATACTGGTGCAAGCTCTGCACCATTCAGCCGTGCACCTAGGACTTCATGGTGAACAGCACAAATTTACAGGTATAGAGTGTAGCTTCACTTGACCTAACTCTTAACCGCAAGGACAGACCCAAGTTAAGATGGACAGACTGCATCACAAAAGACTTTCAAAGTTTGAAGATAAAGAATTGGCAAATCATCGCTAAGAAGAGATCGGAATTGCGCGAATTCTTGAGATGGCCCTGGCCCAACTGGGCTGCCGTGCCAACAGAAAAAAAAAACTAAACTCCTCGGTGCAACAGCCCATTACTGGGCCAAGGCCTGCCGTGCCCATTTCAGCTTTCGTGACCTAGGGCTCTGGGGTGCTAGGCATATGTCCCGGTAAGGTGGTCAGCTTCACGCGAAACCCCCACCCCAGTGTTTAGTTCCCAAGCATACTTGGTACCCAATAGAAGAAGTGCCAATAGAAGAACAAAGTCCCGCTATAATTGAGGAATGGGTTTAAAACATACCGTAGTACTCTTCCCCTTCGACTATGTCATGTGCGAGAGCCGGGTACATGTCGACCAGGAACATGGCGATCAGTGTATGGACGTCTGTGTTGCACAGCACTAAAACGTGCAGCAGGGATTCGCCCAGCATACCACGGTCGTCCAGCTTCCAGCACACCTTCCGGCCCTTCTCCTGGCAAAAGAAAAATAAATGCTACAAAGAGAGTAATTTGTGTTTTGAAATAGCAAGTTGTGAGTTATTCAGCGATGCTTTTTCTGCCGTTAGGTTACAACAATCAGGGGCCGTGTTGTAATTTTTTTTTCGGATGATAGAAGTGTTTAAAATGCCTCCCTCTTCTAAAACTTAATAATAGCAACTTTAAAATTTTAACTTAAATCCCTCTAATTTAACTTCAGCCCTACAAAAATAATGTTAAAATCATGTAACAAATTGTTCTGCAATACAATCATTTTAATATCAGCTAGTAAATTTTCAGTAACTGTATAAACTAAAATTTATTTATTATGTACTATTCTCAGACCTGAAAATGCCGCCGTTCCTCCTTTGAATCCTGATTCAGCCCCCTCTCTGCATCATAGCCCCACAAGGTCCTGAAATTGTAACACTAGCACGATAAGCACGCGTTAATTTAAGGGGATCAGTAACAAGACAGATACGGAAACGACGGAAACAGCTTACTATTACATTGGAGTTCAGGTATCTGATTTATTCTTTGCAAAATTTCGTTTGAGGTTATAAGACGTTGGTCAATCGGAGGGTGAACTAGAAATATTTTACTATGCTTACTGCATTGTGTGTTGTAATCAATCAGATTAATGCGGTTCTTCTATAAGGCCGTGCCTAGGACCCCTAAATTTCAGATTCCTTCATGAAAATTTTATGGACTTCCAAAATTTTAGTAAATTTTTTTTAAAAATTGAGGCTGCTCTTCGCGTTTGCTTGAATTTAACATAGAGATCAACCTAATATGATTGGTCGAATTGATGTTATAAGGATAAGCTGATAAAATAAGCAGAAAAAATATAATACATCGGAAAAACTGGCACTATCATTAGGGTAGACCCTTGGAATCGCGCCACCTTAATTTTCATGCAGAGTTGTGTTAGAATAATTGTAAATTGTAACAAACATAGCATACTACATTTCATAACCTATCTTATAGTGATTTTTTAAGTTTGAAATCTTTAATAGAAACTGAATAAAATTGTTTTTTCTAAAAGCTTGCAGAGTGGCGGTATTACCCCGGTACCTGGGGTTATGCCGCCACACCATCAAAAACAGCAAATAATCTATGAATAATGGAAAAGGATGTAATAAAGCACAACATATAGTACTAAAATAGGTTTAAATAAATGAAGAAATTAATTAAGAAGTTTAACAAAAGTCCCACGCGTAGTAAATGGCTATTACTTGTCTTTGCTATGGTCTCTGCCATACTCTTACTATTCTTAACAAAGTAACACGTGTAATAAATGACTATTAGTTAGTCTATACCATACTATGCTTTAAAAATAAAAATTGTGTTGGCCTAGTAACTGACTATTAAGTCTCTATAGTTCTAATCTGAGCAAAAATCTGAAAGAAAAAGGATGGCTGAATAACCCCGGTAAGACAAAATGGCGTAGATGGCTTGTTTAGGGGAAGGTAGATAGCCTAGCGCCCAAACTAACAACGTGATAACATGGTCAAATTATTGCTCTTTTCAATGATATGTAACTGATTTATTTAACTTAGGGATAACAGTCACTTATCTCTTGGTTTCAGAAGGCTCAAAATTAGATGAAACTCACTTGAAAACGTATTTCTTTTATAACGTTACATCAACACACCGCATGGCCATACGCCTCTCTACTACTGATTTCCGTGTTTCCTGCTACAGGTCAGCATTCACAGCCCCTATCCCCCACACACACCGCTGGCGAGATACAGGGGGTGGCGGCATTGTCCAGTATGGCGCGATTCCCCCGGTCTCCCCTACGAGCGATCATACTCAAAAAATTTCGTAAATTAACCCCAAAATTAGTTGTGCCTACAGTCTGTGTTTTATAATTTCATGCCCTGGTTGTAATGTCTCTGAAGACTTCAAACCACTCCCGTGGGGTGGGCTGGTGAACTGCAGTAACCACAACACTGAATTAGACCGTTTCTGCTCTAAAATAATTTGTCTTTCCCAATATGTTTTCTGGTAGATTAGAGTAGTTGATTGCTTGCAACTATGGCCCAAGTCATTAGGCTATAGTTACTGCAGTTTACCTGTACATGGCAGCTTACCTTATCCCCCTTGTGATGATCGAAGACATCTCCTAGTCCGTCCCTGTACATGAACTTCCTTATCTCATCCGCGGCCATCTCGTCCAGGGCTTTCTGTCCCTCGAGTAGGTACCTCTCAACCAGCGTGCCTCCCTTCTTGTAGTTGGCCATCACGTAGAGAGGCACTTGGTGGTCGACCTCGGCCTTGCTGACGATTCTAGTTCAGAAGCGAGGCTCACCACTTATTGTGATTCTAAATTATGAAACCCGTCACCAATAGCCCTCGTGTACCTCTTGCGCGACGTTAATTCAACTCAACTTTTACTATGAGGTGGTTTACCTCAACCTAGCGTTCAAGGAATTTTCCTTTGTTATGATGCTGTATCAGTATTAAGAATATTTTTATATACAATGGGTTAGGTGATACAGTAACACTATCAAGATGAGCATATGCGTTATGCAAAAATTTTTCCATGAGACGTTGGTCAATCGAAGATTTATCTAGAAATATATTACTATGCTTACTACATTATGTGCTTACTCTTGTAATGACTCTAAAAACCTAAAAAAAAACACCTTACCTTATCCCCCTTATCTTGATCGAAGACATCTCCTAGTCCATCCCTGTACATGAACTTCCTTATCTCATCCGCGGCCATCTCGTCCAGGGCTTTCTGTCCCTCGAGCAGGTACCTCTCGACCAGCGTGCCTCCCTTCTTGTAGTTGGCCATCACGTAGAGAGGCACTTGGTGGTCGACCTCGGCCTTGCTGACGATCTCATCAAGAAGCGAGGTCGCCAAGCTGGACGCGCCTCGGTCGGAGAACTTGAGACAGGTCTTCTTCGGAATCGGAATGTACTTGTCCCATGATGTTGGATTTGTTTTGTTATTTTCCTGGAAAATGAGTTGTAGATTGTGTTATTATCATGCGGAAAAACTGTTGAAAGTCTTTACTGGGTTGTAGTATGTAATCTAATCATAACAACCCAAGCACAATGAGAATCCAAGTAAATAACTTGCTAATCAGTCTTGGAAGGGGAATGTTGCAGATGATGTACCTACCGCTCTTGTTTTCATTTTTCCGGTTGTCATTGCGATTTCATTGGGAAAAGTTTTTCTCGGTTTCACTTTACAGAAATCAGACGCGCCAGAGAGTATTGAACACAAAACTTTTCTTTCTATACAAGCAAATGATTTGAACAACCAACAGCACAGTAAAAAGTTGGCATTTAAAAAATTTACCAAGCAATATAATCTCAGAAAACTCACTTTCTAGAATACATTTCGTAAAAAATGGTGGATTTGTTTTTGAGGAACATCAAACTGTTTTGGACTAAATTTGGACTAAGTACTAAAAAAAGGAAAAGAAAACATTTAATATTCATCTAACAAGAGTTAACCTATTGAAAGTGATGCCTGGACTATGTTTGAGTAACTTTTATGTATGGATGGATTTATTTTATTCTAAAAACTTTCAAATGAACACAAAATAAATATCATGCGATTGAAAAATGTTTTCTTTAGATCATTAAACGTTTGCATTTTATTTTCTAATGTAAAATAACAAAATTTAAAAATGGGCTTTAATTAGTATAATTTAATAACATAAAATTATCTTACCTTCAAAATAACTTTAAAATATCCAACAACAACACCTTCTATATATCCACACACACATGAATGACATTATATTATAAATAATATCATTACATACATTAATCGATTACTTCATAATAAAAGCATTTTTATTCAAACAAAATGAATAATATTTCGTTTCTGACCTAACAAATAGCAAGCCGATTTCCTCGGAGCCCTAGCGTAAAACTAAGATCAAAATATGTTATAAAGTATAGCGTGTAGCTTTGATTCGTTGCGATGACAAATATAACATCCACCAGTGACCTAGAAAAACTTGCAGAAGTGTCTCAGCGTTAAAGGACAATACTAATGAGAAAAAGAACATCAAAAGAAAAAATTTAATCAAAAAAGTATATGGATTCGCGGTTGACATTGAAAATATGAAATTGGATTTTTCTATCTTGATTGGATATCTATATCTGTATAACTAATTCCTTCAGAAGTATTGTTAGGGCATATTTCTACTTTTTTTTTATTACCGGCATATTTTTACTTTCAAATGCCTAATATGAAATAGGAGATAATGGAAGTATAGAGATGGGGTCGAAATTCCGAGATATAGTGTTTACGTTTTCTACATGTTTTGGAGGGGACTGATTTCAGTATTTATTCTAAATTTCAAAACTTTTACATCAAATAGGAATAAAATTTTGAATAATATTGAATAAAATTAGAAATAACTTTTTTATAGAATCAAAAAAGTATATGGATTCGCGGTTGACATTGAAAATATGATATTGGATTTTTTCTATCTTGATTGGATATCTATATCTGTATAACTATTCCTTCAGAAGTATTGTTAGGGCATATTTTACTTTCAATGCCTAATATGAAGTATGAGATAATGGAAGTATTGTGATGGGAAGTGTACATGTTTTGGAGAGGGCTGATTTCAGTATTTATTCTAAATTTCAAAACTTTTACATCAAATAGGAATAAATTGAATATATTGAATAAAATTAGAAATAACTTTTTTATAGAATCCAAAAAAAGTATATGGATTCGCGGTTGACATTGAAAATATGAAATTGGATTTTTCTATCCTGATTGGATATCTATATCTGTATAACTAATTCCTTCAGAAGTATTGTTAGGGCATATTTCTACTTTCAAATGCCTAATATGAAGTATGAGATAATGGAAGTATTGTGATGGGAAGTGTACATGTTTTGGAGAGGGCTGATTTCAGTATTTATTCTAAATTTTAAAACTTTTACATCAAATAGGAATAAAATTTTGAATAATATTGAATAAAATTAGAAATAACTTTTTTATAGAATCAAAAAAGTATATGGATTCGCGGTTGACATTGAAAATATCAAATTGGATTTTTCCTATCCTGATTGGATATCTATATCTGTATAACTAATTCCTTCAGAAGTATTGTTAGGGCATATTTCTACTTTCAAATGCCTAATATGAAGTATGAGATAATGGAAGTATTGTGATGGGAAGTGTACATGTTTTGGAGAGGGCTGATTTCAGTATTTATTCTAAATTTCAAAACTTTTACATCAAATAGGAATAAAATTTTGAATAATATTGAATAAAATTAGAAATAACTTTTTTATAGAATCAAAAAAGTATATGGATTCGCGGTTGACATTGAAAATATCAAATTGGATTTTTCCTATCCTGATTGGATATCTATATCTGTATAACTAATTCCTTCAGAAGTATTGTTAGGGCATATTTCTACTTTCAAATGCCTAATATGAAGTATGAGATAATGGAAGTATTGTGATGGGAAGTGTACATGTTTTGGAGAGGGCTGATTTCAGTATTTATTCTAAATTTTAAAACTTTTACATCAAATAGGAATAAAATTTTGAATAATATTGAATAAAATTAGAAATAACTTTTTTATAGAATCAAAAAAGTATATGGATTCGCGGTTGACATTGAAAATATGAAATTGGATTTTTCTCTCTTGATTGGACATCTACAGTCCCTCGACAAATATGTTAGTCGCATGATTTTTTTTTAGTAATGATGAAACATACAAGAAGCCTATCTTAAAAAAGAGTGTCGTATTATTAAATTATATACAGAAGTATTTTCTATCAATAGGGATAAGTTTTAGAAACGAATGTCCTTCTAAATATTTTGTTCATCATTGATTGATAGAGAAATCTGCGTGACGTACTAATTGAATTTTCCAGGACTGTCTATATGTAAACTCATACCTACAGAAGTATTGTTAGGGTTTTTAGCGGCATATTTTTACTTTCAAATGCCTAATGTGAAATATGAGGTAAATTAAGTATTTCGATGGGGTAGAAAATCCGAAATGGATATTTTTGTGTTTTCTACACTTTTTTGGAGGATGCTGATTCTAAAAAAGTAGTTTTTAATAATGGAATTAGATTTTCCCGTCATTCTGTCTGTCTGAAACCACTCTACAGCTCGAGCTAATGAACACGATTGCATTCAATCACAACACAAATCATTAAGTTTATAAGGTAGTTGTCTCAAAAACCAACGATGTTTTTAACGATTTAGAAGTATTTTTTATTAAGTAATTAAAATGCATGTAAATTATTCATTTCAATTGAACTTTTTTGAATCTTGGGAAAAACTAGTTAGAAAACATCCAAAGGATATTTTAGTTTATTTGAATTATCGTCGCATAGCTACCACCAGGGCTATTGGGACGGGCGTCGTATATTTCGAAACCAACAGTCAAGTGACGAGCCCACACCTGAGTAGGACACCCAACGCAACCGTTAAGGGCGACATCGTACGCAGCGTTGGGACTTTGAAGGATATTTAACGTGCACTCCCTCCACACGGGGCATTATTCGTCGGACATTTTTGGCTGCACGGGCCGTTTATAGGTCGGCAGTTATTTTGGCGATGCGCGGACCCGAACCTGGGACCTTCCGCATGCTAGGCGAATGCCTAACCGACTGGGCTCCCCAGCCCCCCAAAGGATATGTAACCCCTTAGATGGGAACTAAATTTCGGTGCAAATAAATATCTTCCCTTACACTTGGGTTTCCTAGGCATCGTAATCGTAGCGTCCGTTACGATCGACCCGCTGCTTTTAAAATATTTTCCTAAAAAAACGCTATCGTTATACGTTAATATTTCTGTGATATAATGAGAGTGGGATGGTAGATAACGATCGTTACCTTAGGAAACCTAAGCTCTATATTTTCTGCTATGGAAAAACTGATACTCTACTAAGCAAAATTTAAAGCATAGTACTGTTACTGTTACATGTTTTAACATTAAAAGTAGTAGCTATATTTTGAAGGGAAAAAAATGCCCCGTAAAGAACTTGTAGCAACAACAATGCATGGAAACTAAACACTGGGAGTTCCGTGTGAGGTTGAACACCTGACATATGTTTTTTCACCACAGAGTCCTTGGTTACGAAAGCTGAAATGGATACAGCAGGCCTTTTCCCTCTATAAGCGCAACTGCATTAAGAGGGATTGTCCGTCCCATAGAGCTAATGCATTAGTTTTGGAATCACAACTTCCGCAGAAGTATTGCATTGCCATGTTAGCCCTTTTTCCCCAGGTATGGGAACGAACATAGCATCGAAATGAAACAAATTTGAAACGAAAATGTTATCTAGTTATTTAATTTATAGTTTTGAAATTTTTAAATGCCAAAAATATCCAGCAGATGGCGACACTATTTTAAAACTTTATCAATTAATAATTTACTAACCGGATGTTATTTTCTTTTCAATTTTGTTTTAAATTGATGTTATGATGATTCCCATACCTGGTGAAAATGGGGTAACATGGCAAAGCGATTCTTTTTCAAAAGTTGTGATTTCAAAACTAATGCATTAGCTCTATGGTACTGACAATCCCTCTTATGTTCTGCCCTTACCTGATGTTTTATTAAAAGTAACCACATTTTTAAGTTAAAATTAGTTAAAATCAGTGAATAATGATTAATTTACTGAAAACTAGATCTGTAAAAGTGGTTTTGTTTTTATAGGACACTTGTTATAAGGAAGTTACCTTTCAGGCACCTACCTTTACCTGTTTCATTTAGAAGTTGGATAAGATAGAAATTTTGATTTGTTATTCGTCGTTGAAACCCAGGTAAGAAAGAAATAATTTTCTAAAATAATTATTCCAATAAGGTCACATTTTATAGCTAAAATATTTTTAAAGATAAATTTTAGAATATTTGTGCATGGCAAAAAATATTTGTCAATTTTATAAAGAATGATTAAGTGACGGGATCAAACTTTATTTGTTACAAAAAGTTTCCGTATTTTTTACGTTGGTTGGTAGACATATATTTTCAGATTTGTGTGCTTGGTCACAAAGACCCGCTTATAAACCTTCGTCAAGAAGGACGAACGACAGACAAGACAGATGCTGCCATCTATCGCCACCTCTACAATTTAGACATGTCCCTGAAGGGGAGGGAAATAGTCTCCAGGGACATGTACCCGTGGTAAACTGCGTAATGACCGACCACGGGACTTTCGGACCCAACAGATTTAACGAGCACGTACTCCGCATATACTCGGTGGGGGTCTTCAGTGGTATCGGGACTCGATCGCGGGACCTTCCGATCTCGAGACCGAGTCGCTGACCACTAAGTTCCCTACGGCCTCATTTTTTACGTGTTTCTCATAGTAATTCAATTGCCAGTTTAAATACGTAAACTTGAAGGGGTATTTTGCATTGTAGGAAAAAAAAAAGGAACAACGTTAAATCTTGTATTGTGCAAGCTCCAAACGAGTTCTTCAAAGGCGCATTAAATAGTAACCGATTGTACTTACTAGAAATTTATATAACATGCTTATTAGCCTGGCGAGATAAAATTTTGTCAAATTTCAAAACAAAAATATTTAATACTAAAAAATAGTAATTTGTTTCACATATTTTGTTTAGACATTTCAGTTTCACACCTAGAATTTTAAAATGGCACTGGCAAAAAAATGACTATAACTGTTTCTACCTTTAAGCGAAAAACATGTACTGTAATTCAAAACTTATGTTTTAAAAGAAAAGTTACAATTTATGGCAAAGACTTGAATAGCCAATTTATAAGCGTCTGAACCATAAAACCAAAAAAAAATGCTCTTAAATTGATTTTTTTTGTCTGACTATGTAGCAATTAACAAAAGTTCTAGAAGAACTAAAATAACCCCCTTTCCTGTAACTTAAAATGCTTACTTAAATTTATATCGAAAACAAGTAGGTTTTGAAACAGTAACTGTCACCTATATAGAACCGCTTCCACACTAGATTTATACACCTTAGAAAAAAAATTGCCCAACAGAGCCATTAAGTTGCAATTATAATCGTCTTAAAGCTAAAATTGGCTATTTTCTTTCGCAAATAAAATTAAAATTCTTCATTGTTTGCTAAATTTATTTACAGTTCGAAAAAATATTGAGAAATTGCTTGGGTCAAATTCTAACATTTGTACCGCGGGTATCTATTATCATACCCTTTTAACCATAAAATTATTCTTAAGATTTGACCAATAGAACCTATTTTGGAAGGGAAGGTACGGACAGACATCTTCAGCAGGTCAATATCTACTTTAAAAAAAACCTCATTTGAAAAAAAAATAAAGGAAAGCAGGCTAAAAATGAGCAAAATAAATGTACACCCTTTATAGCAGAATTTTTAAGATATGATCTATAGAACCAATTTTGGAAGGGAGGTATGGACATAATAACATATTCAGCATGTCAATATCTACTCTTTAAAAAAAAAAAACTCAATCAAATTTTTAAAATGGAAAGTAGGTTAAAAATAGGCAACGTAAATTTGCACCTTGTATGATTAAAAATAAATGCACGGAAAGACATTACAACAACTCTATAACAAAATTTATTAGGATCTCTATAACATACAAGGTCTATGTTCTTGGCCTCAAAAAAACATTGAAGGTATTTTCGTACAGAGTATTTGCTAGTTCATCGATATCTTCTCCCCTAACTGCTGCCATTACTTCTAAGACTTGCCTGAAAAAATTAACAATGATCAAAGAAAGTAGAAATTGAAATCCTTTAAAAACATTTTGTTTTTATTAGTAGTAATTTAGTTGTATATACAGTCCCTGGACAAATTATTAGACGCACTGCAAGATTTCATGTAAAATATTAATTACCGGGTGATATTGTACCGTTTTGTTATTTTAAATTGATTTGTTTTTTATTTTTATATTATCCAATCAATTACCGATTTATTTGACATAAATAAAAGAGCATTTATTTAGAAAAGCATAAGTTTATTAAGTTTCAAAGAAAAGTGAAATTAATGTTGGTTTAAGTCAATATTTAGTTGAGCCACCTTTAGCCGCTATCAAAGCTTTCATTCTGCGCGGCATGCTATCAATGCAAGACTGTACCGTCTCCTGCATTTGAGGATGATGATCCACACATATTCTTATTATAAATAATTAATATAAATTAATTTTAATCATAATTATCTTAAAATAAATACAAATATGTAGTCTACAACAATTCTTTAAAATAAAAATCAATAATATTGTAGTTTAAATATACCATTATTGCATAAAAATTCTTAAGAAACAAAATTATTTTTAAAAAATACAGTGCGTGTAATAATTTGTCCAGGGACTGTAATAACCATTTTAGTTGTACTATTATACACTTGGCTTAAACATAATGTTATAGGAATTAGTGGAGCTTAACTTATTAACCGCCAGGGGCTAGATATCTTGTCCTGATTTCCTATTCACAGATGACAGCACATTTTGATGAAATTCTTGGTGCCATTTCACCAACCGTTCTTACGGGTTCAAGTTCTCTTGAAGACTTGCTAAAGATGATGGTTTTAGTGGTTTGACAAGCTAAATACAAATACAAAAATTGTCGACCAACAACAGGCCAGAGGCTCAGCAAGGTTGGTCCAAAATAAATCTAATACATTACCAGTTTCCAATGTCCGTCAAGTTTCTTCTTAAAATCTTCTACACTCTTCGAATGCACAACATAATATGGTAAAGCATTCCACTCATTGACAAAAACAATGTTTTCTTACCTCCGTTCTAAAGCTTGATTTATTCAATTTCTGATCATGTCCTCTGGTCCGGCTATTTAAGGTAAAACCTAAGCCCTCCATGTCTCCCTGTTTTATGAACTTGAATAACTGAATTAAATCACCCCTAGCTCTCCTATTTACCAGGGAATACATGTCTGAAGATCTTAATCTGTTATCATAATCAATACCAGATAGACCCTTAATAATTTTTGTAGCCCTATGCTGAACTTTTTCAAGCAACTCTATATCTTTTCTGAGGAAGGGAGACCAAAACTGAACAGCATATTCCAGATGTGGCCTTACCAATCCAATGTGGCCATACCAATGGCAAAATAATCTCCTTAGATTTAGAAATGATACTTTTTCTAATATATCCCAACATTCGATCGGCTTTCTTACTTGCCTAAACCCACTGTTTACTCATTTTGAAATAATCTAGCTATTTCATCCACACCTTTGTATGATATTTAATGTTATTCCACTAATCCCATTTGGGATTGAGGATCTTTCATACACTTTCCTAAAGGTCAGGAACAATTCCTCGTACCGTTACCACCTCAAACTAAACTATTTACTTTTTCAAAAATAAAGTTAGTTTCTTTTATTACAACCAACAGGTTTATTAAATAGGATGTTGTTCTGCTTCACATTAGCCTCGATGAAAATTTTCGATCGATAGCCTGGCATTCATTACGTTAATGTTAAAAATACTATAAACCAACAATTTTGCATTAATTTTCACTTCCATTTGAAGAGCACAGGGGAAAAAGGGCTTGATTGGAATCTTCCCGTATTCATTTGTGCTTGGCGGCGGACAGGAAACCGGTTTTCCTTTCGGTTCTTCTTTCGCGGTACAAACGTGTGACTCGTATCCACTGATCTGTGGCGTGAATCAGGGTTGCCGCGAGAGAATAACAAAGTGAGTAACCGGTTTCCTTATACCAGTTTAGGAGATGGCTTGCCGTTGTTGCCAATAAATCCTGATGCAGACCCTATGAAATCAAGCTTTTTTTTATCCTTGTACTCTTCATTTTTACTGTTTTACAGAACCCTTTAAAAAATTCATTTTTGTTAGTGGTAGTGGGTTTGTGTTTCTAAAAAAAAAAATTCCTGCTTACACAATATTTGCAGGTTCGTTGCGACTTTTGACTTGGAATCCGAATTCAAACCTCTCTTTCTTTTTACAAGGAAAGGTGGTTTTGACTAATTTAGCGCCAGCATGAGTCGTACGGATCTCACACCAAGGGGAATCTGAAAACACATGCATGAGTATTTTAGCAATAGTATGCATGTCACAATTTACAAGTTATACTTTATTTCATAAAAGTTTACTTTATGCAAAGACCCTTTAAAAAATAATACAATTGAATTTAACTACAGTTTTTAAGTAAAAAACTTTTTTACAGCTAGCACAACTGAGTTAAAGAAATTTATGCCAATTTAACCCTCTGAGGCAGGAGTTCCCAACCTTTTTGCACCTGCGTACCACTTGACTTTTTGAAAAATTTTGGCGTACCACCAGACCTAAATACTTTAATAAACGTATAATATTTACTCTTCTAAAAGTGTTCGAAGCTTTTGAATTAAATTCCTGAGAAAACTTCATATTTAATGGTTAGATATTTTTATTAATTTATAACCTGCTTATAATAAAGGAGAAATAAAAAGATTAAAATGGTATTAATTTACAGTTTATTTATTACCCAGGCCTAAAAACATAAAAATAGTACAAACTCGCAAAAAATTAATCATAATACAAAATATACTTTTATAGTCTTTAGTGCGAAACTTGTTGTTGTTTGCCTGTGATTAAAATATCGACATTAGGAGTAATGGAACTTATTTTCACTCGTATAAGTCCTCTTCAACACTTATTCTGCTTCTATGTTAATTTTCTATGCACAAGAGTTCAGAAAATCCGCTCTCACACAAGTAACTCTTAACAAATGGCAACAAAAATAGCAGAGATTGCCGGAAGCTCAAAAGGTTTTACAGTCGCTCCAAAAGTAAATTAAAGATTTCTCTTTAAAATGATGTTAATGTTTAAAATAATGGTAATATGTTAGCGTGCTCACTGCTCATGAGTACAGGAGCTATTAATAGCATCATGTTGCTTACCACTTGAAATTTTCACGCGTACCACCGGTTGGGAACCCCTGCCTCAGAGGGTTAATGATTTGGCATTAAAAAAAAATTAACTGAAATAGTGTTATTTTAATGCTTACTAAATTTAAACTGGAATTTCATTTAATTGATTGAGTTATTGAGTTGCTAAAACGATACTTAACATTAATAGTTTTTAGGAAAGTTTATTCAACTAACTTAAATAAGATAAAATATACATTTTCCATAACTTTAGATACTTAACTAACAAAGTAATTAAGGATATACAAACTATGAAACACAATGAAAAATAAACCATACCCGTTTCAATCATTAGTCTATCAATAGGAAGACTTGCTACAACATCAAGATTTTCTCTAGTTTTTAAGGAGCTGGAAATTAATGTAAAATGAAATAAACTTATTAATTTGAATTTCAATAAAGGCCCTCATTCCAATCGGGCTAATTTTTTTTCCTGAAAATACCTCATAGTATGAACAACTTCTCAGCCAAGTTTCAGCTTTAAAATATGATGCGTTTTTGGGTAAAAAAATAACAGTTTCTTTATTTTTAAATTGAATATTCCCTGAATCTGTTTGATAATATCCAAAAAACTGCTCATTAGTTTTTAGAAATTATTGAGTAGTATTCTCAGAAAAATCTGCTCATAAATCTGATCGAGTGATCATTGTTAAAAATGCGATTTTATTTTTCAAAAAAAAAAAAAAATGATGCCAAAATCGATTGGTACACCTTAGGTTTTTGTCTATACATGTTCCTCTAACTTCAATCTACAATATATAATTTTTAAAAATATTAGATGATAGTGTAAAAAAAAATATTCTTAAAACCTGATTTTTCGCACTAAAATCCTTAAATACAGTCACATAATTTTTTTCAGGGGATATTCAATTTAAAAATAAAATCTTTTATTTTTTACTCAAAAACGCTTCATATTTTAGAGCTGAAACTTGGCTGAGAAGTTGTCCATACTATGAGGCATTTTCAGGAGAAAAAAAATTAGTCCGATTGGAATGGGGGCATTTTTCACCATATCATCTGGCGAGGGCCTTTATTTATCTGATTATGCAAAGTAATTTTTAATATTTTGTAATTAACACAAACATCGAAATCTAATGTACTAATAATTTTTTATTGCTTTAATCGGGGAAGCCAAAAAATAGAAAAAATATTTGCCCATACTTTTATCATGTTAATCCTTGAATACATAATATTTTCGATTGGCATGCCTGTAAAATTACATCAAATAGCATAGACCAGTGGTTCCCAACCTGGGGGCGATCGCCCCAAGTGGGCGATTTGTGTTATCAAGGGGGCAAAAAGGACTTGAGGGCGATCAGGGGGCGCTGAGTACTATTCAAAGGGGAAAATTAAAATATGTTATACCTTTGTTTAGTAAAACCATTCTCCAACCATAACCAAACAAGCCAATTTTTACTTTCAACTCTCTTAATTTTCTAGAAACAAGTAAAAATATCTTAGTTAATTATTTCACTTTGTTCTTTAAAATATGTGTTTTATGTTTTTTCTATTTTATTTAAAAGTGACCGGATAAAGCTTCTTTGGTTGTTTTTATAAACGGTAGTAAGTGTTATAAAACTGTTTTATAGTTACACTCTAACTGAAATTATGATTAGACATAACATGAAAATTAAAAGGGGGCGATGGATGTTATCAACCTAAAGAACGAGGCGATGGTCCAGAAAAGGTGGGAACCACTGGCATAGACAAATATCATGTTTTATGTATGTGATGAACTAACATATTTTTTGGTTTAACCGTAAAGAGCTACTACTGGGTATAAACAGCTATGTTTACATTTGAAAGGTGTAATCAGTAATGGCTCCAAAGTATAACCAACATAGAAGGTCCGTTCTGTTCGTTGGCGACTTTTGATAATGATAAATTCAATTGGATAAAGTCGCAAATGAAGGGACTGGCCCTCGTATCTTAGTTATACTTTTTAGAATGTGAATTTTGGAACTACACCCTTCGTTTGTTTTCTAATTTATTTCAATAATTAATATTACAGCACATTACAAAACGAGTGTGACTCTCTTCCATTTTGAACACTATGTAAGAAAAACTATTTAACATTAGTTGTTAAATTAGTTTTAAAATAATAAGTTAGAATATACTTTGAAATAAATAATTTTTGTAACAAATATTTCAATTAAAATTGAATTAATGCAAATAATAATTATAAATTTGCATGGTTTTTTCCATTTTTAAAAAAAAAATTAAAAAAATATTGGATACAGCGTTTTTTTAGAACAAAAACATTTATAAAAAAAATTCAATATCATGAAAAGCTAAGCAGAAAGAATTTTCATAAAATACCATCCATTGATTCCTATATACAATCCTAAATCGATGAAAGCTTTGGCATCTTCTTTCGTTCCATCAAAGGAGTGAACCTATAATAAAAGGCATAGAAATTTTGAAAAAAAAAGTGTTTTGTTTCTTAAATGAAATTAGTAGGTTTGTAACAGAATCTGTCACTCAGCCTGCTTCCACACAACATTTTTTTTCAACAGGAAAAAAGTCCCCAAACATAATTAATTAGTATTATAAACATTTACATGCTAAATTTGGATAGTTTCATTTATTTTATTTCGAAAATTCAATAATTAATTCTTCAATAATTATTATCGTTTGCAAAAATTAATTTATATTTCAAAGAATAAATTTGTAATATTCCTCTCTTTTAAATAAAACCAAAACATTTCATATCATCATACAAACAAAGAGTCTCTTAGTGAAATATATTTGATGTCATTTCAAACCGATTGATGTCGCAAAAATAAATTTTTTCCAATAATTATTTAAAAGAATTAAAGTTTCTGGAGTGATTGTTGTGAATGGCAATGGTGATTTAAATCTAATAAAAATGGCTTTTTATGCTTTTAAAATGAGTATTAAATTTGCAGTTTTTTTAAATAATTCAAGTACTTTGAATTCGAATTTTTTTCTGAGATTTTTAATGTCTTCTAATTTCGATGCGCTGAATTTTTTGACGTATCACACTTATTTGGAGCATTTGTAGTTTTGCCTATGAAAGTGGGTGACAGACTTACAGACAGACTGAACGATTATAATACCTTCCACTTTTTACGTTATAAACGTAGTGTGGAAGCTAAAAGTGATGTATTATACAATGAAGCCATTAGGTAAAGTTACAGAGGTGATATCTATGGAAGTAGAAACACTTAAGAAATCATAAGACATTTTGATTAGTTTAATTTATATAACATGCATTAATAAATATATCAAAATTATGTTCTAGGTCTCCATCTCTAGTCTCCCTAGTTAAATATCATTTTGGGTTGGTCTTAACATAAACTTTGGAAAATAAAATAACTTTTATAGATTACTTTCAATCTAATAATAATAATTTTAACAAAAAGACTTGTTTTCCAGAAATCTAGCATTTTTTCCCACTACATGGTGCATAGGTATTTTACATTTAATGTCAGGTCATTTTTATAACACCATGAATGCAAAAGACAACTAAAATTATGCCATTTTAATCAGGAAAAAAGCATAAATTACTTTATATTATTAGAAAATTTCAAAAATGTGGGTTTTTTTTTAAATCACTTACTACACCAGTTGTAAATCTGTCTCTGTTTCTTCTTACGATAGAAAGTAAATCAACACTTGCATTGCGACAGTGTAGGAACATGGGCAGCCTTGTAGCTTCAGCAATGTCAAACTGACATTCAAAGTACCTAAGTACAGAACAAGTACATAAGTACAGTATACTTTCAAAGTACAGTACTTTTAACATCAAGTAAGACTGGTCTTACAAAACATTTTTAATGGGTTATTTTAATATACATGTAGTAATGCGAAAAACATAATTATAATTGGAGAAATATTACTACACCTTAATTGAGTTTCTTTAGGACAGAATTCTAAACGGTCATAATCTGGAACAAATTAAAATAAGTTATAGTTAAAATTTTGTTTATGTGGTGTTTATACATTTAGAAAAATGTAGTAAATTAATAAATGTACTAAATAGAAATCAGAACAGTTTATTTTTATATTTCTATAAAAGAAAAGTTATTGTGAGCACAAGCACAAAGATTTAAAAAAAACCTCTTTTTTTAGGTAAGGCATTATCATTGTGACCAAACTGCGTTTAAAATCAAAAGGTGTGTAACACTTCACAGTTTACAATTACCACTCAATAAAAACATGTAAAGGTGATTATATGTGTCCGTGGATTCTTCATATTGTTTGTCAGTAGCAGAGTTCGTGGATTATTCATACTCATTGTCAGAAGCAGTATCTGTTGAAGAACCGGATTCGTCGTGAATGAAGATGAATAGTTCTTCTACAGTCTCTTCTACTAAATTATCTGTCTCCCAATATATCTTCTCAACGTTTCGAACATGCTTACAGAATTTTGTCCATTGCTCTTTGGACACGCTATCGAGAGCATCCGCCGTCAATTGCTTCAATCTGTTGAGGTTTACTTCGGCATTTGCATTTTGTTCTCGTACATATCGTTTTGTGGATGACCAAGCCATCTCTATAGCATTCAGATCAGTGATAGGGTGGTATTCTTAATCATCATGTCCGTTGGTTTTAAATAACTCGTCTATGTAGTACTTCTTGGCAGGTGGGGGGTTAGCTTGTACCAGTTCAGTTCAGTTTTCCTAGTGTTCGGATTATAAACAATGTTCTTCTCCACCAACCACTCTATCAGTTTCTTCTTAGTAGCCCTATAAGGTCATTTTACTAACTTCAAAATAAAAAAAAAGTTCTATGGCAACATAATTTGTGCATTCACAATTTTTTCAAAAACCTTATGACGGCCTATTCCTTCGACGGTAACCTTCTGACAGGTATTAGGACCTTGTGCTTCAATCTGTGACGGCCTATTCCTTCGACGGCCTATTCCTTATGACGGCCTATTCCTTCGACGGTAACCTTCTGACAGGTATTAGGACCTTGTGAACCAAATGTATAATCTATGGCTCTTTTACTTCAAGCTGTAGATCGGTTTCAGACAGATGGACTAGTGTTCAAAACCACTTTTTCGGAATCAGCATCCTCTAAAACGTGTAGAAAACACGAAATCCCCGTTTTGGATTAGGTCATCCATCTTTCAGTTACTCTTATATTTCATCTTAAATAAATAAAAAAGCGCAAATTTGTTTCAGTTTTAATTATCGGCTCCTTGACGTACATCGAGGTATTGGGAACGTGACAAATGTATTTAGGCTCTTAGTCAAGTGAGAGCAGACATGAGTAGGCCCAAAACCATTTGCGGACATCAGCATCGTTAAACTTGTGAAAAGAAATTTCCGTGCACTTCACCCAACGCATACTTATTTCCTGATATTTCATGCTAGCAAAAGGAATTTTTAGTCTAGAGTTAATTTGGCGTGCCTAGACTACCGGGCTTTGGCGAGCGGCGGTAATTTGACCACCAACTGCGACCCGCCCTGAGTGCACCCAACGCAACCATTAAGGGCTTCATCGTACGCAGCCTTAGGACTTTGAAGTATATTTTACGTGCACTCCCTCCACACGGGGTATTATTGGTTGGACATTTTTTTTTGGCTGCACAGACCGTTTATAGGTTGGCAGTTATTTTGGCGGTGCCCGGACCCGAATCTGGGACCTTCCGCATGCTAGGTGAATGCCTAACCGACTGGGCTAATAGAAGGAAACATAAGTTAATGAAATGACTTTATATTACATATTAGAAAAGAAAAAATGCACTGATTGAAGAAAAAATTCAGTTGGACAATGTTAAGAAAAACTTAAAGGTTATGTGTTTTGCTGCTGCCATTTTAATATAGTTTAAGGCACATAACATAATTGTGTTTCTATGCAGGAAACTTACATTAAAAAGAATATTTTGTCAATAAAACTAATTTTCTTACCCAAACCACATTCGCCTACTGCTACAACTTTTTGTCTATTTTCTAAGGCCAGAAGTTTAAGTTGTTGTAGGTAACCGCCAGGATCCCCACAGGTTTCAAATTCTAGACATCTAGTCGGGTGGCAACCTACTGTGCTATACAGCATGTCTAAGAAAAGAAAAATGTCTGATTATTCTAAAATATAAACACAATTGTTATTCACATTGATGAGGAAATAGCAAGTGTGCAACTTAAGATCTAGGCACTCAGCGTAAGCGAAAATTAACTAACTAAACATACAAAAAAAAAGACAGAACTATTAATATGTAAGTCTGCAATTTGAACCCAGCTATAAAAAGATTGCTAAGAAAATATTGATTAAACATTAATAATGATTTTATTACTTTATTTTTAATGCTTTGTCAAGTTATTGACTTGACTTTATTCTAAAAATATTTTTGAATGCGAATTAATTTTATAGATTGTTGTTTAAGTTGAATGTTTATAAATGGAAATATTTCAGAATATTTATGTACAGTTTGTAAATCATAAAAAGAAGGGCCGGGATTCAGTTGAACATCCAAATGTTGTTGTTGTCGTGTCCATGATGTGTGCAAAAACTAGGTGGATCCGAAGCTGTCGTAGACAGCTTTCGCTATTTCTTCTGCATCTTCGGAGAGAATTAAAACTTCTGGGTCTTCAAAGCCAATCCTGAAGAGCCTGGGTTGAAATGCTGGGCAGACAAAGATATGCTGCGGAGACAGTTGGACACCAGGACAGTTTGGGCAGTGTGTGGAGAAGCTTCTTTGTCCTTCCGTTGAAATTTTCATTCCTTTTAAATGTTTTGTTCGTAGTCTGGCTATTATTGAAGATATTGTACGGTTACAATTTAGAGCAGGGATGGAATATTTAAAATTATTTTTGATAAGTCTTCGGCTGGCAACTGCATTGGCGTTAACAAGAGTTATGAGGTTCGATGATTGGGGGAAAGCTCTTGATTCTTTGGCAAGCTCATCGGCTTTTTCATTTCCAAGGATGTTAACGTGAGCTGGTATCCAATGTAACATGCAGGTTTTCTTGGCTGCGATGACTTTGTTGATGGATAGGATTATTTCATGGCTGATTTGGCACTTGCCCTTCTGAATGGCCGAACATCCAGTATCCTGAGGATATTATCCTGATATCCTCAGGATACTGGTATACTGGCCAAGTATCCTGAGGATATTATATGAAGAATGAGGAGGGGAATTTATAGGGAAAATGTAAAATTCTACATAATATACAAGTTCAGCAAATTATTAAAACAGCAAGTTTTTAAAACTAATATACATTTTTCAAATATATATTTAAAATAATTACCACATGACTTTGCAATTTCAAGTGCTGCTCTACAGTCTTCTAAGCTACCACCAGTTATAAAAATCTGTAATGTAATTAAAATAAATATATTAAAATCTCTTATGCATAGCCATACCATAATTGTTTCAGTAATTTATATTT
The DNA here is from genome assembly GCA_019343175.1 of Oedothorax gibbosus. NCBI lineage: Eukaryota > Metazoa > Arthropoda > Arachnida > Araneae > Linyphiidae > Oedothorax > Oedothorax gibbosus. Next base: position 6,446,459 of record CM033279.1, read on the forward strand.
TGACTATGAAATCATCTTTGAATTTCATATATATCCCATTTTATTAACATAGTTTTTGTTTGAAAAAGTATGAAAAAAATTAAATGAAGACTATTTGCGCAATACAGTTATTCAAGTTCATAAAACAGGGAGACATGGAGGGCTTAGGTTTTACCTTAAATAGCCGGACCAGAGGACATGATCAGAAATTGAATAAATAGTGCTTTAGAAGGGAGGTAAGAAAACATTATTTTTACAATAGAGTTGTCAATGAGTGGAATGCTTTACCAGACTATGTTGTGCATTCGAAGAGAGTAGAAGATTTTAAGAAGAAACTTGATAGTCATTGGAAACTGGTAATGTATTACATTTATTTTGGACCAACCTTGCTGGGCATCTGGCCTGTTGTTGGTCGAAAATGTTTGTATTTGTATTTGTAATTTTTTTAGATAGATAGTTGAAAAACAAACTAAACTGTACTGCAAAAAAGTCTGGTCACCCTTATTATGTATTATCAATATAATATGATTTCTAGCTTACTCTTTCGACACCATTAGCTACGGCTCTCCTCAGTATTTCATGCATATCGTCCACATGTTTTCTTGTTCCATTGTAGATGCCTCTGAACATAGGATCTAAAGAATACAAATTACATTATTAGGCAAAGTTCTAGAAAATTGTCAATTTTTTTTAACACTTCCTGCATAAATTCCATGTCTATCAACTATAGTTAGTAATATATTTAAAAGCAACTTGTTTGCATACTTATAAGGTTTTATAAGAATAGTAAACAGGTATGTAAAATATTAAAGGATTTTCACAGTAAATGGAGCTGTATATTTAATTTTATTAACAAGTTTTTTGTGCACGTAAGTGTGATTTGCAAAAATTGCCTGGTAACTGCTTTCTGAAACAGTACTTGATTATTTCCCACGCGTGACTTTTTAGGAATAGGCTTGTTTTAGGTGATGTATTTCCTGCCAGCTTTCATTTCTCCACTTCTTTTGATAAGTGCTCTGTTCCCATGTAACATTAATTTACCAATCAAGGATCCAGAAATACTTTATTTACATTCAGCATATCTGTTGCCACTACAGACCTGACACATGCCCATTCCTTTACTTTTCTAGGATTTTCACATTTCTACACCCTATCTATGACTCCCATCCCACTCTATGTCCTATGCGAAATAGAAACCATTGCAATTTATTTTTAAAAAATAAGAGGACAAAGCTAAATTCTGCAGCAAAAAAAAACTTATTTTTATTTAACTTTTTTAATATAATCAAATTAAGGTACACAAGTATTTTACTACAACGTAAATATAAAGAATTTAATACTTAGGTACAAAACATATTCTCTTTGAAATTTAAGGCAAAAGATTAATCCTGGAGTGGCTGGCCCAGTGACTTTAACAGCTTGAAGACAACTTGAAAATTAGCTTTTACAAACCATGTCTTAATTGGGTGCGATTTTTTATTTTTCATTAACTTTAAAACTGGTCTCAATCAGCTTCTGGATGTGTGCAACGTTAATTTAACATCCCCTACTTTTAAATAGTGGTTGCCAGAAATAGGTTATTTATCGCTCTTTAAAGACATGCTGAATTTTGTAATGAGATTGTTTCAGTTGATGCAATGCTTGTTTTCATTTTTGCCTTTCCAGTAATTTCATTGGTTGTTTTGATTTCACACCTAAAATTTGTGCTTTTTATCGTCTGATGATTTCTTTTTTAAAGTTCTTTACATGCAACTTGTCTTTTTAGTGCTATTTATTAAACTTTATCTGTTTGAATTCCATTAAATGTCAAGTATGCAAAGAATTACCAAAACGTCAATGTTATCGGAAAACTTTGGTCTAGATATTTTGTCTTGTGTGCGGAGAAATTAAGTGAAATTGTGGGACAGCAATTTAACATGATTCACAAATGAAGAAAAGCTTTAGTTCTATTGAATGAAAAGTTTATACACAACATTTGTTTCAGATAGGTAAGAAAATATTGTATTGTTCAAAATAAATGTAATTCCAGACAAACTGAAAATTAAAACAAAACATGCCCATTTGTCACCAGACCAGCGACGAGGATTTTACCAAGGCTAATAAAATAAAATACCTGTTAGATTAGCTCCAATATCGATGATTTTTCTTCGGATTACAGAAGGGACAGCCATTTCTAATCATACCTACTTACAATGAAAAATCATAAGTCATTTCAATTACATTTGAACATGAATTTTTTTTAAAGAATTGTTGATAATTGCTTGACTAAAATATATGTTAGCAATGACATGTGGCTAAATTTTATTTATTTTCCCATTTTACTAACAAAACTTTTCGAGTATACTTTGAAATTGATCGAAATTCATGACTAAATATTTATGTGCAAAGTACTTGAATTTTAAAATTTTTAGTGAGTAACTCACAATATTGAGATTTAATTTTTATATTGAGTATAAACATAATAAATTTAGCCTTGCAGTTTCAACCACTAAATAAATACAATCTATTTTATAAATTTCATTTATTTCAAAATTATAAAACCAATTTTAAAACTGATGAATAAATTATTTCCTAAAAATTAATAATTTTAAATAACTAGTAACAAAAATTTTTGATGTTTTTTTAAATACCAAATATTCAAAACACGAAGATCGACGAAAAATATTTTGATTTTGTTTTGAAGCAGACGAAAAAAATATTTAGTTACGGTTGAAAACAATAACCGGTTTACTACGGTTGAATAATATTAATGTGTAGCTGCCGCTAGACAGCGAGCGTATGAGAAACAACAACCAACAATAACATAAACCAATTTGCGATTTTGTTTTTAATTATGTAATAAGAAATTTTCAGATTTTAGAGGCAACAGAAATGCTGAATGAAAAAAAAAATCTACCAATCGAAGCTCCGATCGAAGGAAATGCAAAAATGAAATTCGGAATAAATACATCACTTAAGATAAGCCAATACAAAATTCAATCCTTAAATACTTAAAAATCAAATTTTAAAATTATAATATGTTTGCGTAAAGAAAAAAATTGCGAGTTGATAAACATAAGTATTTTAGTAAGTTTCGATGTCATAGTCCATAAACAGTTTCGATTTGTTTTTGTTTGTCTGGGTCTCTAGCTCAGGTGGGCGTGCGATTTCACATCTACCGGAGAAATGACTCAAAGAGACCATAAGCGAATGGTAAACAATCGTAGCGCAATCTACTCTTAACATTTCCTTAAGACAGAGACCGATTTGAAAAAGTTTCGATTTAAAATAAATATGCTTTTTTTAAAATAATCATTTTTTCAATTCGCTCCACCTTTTCAATTCTTTCTATACTAAACAATTCTGGCATTACAGAATATTTTTATAGACACTATCAACTGATTACAATAATTTTTGTTTAAAATTATTGCTAATTCATTCAGTTTTATTCTTTAAAACATTATACAGGGATTTTTAAAAAAATTCCTTTATTTGACACCTACTCTCCAATAATTACACTTATTTGAAAAATTTAAATGTGCAATCAGTTTTTTTCAGTAAATATTTTTATAGCTGCTAATTATTTCACTATAAAATACTGGAATTATACTACAGATTTATATATATATATATATATATATATTATATATATAATATCTATATGTATAGTAATATATATTTATATAATATATATTAATATATACATATATATAGTATATATATATATGATATCATACTATATATATAATATATAGTATATATTATATATATATATATATAATATATAGTATATCTATATGATAGTCTAATATTCAATGATCTATTACTATATACTAATATATAATATATATATATATATAATGATTTATTATCATCTAAGATCATATATAGAAGACTCTATAGTCTTATATATATTATATATTTCTCTCATCTCTATATATCTCTCTCTCTATATATATACTATAATTATATATACTATATATATAGTATATATATGTATATTATATATCTATATATATATATATAGTATATAATATTATAATTATTGTATTGAAGGATTTTACTTAAGAAGTATATTAACGTAATTTGAAGCATTTTTACACAGTTCCTCTCTTAATATTAAGATTTTTTTTTTAATTTCTTCCTTTATTTCAAATATAATGAATAAACCAGATATTTTAACAAAATAATTTAAATTCTTTTACTTCATTTCTTTTTAAAAATAAAAAATGGAATTTTGTACTAAAAAAATTAAGTTAATAAAGGATTTATTAAATTTGGACTAGCCATTGTGCCTTATATTTTTTTTGATAATAAATTGATTATTATCTCATGAGGTTTTAATATGCGTTTTCAAATATGAAAAATTTATATATCTCAAAATATTTTAGTTTTCCAGGATTTACTTATCTCTTATGACTTAGTTTGTAGTGTTTTTAGTTTGATTGAGTGTTTAATTTTCGAAATAAACAAATATAAATAATAACGAGTACTTACACATATTTTATTTATCACATACTGACAGTTTTCATACATTGTAAATATAGTTTTTCCCTACTGAAGAACAAATTCTGTGATTTTGCACATTTTTTTGTGGAAACCACTCTTTACATGTACTAGCATTGCAGCCATTCGCATATTCAAATTTGTTCGGTCCCAACCTTTTTCATAGGGTCTCCTCACACACAGTAAACCTGTATCTGTATATCTCTGCATTTTTGGTTTCTTTCCGTGCGTTTAAACAGTTTCAGGAAATTGGGTAAGAAGATGTCCATTTTTCAAACATTTCTTTAATGTGACCTAAAAGATGAAGTATCATAATTTATCTCAGGAAGGGCACATCCCCTTGCCAGGGAAACAGCAAATGCTATGGGCAAACATCTCCAATCATTACATTCTTTTTGTCTTGTTTTATGCACAGGCATAACTGTTAATTTTTAAATAATTTTGCTTTTGTCATTATGTACAATTGCCTGCACATTTTGACGCCTACATAGAGGCATTGCGGAGCTAAACCAGAGACGAATCATAATGATTTGATATTTGCATGGACCTTTAGCGAATTGTAACCAATGGGTTAATTGTGCTGTCTGCAAACTTTGTATTTCATTCCTTGATAATGGAAAAAGATCGATTTTGCCCTAAACAAGTAGTCTGAATCCATCTACTTGGTATTTGGAGACTGAGATTATTTTTGCGAGAAATTAATAACTATTCGTCACTTAGTCAATTCCAGGAACACATTGCTGTGTGATCATTTTCTGCGAGGTTAAAAGTCAGTCCTTTTTCTCTTTCTGAACGGAATGTGGAAATTTTATTTCTCTTTGTTGGTTGGTTTTTCAAGCTAAGTTTCCTAAATCCTCACCGTGCTGAACTGCCTGTTGATTTTTCAGAAATTATTATTTCTCCTTCATCTAGAACCTATCTTTTATACCTTTGGATCTGAAGGCATATCCTTTCTTGCTTCCATGATATTACGGATTCACTTTGAAGTGTTCCCAGCACGTACCTGACTCTCAACTTAATTAATGCGGAATTGCGAGCATTCAGCAGTGATGCCAACTCGGCCTATTCATATTTTTGTTTTTTAAATACTTTTCAGTTTACAGTACCTGGTTTGTTTTGATGTTAGAAACGTCATATGGGTAGGTTATCTATCTTCCTTCTTATGCCATGTGTTGAGCACTAAACTTCACTGGAAGGCCTTTTGTTTCTCTTTCTTCCTTTCAATGTTGCCGTCTTATAAGTAATGCTTCTAAATATATCAATGACTTCTTTCAATCTTCTTCTCTAGCATCCATACAACAGACTCCAAAGATCGCATGACTGCTTTTACATTTTAGTATAACTTTTTCTATCCGAGCCTCAGTCTCTTTGCAATCACCGTACGATGTACTACAATTCGTCCTGGCATATCCTGTAAAGAAACAGATTACTTCTGGATGTTTCACTTGACCTTCGCAAACTTGAATTAAAATTAAAAAAATATTTATATTAAAAATACCTATTTCCAAAAATACAATAAAATTACTTGGTCCAAGTTAATACATAAACCACTTAGTACGTCTTTTCCTTTTTGTATTCTTTACTTTCTTACAAAAAAAACTCACAACTTTAAGCGCAAAATAACCATCCGCGTCAAGAAAAAATCGCCGTGGTAATGAGTCTCCTGCGAAAGTCAACTAATGCACCCCTAACAAATCCAGAAGCCATAAATAGTGTCGAGGGAGGGCACTTCAGATTTCCCCCAAATAGCTGGTCACTTCTTATTTTATTTGTTTTATTTGCCTAGCTTTTAAGGGGGTTTCTGCCCCACTGTATGTGGTTTGATGGGACAGGAGTGGCAGCGTAAGTTTACATTGTCGCCGCTTTAGTGATAAACTTATACACTCAAAGGTCAATTGATGGAGGGTCGAACTACGATTGAAACGAAGAGAACATTTTGCCAATACATATCTTTTGTCTAGTTCTTTATAAAATGCATAATCTTTAGTTTAGAACGCGTTTACTGAGAAAATTGTAATTTTTGGCTGTAAAACTTTCACGTAATGCATGATTTCACAAAAGTTTATAGATAACTTCACAATTTTGTTTCACGAGCATCTACTCTACATTTAGCTAACAATACTTAGTTTAGTAATAAACTATGACTTAACAATAAGTTATTATTAATGATAAAAATATCTTGTCATTCTGTAAGATTCCTTATCTTGGTGAGTTGCTCTTATTTTTGTTATTTCCAAAGGAGCTGCTCTTTGCCGGAGTCACTCTCATCGTCACTCTAAATCGGTACTATTTCGTTTTAAAGTACCTTCTCTTATCATAACATTATTTACTTTACTATGATAGCACCGTTAAAAGATTAGGTAAAAACAGGTTATTTTGTAATTACGCTATTATATAATTCATAAATTATAAATGTACTTGTTTGTAAACTTGTTTACTATTTTGTCGCAATGCAACTGTAGTTTGCATTTAGTACTTGCTTTTTCTAATGCGTTTTTTAAATACTTTTTTTTAATTTAATACTTGTGAAAAGATATTTATAGTGCATTTATATATTTTGGTAAGTTGCCATTTGCTAGTTTTATAGATGTATAATTAAAATTCTAATCATGTATTGACAAAGATTTAAATATATTTAAACATATAATGTTTGGATTATATTGGAATGTTTATGATTTAACATCATCAATGAATTTAAGGGAATTTCTTTCTGTGGGAAGGGATTTAAGGAAAAAACTTTCATTGTGTTTTCATATCGTCTCCCTCGTTTTTTTCTTACATGTCATGCATCTTTTATTGGAAGTTTGGCTGTCCTATAGAATTTTTAAACAGAATATATCAAAATTTACTGGTAGAAAATATTCAATGTGAAAATGTTACCCCTATATACAATATTTACTTTAACATATGATTAAATGCAGCTTTTGTATATCTTTTTAGTTAAAATGTCTACAAGCTTCAATTTCACGGAATCGGTTGAACCGATGAAGAAATATGTCAATGCCCTCTGTGATGGAAGAGAACCATGGGAAATAATTGCAATTACTCTGTTCACAACATGTTTCATATTTCTCTTCAACAGATTTATGTTAAACTTTTTTGGTAAGTATGGGTAAATGCACAGATTCTAATATGCAAATTCACTGCTGTTTTCCAGAGAGAATTACGTTTTTTGTGTGCAGAAATTTAACTAAAATGACTTGCTCTTACTGTAAGCCTATAATTATAATTTATAATTTTTTTATTCCTAATACCGTATAACCGACCCGTGTATAACCCGACCCCCCATTTTTAAACCAAATATCCTTCCAAAATCGGTAACCCGTGTATAAGTCGAGGTAGGAAATAAGGCCAGCCTTCTGAAGAAAATAAGAAGAAACCGGTTCATAACGGGATCGTAATTTTTATTTATTTTGCAAGCTAAATTTCAACCCCAATGAAAATAAAACGGGTTTCATCTCCGAGTGTCTTGACATTGCCGACTCTGAATGGAGAATCTTATATGAAACTAAGTTCAGTGAAGCGTGAAGACTATGCTGCCAAGGTCACGGACCGATGTTTTCTTTACACCTTAAAGACTGGTTGACTGAACTGCCCTGTGCCACAGCTACACGTGCAAAATACGCATCACGTCGAGAACTAACAATTAAACATCCTTATGGTGGATACCGTGAATAGATACCAATCTTATTTCATCTTCAAGATTTAACCGCTTTTGGGTCCTTATTTTTAATAGATAGTATCTAAACCTTAAGTTTGATTGAAATTTAGTTTTATTTTAAGGACATGGGATTTTTTTTTTTGGAAATTTGACGTCTCGTGTATAAGTCGACCCCGATTTTTACGGCACTGAAAATGTCAAAAATTTCTCGGCTTATACATGAGTATATACGGTAATCTTTTTTATTGATCCAATTCATCTATTTTAGATGAAGGATTCATGCCTGTTTTGTGGTACTACTTACGAAAAATGCCTTACGTTAAGCAAACGGTGCAGAAAAGGTTGAAGTCTACAACCGATATGATCGAAAAGGAGCTTCACAAAGGATTGGAAAACAAAGTTTTTCTCAAAACGCTTCCCAGATCATCTTGGAAATCTGTAAATAATTTTTGTATATTTTCTGTTAACTTGACTTTTAAATTTTTAAAGGTTATACCTAATCTTAATTGCTGTTAGGGATGCACCAAATACCAAATTTGGCCGAATACCGATTAATGAATATTCGGCCAAAGTCTTAGCCAAATATTCGGCCTACCTAAACCAATTTTTTGTCAGATCTAAGTAAGTTGTATTTATTATTCATCAATTTCAATTCAACACAAACATATATAAGTACACAATCACACAATAATTTTAATACAATATAACTATTAAATTTTTAATTAAAGCGACACAGAATAAAGTAGTACTCGTTTGTTATTAAAACAAGAGTTTTAGAAAGTGTAAATTGGTAAAATCACAACACGAAAACGAAAATAGAAGTATGAAAACATAAACAAAAGTAGGTGGATCCGAGGTAGAATGAAAATTCGAAAAATAACCGATATAAAACCATGGCTTACAATTGCGTATTGTTTTTTAAAGCCCACTCACAGTAACTGTTCTCGTAAAGAGACATGTTTATTTAATACAACTTGAGTAAAGCTTGATTTAACATTATAAATAACAAAAACTTAAGAATTTGTGTCTATCAAAAAAGAAAACAAGTCCTGTTTGGGAATTTTTTCGACATTTTAGAAGATGAATTAACATGAAGAATTTTGAAATTTTTTTAATTTCACTATTCGGCCGAATAGTAAAGCTATTCGGCCAAACCAAATATTCGGTGCATCCCTAATTGTGGTTAAATCTTGATTCATATATCAGGCTTAATTTAATTAAAAGTTATATTTAAAAAAATTTCAATTGTAACAAAATGTTCTAAAATTGTATTCAAAAATATTATTAAAATTACAGCAAAATTTTTTTGTCATTTAACAGTCCATTATTAAAAGATAACATATTTTCAGAATTTTTTTCCATTTCGGATTATTTAAACAGCAGGTTTAGGTTGTTCTTGCGATCACTATACTAGCGGACACTTCTTGATAAAAAGAAAGTGTTCTGGTTGTTCCGATTGGCCTGAACCGGAGCTACAAATGTAAACTCGACTATCTACCTGTCACGCAGAAGCAAAAAACTGTCAATTATTATCAAACATCAAATATGCTCCAAAGTCTCAACGCTGTGTATGATGTCGCCCTTAACGGTTATGATGGGTGCCTACTCAGGTGACAGCTTGTCACTTGACTGTGGTTCTAAATTACGGACTGCCAATAGCTCTCGTGTAGCTCTAGTATGACAATAATTCAAACTAAACTTAACTAAAAAGTAATTGTAAAATCAGGGAATTTTTTATGAAAGTATCAGGGAAATCATGGAAATATCAGGGAACTTTTTTTCCAGGATTTTGTTACCACCCTGTCAAAGTATGTTTTGCAATACAAATTTTGAAAAAGAATAGCTTTTAACATTTGCTAAGGGTCGTGCCACTTTAGTAGAATTTGAGATTTTGAACAGTAAAAATGCATATTTTTGGTGTGCTATGGGAAATACAAACAAGCCCTGTCGGGTTTTTTTTGTAATTACTAGTCTGTTCTAACATTTAACAACAATAGTCTGTTCTAACATTTTTTTAAAATCAAAAATGTCCTATATATTCACCACTAAAAAAACTTAGTCTTTTGCAAGACCTCTGAAATCTGCTTGACTTCCTTGGTATTCATTATTTAATACAATTAATAAATAAGCTGCTTCAATATCAGTGTTTTGGAAGGCCGGAACATTCAAGTTTATAATGGAGAAGTTAGTATTAAGAAAAATGTAAACTGAAGTTGTGAAGGGAATTCGACAAAGGTCCACATATGTGTACCTCTGGAGTGAAAAGGTTATCTTACAATATTACTGGTTTATTTTACCAAACCTGTTACCAGTACCCCATATATATTTACAGGGTTCGTACGCCTCCTGAAATTCCTGAAAAACTCCTTAATTATTTATTTTTTAAGGACTCTTCTAACTCCTGAAATTTGTGTATCATCTCCTGATATTTTCCCCCTCTTGCAAAAATTGATAACATGAATCATTTTTCTTCTTTCTCAGTCGGTTTTCTCCTGTATCTTATCAGGATGTCTACCAGTCGAAAAAGTCATGAAATTTGAAAGGTTATGAAAATTTTAAAAAATCGCCAAAAAAAGGCGATTTTTTCCCCCAAAAAAGGGGTTTGGATTTTACACCGAAGCCTTAAATTTTCCATAACAATTACACAACTTGTTTCCTTCATTCTGGGTCTAAGTCACTAAACCAATACAATAATAAACAAACATATTCAAATTTATTTCGCGATACCTCCTGAATTTACATCGCTGCGCTCCTGAAAAACTCCTGAATTTCACTATCATAGAGTACGAACCCTGTATCTAGTACAGCATCACACCAAACCTTTAATAATAAAGCTACCTATAATTTCCTTTGCAGGATGGTATCTTGAAAGAGATCGACAAATACTTATCTTACGGAAAATACTCCTGGAAAGATGGTTATGTCTCTGGTGCCGTGTATTCCGGTAACAACGAAGAACTGTACGACTTAATGCAGCATGTTTACCGTAAAACTGCGTACACAAACCCCCTTCACCCCGATGTTTTCCCGGGAATTCGTATCATGGAAGCCGAAATCATACAAATGGTCGCTGAACTGTATAATGCCAAAGAGGCTATTGGAGCTGTGAGTTAATTTTTATTATATTTTTGTTGTATTTTTTTTTTTTTCTTTTTGTTGTCTGGATTTGAAAAGTATGAGTATGGTTTTTTTTGTTGTACAGTAAAGCTCGTTTATCCGGCTCCGATTAACCGGAAAGCTCAAATATCCGGAAAATTTCAAATTCCGATTTGGCGACGGATTTGCCAAAATTGCGATTTTTGGCCAAATATAGTAAAAAATTGTCAGATTTTTTTTCCAAGAGAAAATTTCGTTGGTGACAATATTTGGCGCAAAAAGTGTTTTGGTTTACATTTAAATATCCTACTGGTTTTAGACCATGGTTGGACGATTTATGTATTAGATTTTAGCATTTGAAAGTAACGATCGATTTTTTTCTTAATAATATATTAATATTTTAATACAAAATATTGTAGTATCAACTTATATTATCACTATAAATGCAATCGCTATTTGCATATAAGATGCAGCCATTATCTCTTGAATTTTCCGGAAATCGGCATTTTTTGGTAACCCTATTTGGCGACTTCCGATCAACCGGAAAATTCGATTATCGGAATAGTCAATTTCCCGAGCATACCGGATAAACGGGAGTTTACTGTATTTATTTTAAGCAATTTATTTATTAAAATGGTAAGTTTTCCAATCTTCCAATCTATTTTTTAAAATGATTCTTTGAAATTTATAATGCTTGAATATATTGAATAAAGTGGGGCATTACTTTCATTGTTTATTTCTAATACAAATGTCATTAATGTAAAAACTAGGGATGCACCGAATATTCGGTTACTATTTGGTATTCGGCCTGGTCGAGTAGCTTAACTATTCGGCCAAATAGTGAAACTTAAAAATTTCCAAATTTCTTCAAGATATCATCTTATAAAACGTTGAAAAATTCCCAAACAGGACTTGTTTTCTTTTATAATAGACTCAAATTAAGTTTTAGTTATTTATAATGTTAAATCGAGCTTTTCTCAAGTTATATTAAATAAACATGTCTCTTTAAGTTGACAGTTACAATGAAGCTTTAAAAAAAACAATAATTACTATATATATATCACAATTGTAATTTTTTCACTAAAAGATTAAAAAAAAATAATTTTAAGGTTAATTGTATAATAATATTGTAAGCCATGGTTTTATTAATTTTTTTTCTGATTGTCATTCTACACCGGGTCCACCTACTTCTGTTTTTGTTTTCATACTTTCGTTTTCGTGTTGTGATTTTACCAATTTACACTTTCTAAAAGGCTTGTTTTAATAACAAACGAGTACTACTTTATTCAGTGTTGCTTCAATTAAAAATTTAATAGCTATATTGTATTACAATTATTGTGTGATTATGTACTTATATGTTTAAGTTTAATTGCAATTGATGAATAATAAATACAACTTAGGTACTTAGATCCAACAAAAAATAAAAATTGGTTTAGGTAGGCCGAATATTTGACTTAGACTTTGGCCGAATATTCGGTATTCGTCCAAATTTGGTATTCGGTGTATCCCTAGTGAAAACATGCAATCAATTGTATATTCAAACCTTAATTTTATGTCTCTGGTTAAAGCAGATTTTCATTTTACCGGCCTGCCCTTGGTATCATTTCAGCGGGTTAAGAGTGTGTGTCTTCTGTAAAATAAATTGAATGTTTTTAAGTCGTATAATATAACATCTGCAGCTATCTTTTATTGTTGAACTAAACTCACTAAGCTGTGTTGACAGTTTGGAGAAAGTTCTAAACATTGGCTGTTAGATTGTCAAGTTGTGAGAGCACAATCTCTTAGTTTTAACTTAATTTTATCTAGCAGGTTAAAATTAAAACTATTTTTATCATCAAAATGTTTGATATTGTGCTTAAACCTTAACTAAGTATAAATGAGTGACCTTTGAAAATACATAGTAATTTATGTGCATTTCATTTATCCTAATTGTATTCAAGATTAAAAAAACTAATTTTATGAAGTATATAAAATAAAGCAGTAATAAATATTTTAGCTTCCACACTACGTTTAAAACGTAAAAAGTGGAAGGTATTATAATCGTTCAGTCCGTCCGGCTGTCACCCACTTTCATATCCCAAACTAGCTACAGACAAGTGTGATATGTCAACAAATTCAGCGCATCGAAATTAGAATACATTGAAAATTTCGGAAAAGAATTCGAATTTGAAGTACTTTAATTATTTAAAAAACTGCAAAATTTAATGCTCATTTAAAATGTATAGGAAGACATTTTTATTGGATTTAAATCACCATTGCCATTCGCAACAATCGCTCGAGAAACTTCAATTCTTTTAGACAATAAATTAAAATAAATTCATTTTTGCGACATCGATCAGTTTGAAATGACGTCGAATATATTTCACTACGAGATTCTTTGTATGTTGATATGAAATGTTTTCATTCTATTTAAAAGCGAGGAATATTACATATTTATTCATTGAAATATAAATTAATTTTTGCAAACGATAATAATTATTGAAGAAAAAATTATTGAATTTTCGAAATAAAATAAATTAAACTAGTTACATTTAGCGTGTGAATGTTTAATATAGAATAATTACTGTGAAGTAATAATTATTGAATTTTCGAAATAAAATAAAAGAAACTAGCAAATTTTAGCATGTAAATGTTTAATATAGAATTAATGCTGTGTTTGGCGCCTTTTTACCTGTTAAATAAAACTGTTGTGTGGAAGCGGGTTAAGTGACAGATTCTGTTACAAACCTACTTGTTTAACTTTCATTTAACATCAATATCTCTCTTTATTTCATTCCTAATATTCCATAGGTTACTAGTGGAGGGACAGAAAGTATATTCCTTGTGTGCAAAGCATACAGAGATTATGCTAAGTTCGAAAGAGGCATTAAAAAACCAAACATGTAAGTACATTCCATTTTTCCCCCCTTTGTAAAAAAGTCCAAATGGTTTCCAATTATTTTAATTCTTATTTAATTATTTTAGGGTGATTCCAGTTACAGCTCATGCTGCATTTGAAAAGGTATTGGCTATTGTTTTAGTAAATTTTTTATGCGTGAATTAATTTGAGGAAATAATAGATTATATTCTTATATAGAAATTTCTCCTATATCTGTTGGTTGTCTAAAAAAAGTTGTATTAATTTTGGTAAATTACATTTTGCAACTGTAAATGTTCATCGAAAACAACAGGGTTTAAAGAACATATATTTTCATTAAAAATATTTCCTGCACCCTTGTAATTTAAAACTCGATAATCTTAAACATGTGATAGCAAATCAAAATGGTTTGTTACTTAATTACGTCATATATAATGCTTTTTGTTATAGAAGCTAAGTTATCAATGAAACTCATTTGTCTTGACCCGTGATGACTTGGTGATGTCTTTTTCCATACTGAATTACCAGTACATGTCAATAAACATACAGATCTTCCGTCTTTCTAAGCAACTTGCTCTTGAGAGAATCAGAGAGATTTCAAATGATGCCATTCAGGTCTACACGGATGGCAGCAGAGATGACTATAACCGATCTGGCAGTGGAATTTACATCAATTTCAAAGCCATGACTTAAGGATACAGAGAAAAATCCTGACTAATGCTCAGTTTTTCGCATGAACTGATAGCCATCGACGAAGCCCTTGGTTTTCTTGCGTCTCTTTCCCATGGAAAACGAGATTTGGATTCTGTCTGATAGCAAAGCGCATTACGCACCTGAGAGATGGCGGTGTAAGAGACAATGTGGAGTGACAATTCTTAACAAGTTAAAGGGCTTTTCCATGTCGCATCAGATTCATTTTGCAGTGGATCCACTCCACGTCGATTTGAGGGAACGAGATCGCGGACAATTTTAGCAAAAGGCTGTGCTGGCGAGGCCTCTGTTCCGTCAGCGCCTCTCACCTTTTCGGAGATTCACTCAAAGATTAAACACAAGAACAGGATACTTTGATTTGTCCCCCCAGTGCACCATTGGTTATCAATGTTCGCGTTCCTGGAAGCTCCCTTGCACCTGGCTTTAATAGACAGGATCAAACTGCTCTTGCCCGCTTTCGAAGTGGCCACCTTAAGACATTGAATTTTAATGAGGATCCAGGAGCTTCGAAATTTGTTCTAACTGCTTTTCTGAGCAGGCTTCGCCTGATCACATACTCGCGTGCCTGGGGCTCTCCAAGCAGGATTTTGACGTGACCTTTAATGGTGTTGGACTTTCTGAGGTGTACGATGTCATGGACCTGGTCTAGCACTGCTGGCCTCCGGGGCATGAAACAACAACAACATGAAACTATTTTATCAGTGTTTTTAAATATAGATTCAGTTTGCATACCAATTAATACCAACTTTTTGAATACCATTAACTCATTCATTTCTGAATAAAAACTTTGATTTTTTTTTTAAAAAAAGCTGTTTTTCGACTAACTTTTCCTACATAAATTGTTTTGAACTATGATCTTTATTTGTCTTTCACTTTGTTTATTTATGTAAACTTATGCAGAAAGCTTATTTTCCCGTGACAAAACTTCCTAACAATTGTTGTTATTTTGTTTATTTATGAGTCAATTAGCATTATTAGCATTAGCATTAGTACCATTTATGATTTACATTTGTATTTGATATACAACCTTCATAGCATAATGTTAAAATTAAAGCAAATATTATTTTAGCAATGAGAGTTTTTCAGATGATGTAGCTTCCTGTTTCCATTTATGCTTTTCCTGTGATTACGTTGGTTGTTTCGATTTCACTTTTAAAATGATAGTTTTTTATCGTCTGTTGTAATCTCTTTTATAGTTCTCTACCTTCAATTTGTTTTTATTCCTGCAATTTATTAAACTTAACCCGTTTCAATTAGATTAAACTACAAGTATTCAAAGCATTACCAAAACGTCGTAGTTGTCGAAAAGCTTTCGATGAGTTTCTCAGTTGAAAGTTGTTTTAGATGATATTAAGGGGGACGATACATGTAAAAATCGATTTTTTTTTATATTTCATATATAGTTAAAATAAAATTTCAAAAATGTGCCTGCAAATTTTTAGAATGACATTCGCAATATTTATTGATTAAAAGTCATTTAAATGCTTCACCTCAACTCGTCGCATGAGGGCTTTGTCAAAACTTTCTAATCATGTTTATCTCAAAACTACTTTTTTTTTAATTGGCGGGCAAGATAACACAAAAAGTTCTCCTTAGATCCTTATAAAATTTGGTTTTCATCTTCATTACGATATTAATCTTCTACTTGAACCTCAAAAATGCCAATTTTTTTTTTTTAATTTGTTTTTTTGCCCAAAAACCTTTGAAAAAAGGGTAAAAAAAAATCAAACTTTTTTATTCTGAGGCTTGCCGATTTACAGTTTTTCAACTTTTGGTTTTTTTTTTTTTGTTTAACTAGAAGATGTAAGTTGTATGAACATTTTCAAATCAAAAATTTTGATTTCAGATCAATTTTGGAGTAGCTAGAATTCCTGCCAATTGGTACTTTTATCCGCGAGGGTCTCAGGAGATGAGTTACTACGGCGGCCATTTTGAAAAAACTGAAACAAAAAAAATCTAACTTTTGTATTTTAATGTATAAATTTATAAACATACTGCGTTTTAAAACGATTCATGTATTCCTTCCCTTTTAATAACGTCTCTGAAAAACGATCAAAATTTAGGCAGTTACATGTATCGCCCCCCTTAAGTCTTATGCAGAGAAATTTAGCGAAATTGTGGGAGATCAATTAAACGTGATTCACAAACCGAGAAAACTTTAATTCTCCTGAAAGAAAAGTTTGTACACAATGTTAAAGTAATAATACAAAATTCTGGAATAACACAAAAGTAATTCCAGGAGGCCCAAAAGGGAAAACAATATCTCTGGAGCTGTTGCCACTCACGATGTGAAAGAAGTCCTTTTTTTTTCCAGGCTGCCCAAATGCTGAAAATTAAAGTCAAACAAATACACCTTGATCCTCAATCCATGAAGGTAAACGTAAATGCCATGAAAAATGCTATTGATGGAAATACTTGCATGGTATGTGTTTATATATATCTATTCTACATTTAACCCAGGGGTCGAAATTAACTTTTTATGCCAGGTGCACAAGTGCACCCACTAAATAATAGTTAGGTGCACAAATATAAATGTTATGTGCACACATATAATATAAATAACAAGTTAAAAAAACAAACTATTCTTCATAAAAATTAAACTAAATGCAGGGTTTCCGCGCATATGAAAAGTCTTGAATTTGGACAAAAAACGACCAAAAGTCATGAAAATCGATGTATTCGAATCGCTGGAGTTTCGCGATTTTCGGATCGCCGTAATTTCGCGACTTTCGGACTCCCGGAGTTCTGCGACTTTCGGATCGCCTTAGTTTCGCGACTTTTGGATCACCGTAGTTTCGCGACTTTCGGATCACCGTAGTTTCGCGATGTTAGGATCGCCGTAGTTTCGAGACTTTTGGAATGGGGGAGTTTCGCGACTTTCGGATTGAAAACTTATGTGCGCTATTTTTTTTAGGTGCACCTGTGCACCCGCTAATTTCAAACCCTGATTTAACCTCTTCACTCTCGAAAGAAATCGTACTCATATATATATATATATTATATAAACATAATTTTCAAACAATTATATATATATTCAAAAGTATGTTTGACCAGGAATTTTGAAAAAAAAATTTAGGTTTAACATATGATGAGAGGCCTGTCAATTGACTTCAAGCTTTGAAGCGTTAAAATGAGACATTTTTGATCTGCTATGAATAAACAAACCAGCTTGCTCTATCAGTTTCTTGCATCTAACAATCCATTCTGACATTTGTTTTCATGCAAAATGTTTCATGAATTTGCCATTGAAAAACCTTGACGTTTTTGCAAGAGTTTAGAAAGCCTGCTTGTCCTTTTTGCTCATTTAATTTAAATACAATCAATAAATCAGCTGCTTTGGTATGAGTATTTTTGGGAAGTTTGAACAGTCTAGTTTATAATAGAAATTTTAGAATTAAGAAAAACTGTAAAATTATCTTGTGAAGTAAATACTACAAAGGTCCATGAATGTGTACCTTTGGAGCGAAGAGGTTAAGGGGGAAATGGGCACGCAGGACCGCAGGTCTCCAAACTCAAGTGCATCAGTATTCAAAAACTATTTTCTCTGTCACATTTATCCGGCTGTATTGAATATTTTTACAAACAGTTTTTTTAATAATAAATAATAAATGTAGATAACTTACAGGTCTCTATCTTCCCACTTTTTGAAATTGCTTCGAATGTTTTGTGTAAAATTATTTATTGAAAATTAAAAAAAATATTTGAACCAATTTCAAAAAGTGGGAAGGTCGGGACCTGTAAGTCAGCTACATTTATCGCATTAAAAAATCCGCTTGTAAAAATATTTAACGCAGCCGGAGAAATGTGGCAGAGAAAATATTTTTTTCGCCATAGGATTAACACTGATGCACTTTGCTTTGGAGACCCCCGGTCCAGCGCGCCCATTCCCCCTTAACTCTAAAATAAATTTCTGTTAGAACATATTAAAATTTGTCTTTTCTTACAGCTTGTAGGATCAGCTCCGAATTTTCCACATGGCTGCATCGATAATATCGAAAAAATTGCAATGGTATGGGATTTCAATATTTATAACTATATAATTAACAATAAAAAAATGGTGTTTTTGTTTATCTATTTAGTTTTTATCGTAGTGTTGATACCCATGTTTGCTAAATACTCTGTAAAGCGAACATGTGCTGTAAATGTGTGTTGCAAGCACGTGTAAAATAAGCGGTTTATCGCATCGCGAAACGCGACCTAAATGTAAAACTTGCGATAGCGATTTAGCTTTGTATCGCATTTAGACTTGCGATACTCACAAAGCATTCTCGTTTTCTATAACCATGGGTTTTTGCAAAACGATTCGAAGTCAGATCGCTTCAGTTCAGTTTCTCTAAGTCATGGAGCTTAATCTCAATTCGAATCCAGTTGCCGCTTTTCGTTCGGGCAGGAAACATCTAAATTCCATACCAGACTGGAAGTGAGTAGCAAAGTGTAAACAAACCTCCGATATCGCGCCAGAACAGAAAATTTAGCGAGATTCCATTCGTTATTTGTGTTGCGAAAATCACGAAGTAAAATTGGGGTTCATTACAACTGTTAAAAACTGGATCACGAAACGGGGATATTATCAAAATTAACATTTCCCCCAAAACAATTAAGAGACTGGAAGAGTCTTTAAATTTTTTTTATGCATAATAAAATTGATACACACATGCTTTGCTAAAACTCTTAAAGCCAAAAACATGTGTTAACGTGGTTGCAAGGTCTGATTCTCTTAGGTTTTTTAGGTCTTTTTTTTTGTTGATGTGTTTTCTATGATTTTACTATACATTAAGCTCCCTTTTTATGGACTCCCTTTAATGTAAACATTAGCTAAAAAAAACACTTTTTTGTTGTTGTTGAACTTGCATTAATATGATGTAAAAAAAAATGGAAAGCTATTGAACTATAAGGCAAATGGGTGAACGTCTATGCTTTAAAGGTTACTGAATTTTTCCAATGGTATGTAACTTGTTGTGCTTTATTACATCGATCAAATAATAGTTTATTTAAATTGTGTATTTATTTATAGTGTGTTAAAAATTTGACCAATGGGTGAAAAACATAATAGTTAGATAAAATATTGGAAATTTGGGGAAAAATTCTCAATGTATAAATGTTCACTTACAAAGTTTGATAGCAGCAAATATTTTCAACAAAACCATGATATATCAGATTTAAACCAAGTGCATAAGCTTAATAATCTTTTATGTGTTTCATATATATTTATTAAAAGTATTTTCTTCTTAGTATTAAATATTACTTATTAAAAGTATTTCTTCTTAGTATTTTCTACTGCCCAGTGGCTTAGTGGTAGTGCTTCGCATTGCCACGCTACAGGTCCGGGGATCGAATCTCGGATTGGGCGAGGTTGACCCATCCTTTCATCCCTTGATTGGGTTGATAAAATGGGTACCAAGTATGCTTGGGAACTAAACACTGGGGGTTCCGCGTGAGGCTGACCACCTTAACGGGACATATGCCTAGCACCCCAGAGCCCTAGGTCACGAAAGATGAAATGGGCACAGCGGGCCTTGGCTCAGTAATGGGCTGTTGCGCCAAGGAGTTTTTTAGTTTTATTTTCTTCTTGCAGGTAGGAAGCAAATATAACATTCCTGTTCATGTGGATGCCTGCTTAGGGGGATTTCTGTTGCCTTTCATGAAACAGGCTGGTTTCCCTCTAGCCCCTTTTGACTTCACTGTAAAAGGAGTGACAAGTATCTCGTTGGACACTCATAAAGTACAGTATATCTATGCAATAAATTGATACAGCAGCATTATGGTTATATTTATTTAGTTTATGTATAATATATAGTACATTTGCATCTGTAATTTGTTTTATAAATTTCTACAGTTAATTCTAGATTTTAGTTGGTTTTTTTGCAGTTTATAAGGATTTTTCTTATAGTAAAAACAAGTAGCTTTGTAACAGAATCTGTCACTTAACCCGCTTCCACGCAACAGTTGTGTTTAACAGGTAAAAAGACGACAAACACAGCATTGGTATTCTATATTTAACATTTACATGCTAAATTTGTCTAGTTTCATTTATTTTATTTTAAAAATTCAATAATTATTTTTTATCGTTTGCAAAAATTAATTTATATTTCAAAGAATAAATATGTAATATTCCTCGCTTTTAAATAGAATGAAAAAATTTCATATCAACGTACAAAGAATCTCGTAGTGAAATATATTTGACGTCATTTCAAACTGATCGATGTCGCAAAAATAAGTTTATTTTAGTGTTTAAATAATTAAGTTTCTCGAGCGATTGTTGGTAATAGCAATGGTGATTTAATTCTAATAAAAATGGCTTCCTATGCTTTTTAAATGAGTATTCAATTTTGCCGTTTTTTAAATAATTGAAGTACTTTGAATTCTTTTCTGAAATTTTCAATGTATTCTAATTTTGATGCGCTGAATTTTTTGATGTATCGCACTTGTCCGTAGCATTTGTAGTTTGGGCTATGAAAGTAGGTGACAGACAGACGGACTGACAGAATACCTTCCACTTTTTACGTTATAACTGTAGTGTGGAAGCTAATACAGTTGTCCCTACAGCTCTTTAAATATTAATAGAAAGATTATTCTCCAAATAATGAGGTTTTTTTCCCCAAAATTCTAGTATGCATTTGCACCCAAAGGGACTTCAGTGCTGCTCTATAGAGACAAGAAGCACAGACACTATCAATTTTCGGTTCAAACTGACTGGCCTGGCGGTATATATGGAACGCCAAATCTGTCGGGTTAGTTATCCAATTACTTCTTCTATAAAAAAATTATTTCCAAGCTTTGTACATACTTAAAAAATTCCTTATTAGTCCAGTAACCAGGTAGTTTTTTCAGGAAAAAAATACAGGAATTGTTTTCTCAACGGTTTTATATGTTTTCGAGGGTGCTGAATCCGAATATCAACTTTGTGAACAAATTCGGGCATGGGAACATTAAAAAAAATAGAAAAAATCCAAAAATGTTACCCCTTTTTTTTGGTTTTTTCCTTCTAGCAGGAAAAGTATTGATTTCTCAACAAAAACGTCAATACAAAAGTTTAAGTACTCTAAGCAAGCTAAATAAAAGTCAATTACATCATTTATGTCAGTCTAATAGTTTAGTTGCTACAGCGCGCTGAAAATCAGGCAAATTCCGCCCGAATGTAGAAAGTCCAAAATTTTCACTTGCAGCTCGTAAAATAGTATAGTTGAAATAGAGTTAAGGGTGAAATTAATTAGAACACAAACTATTCTTGTTGCAAATGGTAGGAAACATGCTTCTAATGAACATACTAAAAATTGCAACCCGAAATGTTGAGCAAAATACGTTTATAGGCCGCCATCTTGAAAAAAAGTTAATTTTTTAAAAAATAACAAGAAACCATAATAAGTCGAGTTTGATATCAAATTAAAGGAAATTTTATGTTGACAAAGAATATACTATTGGTTTTTTAAAACTTAAATATTTACAAAGACCATTTTGGAAGGAAACGATGAAAAAACGGCCGAAAATTTTCACTTCACGCGACGGAACCACTCCTTGTAATTATTGAGATGTCCAACAAAAGTTTGCTGCTTTGTGACTCAAAGCCATGCTTCTATGATTAACAAACATGGAGTCCCTTATAATAATCAATATTGAACAAACCCTCATGAAATGTACTAAAAGAATGGAGAAGGAATAACTGAAAGTCAAACATGGAACCTAGATGATTCGTAATGCATTGAAATAACTTGTGCAATGAGTTTGCTGACCAGTGTTTCCCGTTGACCTAACTCATGCAAGAATGATGAAAGATTTTGTAGGTCTAAACAAGGTAATGCAATTATTTTATAGACCACAGTCCATTTACTGATTTTTCAAGTGCTTTGTGGAATTCTGTTAATGGAATAACAGATAGTGCAGACAAGGGACATGATTGAAAGAGATCAAACTAAGCTAATATCTTTTAGAGGTGGAACTATATTGAAAACTAAACCATGCAGTTATGATGAAAATATAGAAAAAAGGACTAGTTATTGCTGGTGAAAAGTTAATGCGTTGACAAAAACTAAAGGGTTTTTTTAGATTGCATAATCGTCGCATAAGAGCTAGACGAGGGCAGGTTTTAAAATCTTCCTCCCGTATTAGATATTTAAAAAGCCTGAATATCCTGATTTTTATAATATTTTGTGGCGAATTGCATGTAATAAGTATTCTAGAAGAATGGTGCAGATGGTAGCATTAAAATATCGGTATCATCCAACTACTACAGTTACTTGCCTTTATTGGGCTATTTAAAGGCTTCTTTGACGATTATTGTATTTGTATCACATTCTGCATGAACAACAGAATAACCACTTTCTTTTAAATGGCTTTCCATAATATTGAAAAAGCGTCGTTTAAGCAATTGGAAAGAAAGAAGAGAAGAAAGGTGTAGAAGGTAGCATTAAACTATCGGTATCATCAACTACTACAGTTACTTGCCTTTATTGGGCTATTTTCTTCGTAACTGCTTAGTCAGTTTTTAATAAAGTTCCATCTCTAAAAGGTATGTTAGTTAATTTTGAATATCTCTCCCGAACATGTCACGTTAGCCTTGTCTGCACTATCTGTTATTCAATTAACAGAATTCCACAAAGCACTTGAAATATCAGTAAATGGACTGTAGTCTATAAAGAATTGCATTACCTTCTTTAGACCTACAAAATCTTTCGTCATTCTTGCATGAGTTAGGTCAACCGGAAACACTGGTCAGCAAACTCATTACATCAGTTATTTCACTGCATTTCGAATGATCCAGGTTCCATGTTGACTTTCAGTCATAATTCCTTCTCCATTCTTTTAGTACATTTTATGAGGGTTTGTTCAATATTGCTTATTATTGGGGACTCCATGTTTGTTATTCATTGAAGCATGGCTTTGAGTCACAAAGCAGCAAACTTTTGTTGGACATCTCAATAATTAGTGGTTCCGTAACGTGCAGTGAAAAATTCCGGCCATTTTTCCATCGTTTCCTTCCAAAATCAACTTTGTAAATATATAAGTTTTAAAAAAACAATAGTATATTCTTTGTCAACATAACATTTCCTTTAATTTGATATCAAACTCGACTTATTATGGTTTCTTGTTATTTTTTTAAAAAAAATTATGTTTTTTTCAATATACTATTTTTCGAGCTGCAAATGAAAATTTTGGACTTTCCACATTAGGGCGGAATTTGCCTGATTTTCAGCGTGCTGTAGCAACTATACTATTAGTCTGACATAAATGGTGTAATTGACTTTTATTTAGCTTGTTTAGAGTACTTTAACTTTTGTATTGACGTTTTTGTTGAGAAATCAATACATTTCCTGCAAGAAGGAAAACACCAAAAAAAGGGGTAAATTTTTGGATTTTTTCTATTTTTTTTAATGTTCCCATGCCCGAATTTGTTCACAAAGTTGATATTCGGATTCAGCACCCTCGAAAACATCGTGGAGAAAACAATTCCTGTATTTTTTTCCTGAAACGCCCCTTTTTGACGACCTGGTTACTGGACTATATCTAAAAAAAGATTGTGGATCTTTAAAAGGCTTTCTCTCTTAAAAAAAATTCATTCTTCTTCGAGAGCGCAACAGCCCTTTGTGGGCCTAGGCTGCCTCAGCAAAAATGAATCCCTAAAGGTCCATATTTTTTTATGGGCAGGAGCTTCCTAGTTTATATTGCATTGTACATTATGCTATTGGCCACAGTTAAGGGGGAATGGGCGCGCTGGACAGCGGGTCTCCAAAGCAAAGTGCCTCAGTGTTAATCCAATGGTGAAAAAAACTATTTTCTCTGCCACATTTCTCCGGCTGTATTGAATATTTTATAAACAGGGTTTTTTTTTTAAATAGTAAATGTAGATAACTTGCAGGTCTCTATCTTCCCACTTTTTGAAAATTGTTTCGATTATTTTGTGTAAAATTATTTATTGAAAATTTTAAAAAATATTCGAACCAATTTCAAAAAGTGGGAAGGTCAGAACCTGTAAGTCAGCTACATTTATCACATAAAAAAATCCGCTCGTAAAAATATTCAATACAGCCGTAGAAATGTGGCAAAGAAAATATTTTTTTCGCCATAGGATTAACACTGATGCACTTTGCTTTGGAGACCCCGGTCCAGCGCGCCCATTCCCCCTTAAGCATCAGTTGACCTCAGATTGATTTCTGATTACCCACGCTGCTTTTCTATAAATTTAAAATGCAGTCCAAATCCTACAAAAATACTCGGAGACATACATGCTCATTAATTCTACGGAGTTAAAGTCCTGATGTTGTGTACAATGTCTCTATATAAGTCCGTGTTGGATGCCATCTCAAGTGTCGACCCCCCTCATTTGGGTCAAAATTATAAAGTCGGTTGATAATAGCCCTTGTGTAGCTCTAGTGGGACATTATTTCAATCAAACCTGACCTTATTTTTTTTTCACTATGCCTATATTCAAAATTGCATGTTCACAACCAAATACAAATTAGTCTTTAGCTTTATATTTAATTTGAAACCTTTGTACAGCAAATGTCTTGGAGGCATTTCAAAACATTAACTCTGATCATCCAAGTTTTGCAAACATACTAACGATAACATAGGGCAACTTTTCAACTCTCTTGGAAATTTGATAGAAAAGAAATTGATGCACCCCTAGAAAGTCTTTAATTTTCATGAAGTGAGATATCTACTAGCAGCTTTGACAACAAATACTTTGAATAAGTTTAATTGTCATGTTTTTTTTTTTGCACAGGCAGTCGATCTGGTGGGTTGGTCGCAACATGCTGGGCCTCTTTGCTGTATCACGGGGAAGATGCTTACGTGGAAGCAACAAAGAAGATAATTTCTGTTACTAAATACGTTGAAAAACGGTAAGTTTTATTTTGATTTATTTGGTTAAAGTAGACTAAACCCATAGGTATCATAGTTAAAGTATTAGATTGGCAGATCACGTGACCTCCAATGCTAACGACGGGCCGCGCATGGAGACCTTTTAAGAGGGCAAAATGGCCAGTGTTGCTGCCACTTTAAGGAGAAAAATACTACGAAAAAATACCATTTAATTCTAAAATTACAAAAAAAAATTACTAGAAAAGGATTTAAAGTCACTGAAAAGATTCCAAAATGCAGCTGGTATTTTTACGATATTTTTTTGTAATTTTAGAATTAGATGGTATTTTTTCGTAGTATTTTTCTCCTTAAAGTGGTAGCAACACTGGCCATTTTGCCCCCTTATTTTCGCCTCCATGCGCGGTTCGTCGTTAGCATTGGAGGTCACGTGATCTGCCAATCTAATACTTTTAACTATGATATCTATGACTAAACCAGACATTGTGATTGCAAAGAGAAGTGGCTGATTCTGACAATATTTGCAGAAAAGAAATATTAATGCATATATAATAAGAAAGAAAATATGGAAGATTTCAGTTAAAGTGTGAATTTTATGCACAAAGTTGTTGTAAATAGGTTAATTAAACTTAACTGTGCTATACAGTTTAAAATTTGAATTGCTGAGCATTTTACAGATAAAAGAATTCTTTTTATTTCAATCACTTTTCAAACTTATGTGAATGCCTTAACTACGAGGTATGTTTATTCCCGCCTATGAGAAATCGATAGCATATTCATCATTGGAAAAACCTGAATTGGTTAAATAAAGTTAATGGCCAAACAGTTAAAAATCTTTCTTTTGCTTAGCAGTCTGCAGAGATGAAGCATGATTATTTTTCAAATGTTTATCACATTTCAAATTTACGTGAATGCCTTAACATTGATGTTTATTTCAGCCTACAGCAAATCGACAGTATCTTCATCCTTAGAAATGTTAATGCTTTAAAAAAGATGTGTTAATTCTAGCCTACGAGACGTGGCCGATCCGGCAGCCGACCGGTAGATCCGTTGCCGACCCGGTAGCACAACGGTTAGGGAGCTAGCCTTTGGAGCTTAAGGGTTCGGGTTCGAATCCCGGTAAGGCATGGATGTTTGTGTCCGTCAATAAATGTTGTTATTTGTTTATGTGTTTGTGTCGTCTCTTTCTATGTGTGTCTCTTGTGCCTGTGTCATTTCTGGGGTTGAGCACAATAGACTTGAGGTCACAGTGTCTGGCGAGCTTGCCCCCCATCAAGAAAGTCATAAGCCTACGAGAAATCTACAGTAGGATTTATCATTGAAAATTTAAGTGAATGCCTTAACAAATCTGTCTATTTCAGCCTGCGTGAAATCGACGGCATTTTCATCATCGGAAAACCCGAAGTGAGCGTCCTCTCCTTGGGATCTAAAATCTTCGACATCTACAGACTAAGCAGCGCCTTGACCGAGATGGGCTGGAACTTGAACATTCTCCAGTTCCCGCCTGGGTTCCACATCTGCTTTACACTGCAACATACCTACGCAGGAGTTGCTGATAAATTTCTGGCCGATGTTAAAAAGTGCACGGTTGAGATACTTAAAGATCCTGTGTCGAAGACCACTGGGACGGTAAGTAGTTCTGTTGTTTTAACGCTCGATAATTCCTTATGCATGATGCATGGTTGCCATGAACCTGGAATTGTCAGGGGAAACGGGAAAAAAAGTTTAGAAAAATCTAAATTTTTTTCCGGAAAAGTTGGGACATTTTAACTTTCAGCGATAAAGTGCAAAATAGTCTAAAAATGGATGTATTTACAGAAAAAAAGAGACAGGTTGGGGAACCCAGTGGGTAAGGTGCCTGCCTTGCATGTGAAATGTCCCGGGTTTGAGCCAGGGAATTGCCAAAGCAACTGCCAACCTTTAAAAAAGTCTGTTCAGCCAGAAAATCCGCAGAATACCCCTTGCAGATTGAGTGCATTATATATGCTCCAGCATCAAGACAACACATACAATGGCACCCTTAAAAAATTCACCTTGTGCTAACTTAGGTGTTGGCTCTGAACTGTGGTTCTGAATTTCACCAATGACCCTTGTGTAGCTCTACTGGGAAATTCGCTCAACTGAACTCTGCTGGCGGAAATCTAGTATAGTTCTAAGTTGACTGGCTCCTGTGCCAGGGACGTTACAATGCCTAGTTGAACAACAAATATCCTATAATCTCAAACTGAAAAAACCGATGAAACCTGAAACCCTGACTGGACCGATTTTTTCCTTAAAATGAATTCAAATTAGAAATATATTAAAAATTTAAAAGGAACCTAATATTAAATCTCAATTTAAATAACAAGAAAATTTCCTTTTTGTTAAGTATTTCGTTGAACGCACGCAAGAAACTTTATTTGAAAGAAAAATGAAACTTGAAGGAATATTTCTGTTGCTGAAAAAATAAAGGAAATTTTATTTTTTCATAATTTTAGCCTCCACGCTACGTTTATAACGTAAAAAGTGGAAGGTGTTATAATCGTTCAGTTCGTCCGTCTGTCTGTCACACACTTTCACAGAACGAACCGTAAGTATCGGAAACTGATGATACCAAATGGAGTCATTTGGGGTGAAAGGGTTCAAACCATGAGGTTCCCCTAATTGTTTTGAGCAGTGTATAAAATACCATTGTTATAAAATACCATTGTTAAGGTTACATTGTTTTGAGCAGTGTATTTGCAAATTGCTACTTCGAATGAAGTGAAACAGTATTTCAACCTTTGCTTTAGAATAAGGACTAATGCTCCATTTTTCTAAACTTAGGCTGCCATATACGAAATGGTGCAGCAAATCCGAGATAGACCGAAACAAATTGTTAGTACTTTCATCAAATTATTTTTTAAAACAAAATGCTGCAATATTTCAACCTTTGCTCTAAAAACTAGATTGCTTTATTTTTTTTAACCCTCCGATCGCTAGACCCGGCTTTTCCATATTTTGTACATCTGTCCAATGCCCTTAACCAAACTTAAATTTTATAATTTAAAATTTTTTATTCAGAATGTACTTTTCTCATCTGAAAACGTTTTTAAGGTCATCTCTCTTAAAATAAACCTGATTCTAGTTTTCTTTTAAAATATTTATTTAAAAAAAAATTAATTTAAATTTATGCAGTGAAAACATCCATACATATTTGCCAATTTCCTTGTCGTTCATGAGGTTAAAACCTAGGATATCATATACCAAATGGCCCAGCAAATCCCATATAAACTGTAAAAAATTATTTCAGTATTGCAAAGTGTTGTTTGAACAACATGTTGCAACATTTCAACCTTTGCTTTAAAAAAAAGAGCATGTTTATTTTGGAAGTTAAACATCCATCTGCTTCGGACTCTGCAATCACATCATCCACGTCGAAAACGATTTCTGTTCTGCTGCAGGCAATGTTGCTTTGGGTGCCTATTCAAGTGCAGACTTGTCACTTGACTGTGACTATAAGTTACGTACCTTGTGCAACTCTAGCCCAATAGCCCTCATGCAGCTCTAGTGTGTTGTTAATTGAAGAGCTTAGTGGAAGAGAACATGCTAAGTGACAAAAGGGGGAAAACAAGAAAATAAGCTTATAATTTTTTAGTTTGCACTCGGATCTGTTGAAAATGGTTCTTGCAAATCATTAAAAAAAATAGTTTAAGTTTATTTGAAATATTTTTTAGAAAAAATGGGCAGTGTAGTGCTTCGCATTGCCACGCCACAGGTCCGGTGATCGAATCCCGGATTGGACGAGGTTGACCCATCCTTTCATCCCTTGAGTGGGTCGATAAAATGGGTACCAAGCATGCTTGGGAACTAAACACTGGGGGTTCCGCGTGAGGCTGACCACCTTACCGGGACATATGCCTAGCACCCCAGAGCCCTAGGTCACGAAAGCTGAAATGGGCACAGCAGGCCTTGGCCCAGTAATGGGCTGTTGGCAGAGGAGTTTAGTTTTTTTTAAAGAAAAATAAGAAACTTGTAGTCTTGAAGGAGTTAGTAATACGTTCATTGACACAAAAAATTAAAAATTTTTCAAAAATGTCACTTAGCACGTTCTTCCACTAAACTCTTCAATTCAACTCAACTCTGCCGGGGGAATTCTGGTATAGTTCCGAGTTGGCCGGTAGGGAGCTCCAGCGCAAAGGACGTTACAACATTAGAACAGTTGTTCCCAACCTGGGGGCGATCGCCCCCAAGTGGGCGATTTGTGTTATCGGGGGGGGGGCAAAAAATACTTAAAGGGCGTTCGGGGGCGATGAGTATTCAAAGGGGGAAAATTAAAATATGTTGTACCTTTGTACAGTAAAACCATTCTCCAACCATTACCAAACCAGCCAATTTTTACATTCAACTCTCTTAAAT
This sequence comes from Oedothorax gibbosus, assembly GCA_019343175.1. NCBI lineage: Eukaryota > Metazoa > Arthropoda > Arachnida > Araneae > Linyphiidae > Oedothorax > Oedothorax gibbosus. Next base: position 6,476,440 of record CM033279.1, read on the forward strand.
TTTCTAGAAAGCAGTAAAAATATCTTAGTTGATTATTTCACTTTTGTTCTTTAAAAATATGGGTTTTATGTTTTTTCTATTTTATTTTAAAGTGACCGGATAAAGCTTCTTTGGTTGCTTTTACAAACGCTAGTTAAGAGTTATAAAACTGTTTTATAGTCACACTTTAACTCAAATTATGATTAGACATAACAAAAATTAAAAGGGGGCGATGGATGCTGATCAACCTAAAATACGAGGCGATGGTCCAGAGAAGGTTGGGAACCACTGCTCTAGAATAACAAAAACAAACTTGTTTAGTATTTGCTAAATATTTGTCTGAACAAAATTCCACAATATTACAACCTTTGCTTCATGAACTAACACTCCATTTTTTTTATTAACACTCCAAACCTAGGCTGCCATCTACGGAATGGCCCAACAAATCCCCGATCGCTCTCTAGTGTCGGAAATTGTCTGGGCCTACCTGGATGCTGTTTACAGTATCAAAGAGGAGCACACTGAAGAAAACGGGGCGGCCAAATAATCCGCACCTTCGATCCGTAAAACTTATTTTCTTATTAAGAGATATCAATGTTCATGATATATTTTGATGCGTGATAGTTATATTGCCATTTATATTATCATTCCAGAAGGAATTAATAAAAAAACTTATAGCATGCTATAAGTACGTAGTATACATGGCATATTATGTTATGTACTGACCCTCTTAAAGATACAGACGTGTAAACCTTTCATCTTGACCTGTTGACACACATAATTTTTTTTAAATATATAAATTTTATCAAATTTTAAAATTTGAAGTATGTAGGAGTCGTTTATAATTATTTACTATAGAAATAAAAAAAATAAACAAAGCCAAATTGCGTATCCCTCAGTGGGTTAATATATTTTATGATTCATTATGGGTGCGCATATTTTAACCATCCTAGCGTCACCAAATGGTTACATCAGTGATTGGATGCATCCATAAAAGCATATCGTCACTTAAGTTCCCACATGTGCTATCTCATTTTCTCAACTTGGCTGAAGTATACATTGACGCCCGGCAGTAAAATCGCCAATCTGGCAACCCCGCCAAATTCAGTTTTACGGCAATGGGTTGGCGACAATTTTTGGACTTGTCGCCAAACCCGGGCGCTGATGTATACTTTAACCAAGATGCGAAAATGAGATAGCACATGTGGGAACTTAAGTGACGATATATTTGTTTCTCAGTTCTATTTCTGTTTCACACTTGTCAGCTTAGTTTAAACTACTAGTCCAGGATTTCTCCCGTGTTTTTGTGGTTGTCTAAAAATTCACAATACAAAATAATTTGGGCTTTAATGAGTGAATAATTGTTAGCTAAGTATTCCTTATGAAAAGCAACCGTGTACGTTTTAAAAGCAAAAACACTAAAAGAAAACTTTGCTACATAAGCCCAGCTTGCACAATATTAAACTTTTAAATATTTGGGAATCATATTTTATATGTTTTGATGTTTCTATAGTTAAACTCATAGTTTACTTGCACAGAAGCCACGACC
>CM033279.1:6478067-6697269 GCA_019343175.1 Oedothorax gibbosus
ACATTAATTTGTCGTGAGTAAACGAGAAAAAACAAAAAATTGAAGCATAAATACTGTTTAATTTCACAGATACAAATTTCACACATGTATACGTCATTAACGGTATTAAATAATTTATTAATGAGCATTCAAGCGAAACAAAACGGAACTTTTTTACCTATTTAACTTCGTAAAAAAAATGAATCCTGTATGAAAAGCGATTAATTATTTCTTGATATATTTTTCTTCATGTCAAATAACTTGTTCTATGTAGTTTTCTTTCCAAATCTATGAAAAAACTAATGTATAAATCTTGAGAGTTGTTTTGGATTTTCCAACGATTGTGACACTTTCAAGCTGCGAGTAAGTGCACTTAAGAATTCTACTCACTCAACCGAAAAATTTTGATCACTATAAATACCAAGAATGTACTTTTATACAGACTTGAAAAAGATAAACCAAATATTTATATTATCTTTTGTGCTAAAATTTAAAGAATCACTAGAAAAAAAAGTCATCACAATTGGAAGTGGACCTAAAAAACGTATATTAAAGCCCTTTGTTTTTAGTTTTATGCTCATAATAATATAAATTATTGGTAGCCAGTATATTTTATTTTTATAATGTTATATTTACAAATATTTTAATACAGATTTCTTAGAAGAAGAAACTAGCAATCAAAATTTAAAGAAATAAAACTTAATTTAAAAAAGAAATGCCTTTTAATATTATTTGAAAGTTTAAATAAATTTATGCCAAGAGAAAAACTTAACAAAAAAATAATATAAGCGCCAAAGATTTAAATGGAAAGAACAAAAGGATCCGAAAACTCTACAAGGGAGGTTTAGTCGATGGAATCAAGTCGAACTTTTTAGCTATCTAAATAGAGCTCTGTAGAACAATCTTTTCTACTACGTGCAATTTTCGACCTGAAAAACAACCCAAAGGGGCAAAAATGCACCTTGTGGACTACGAAACCAGTCATCCAACATCCTTGGTGAAAGAGATCCTGCTGATTAATCTAATTCGGGAGAATTATTTGAACAACTATTGGTTCATAATTTAGTTATCCATAATTCTATTTGTGAATAGATTTGGACAGCCTATTACAGTTACGAAATGTTTTGTTTGGCTACAGGACCTAGGTACAAGACGTAGCAATTTTATGCAAAGGATTTTACTACTGCCTACCAAAAACCAATTTACATATGTAACGAGTCATTTGCTTCTCAAGACTTTATAGTAGTTTAAATATATTCAATTGAACGTAGCATTTAATCATATGAGTAACAACGTTTAGAAACAAATATAATATTTTTTTTTTACATTTTAGGCTGTGGGTGTACAAGGTGGTGCTAGCTATGCACAGTAAACTGGTAAACTATTGAGAAATAAACCTGAATTAGGGTTACATACATTTTCGAATGATTGTATTAAAAAAAACCTTTCCTTTAAAGTGTAAAATAAATTATAGGTTTGTAATATGCAGATCTAGAATAGGATAAGTTTAGAGAATGTAAATCAAAATTTACCTCTTGATCTCACAGTTAGAAAAATTCTGCAATGTAATATCAGACCAGAAATCCACAAAAAGTTTCGTTCTTAAAGAAAAATACGCCTACTTTCTGTTACCATAGTGGCATATTTCGGTAGCCTTTAAGCTTGTTTCCTGTTAGAAAGACCAGTACACTACATTTAAATATTCAAATTAAAATTATGATAACATGACGAATACAAAATATCAGCTAGCTTCTCACGCAAGTTTGAAAAGCAATAAAATGTTTCCCCAACATGTATGTGTTTCTCAATACCATATTAAAACTTCCATATTAGGAGTTTAAGAACTTCAAAATCATAATGAAACAATTACTGTGATACAATGGTAAACTGATTAACTTATCCTGAAACCGTTTTCCAATAATTTTCGCTGCAAATACAACTAAACGTAATTAACTAATATTCAAAGAAAAACTCATAATTTTTTTATGACTGTGCCACAATAAACTTTTAAAAATAATAAACTTTTTTAAATACATTCCACGACAAATTAAGCAGCAAAGAAAAAAAGCAATTTCATATTTCGGAATAATCTTGCATAACTACGACTCACACTAAAAAAAATCTCGATATCTAAAAAAGACTTTTCTTCGTTTTCATTGGACAATCCCTAATCAATACATATTCACCGTCTACAGTAACTTGGGGGGACGATTCAGTGTAAATAAAAATTTATCTCCTCACAACCATTTTTCAGAAAAATTTCTTCTTCCCTCCGTAGCACAAGGCACAACCGACTGGATATCCATCTAATCTATACAAACTTATGAAAACAGATACGGTTTCGAACACACAAACGAACAGTGTTCGAACTTTTATATTCTTGGGTCCGTTTCTTTCTTTATTTCTTTGTAGGGTTTTTCTTTTGTGCGGTTCCATCGACCGTGTGTGGGCATGTAGCCAAATCTGTGTGTGGTTGGTGTGAGGAGGGAAGCAGCTGTGCTAGTTAGGTATGGCTGTAACCTACTTTTGGTTTGTACATTTCCAGCTGAAAACCACATAAAATACAATCTCTAAAAACTTTCTTTAAAAATACACATTTTCCGCATATTCACATAGCAATCTTCTATATTCGATTGCATCTAATGATGTAAACGCAATTATTCACAACTTTGCTGATATTGTGTACCTTTCCCGGTACTCGGACGGCAGACCTTGATCTGTGTTCTTTTTTTCTACCAATCGGGGAATTCAAACTAGATCGTGGCTGAGGCACATGTGCATGAACATTACAGCATGCATGTAGGCGTTACGTTTACCAGCCCAGGTGCTGTACATTTACATTGTGATTAAAACAGTTCAGTTAATTGCAACAAGTTCCAGAGAAGTTCTCCGTTATGTCATGCTATCCATTCTTTTCGGAGTGCCTGAAGAAGAAATCTGCTCGCGCACAGCCTACTGTGCTTTTTGGGTTCTAAAGAGGTTTCGATAGCAGAGTTCTTCTTATTCTTTGGTAAACTAACACAGCAACAGGACAACTATCGTGACGTCACGGAGAACTTCTCTACCCTTATAAATTGAGTTGGTTCACTAAGTTCACCTCAGTTACTAATCTTATATTACTAAAAGCCAAGAAAAGGTTTTTAAAAATATAAACAACCTTATCGACAATAGAAAGAGTGTCATATTTGCAAATTACTACCTGCTTGAGAAATAAAGTTACCATTTTTAGAAAAAAAAATACAAATAAAAAGAATGAAGTTCTTATTAGGTATGTTCTGTCTCATTACCTAAAATAAAACTATCATGATGTACGTTGAAATAAAAATTCCTCATATAGGAAAAAAATATTAATTTAACCTGTTGGACGAAAGTTTTATCGCCAAATGTTTTAAAATTAGTGACGGACAAACATAAAACGGAATTGTTTTTAGACCCTGCGGAATGGGGCTAATCAGACCCTACTTTAATTCTTTCTCCATAGTGTCCCTCCCAACTTTGTCAAACCGATATGGCCTGGTGGTATGTATGGCCCTGGCAAGCATTGACGAGACATTGAAAGAGGTTCCTTGTTGGCTTATTTTGTTCTTTCTTCGACTTGATACGACCTTGAGAATTCGATGCGGAAAAAGTAAAGGAGAAAACGTAGTATAAATAATTTTATTTGGAAGCTTCCTATTATGAAGAAAGGAATTTTTCGGTTTTATGGTGAATGGGAGCTGTGGTTAAAGAACTCATTCGGAAATAATGTGGTTCTTGAATAGATCATCTTTCATTTTCTTATAAATATATTTTACTTTGTTAAGTATATCAACTTTAGGGGGATAAAATGAACTCTTTATTTAAGTGTCTAGTAAATGTACCAAATAATATTTTAACGCTCATGATCCATGGTATAATTTTTATCAAATTCTCTCCTTGATTATTTTTTTATTAGGATGCGAGGACGAAATATATAAAAACATGTATTTTACAATCTCTTTACGAGTCATTAACTGTTCTAAAAAATGTGTTCTAATGCGTTAGCGTATATACTGTTACGTAGTACAAGTAACTAATAATAATAATAACTTTTATTATCACAAAAAACAACAACAAATTAAAGCAAACGAATGCCAAGGGGAAACATAGAAAATAGAAAAAATATTATATAATTTAAACAGACACACACAAATAACACAGAGAAATGATGAAGAATAATAAATAAAGCAACAACAAACTGCTTAACAAAATATACAGGAAAGTTTGGCAATAAGCTGCACAATAAAAGAAGAAAAAATTATGAGCTTCATTAAAGTGAGAAATAAAGATCTAGGTCGTCGATATTGATCAGAAAATTGAAAAGTATACGTTTAAAGGTATCATAATTATTAATATTTATTAAATCGATGGGAAGTCTATTGTATAATTTAGGAGCGAGGTAGAAAAATGTTTACAAAAAATATCTTTAAGGAAATTTGGGATTTGGAAAACGTCATTTGATATAGAGCTATGGAGATTAACTTTAAAACTGCAAAGAGATTTATTGCGATGGAGATAAAGTATAATACGAAAGAAGGCGTTGTATTGAATTGGTAATATCTTAAGAATTATAAAATTTGTTTTGTATAGAAATTAATGGTTGCAAATTTGATCTATATTCACCTCTTCAAATTATAGAACCATAATTGAATAATAAATAAAACCAAGCATAATATAAAGTTCTTAAGAAAGCTTAATTAATTTTACTGTAAACGTATTTACTATTAAGTCTTAAGCACACGTAATAAAAACACTAAATAACCTCTTCCTGTAAGAAGGTCACTTACATAGGTCAGGATGCTCTGAATAAATAATTTTCTTCCTCTTTTCCTTCAATCCCAATAAAAAATCTTATTCAGTTAAAGATTTATTATTTTCATCAGTTATAAATTAAGAACATATAATAAAGGTATTTTATTCGCACACCAGGCATGAGACAAACCTATTCTCACAAACACCACTATTTCTTATTATTCTCAGTAGTAAAAACAAATTTTTAAAATAAATACAGAACAACCCATTTTAACATATCATATCTTGTTAGATATTTCTTGTATGTTTGAAATCCTCCCACCTCCTCAATTTATTACAGCAAACATTAAATATCATACTCTTCTAGAAGAGATTTCAATGCAATACAAGTACCACAGATTCATTACCTAATTGTTCGTAGTATTTTTTATTCCAATATACATTTCCTATATCTGGGTGTATAAAAGAAGATTTTAAAAATAGATGTATTACTGACATATCTATTTTTATTTTTCTTCTTGTTGGCTTTTCCCTTCTTATGTCAAAGGATTAACTCTCTTTAACTTTTATGTGTAAAAGAAAGGTATCGCATTATAAAAATACATTTTTATATGCGCATATCGTTTTTATCTTCTATCTCATCTTTTCTTCTACCTCTCCTCTATTTATCCTCCTTTTTTTGTGTGTAAAAAACGTATCAATCCCTAAAAATATATTCCTTACACACAAGCAGATCGTGTTCCATCTTACCTCTTTTCTTTTTTTTTCTTCATCTCCTCTCTTTATCCTCCTTTATTGTGTGTGTAAGAAATGTATTAATCCTAAAAATACTTTCCTTACACACAGGCACATCGTATTACCTCTTTTCTTTTCTTCTTTATCTCTTTGCTTTATCCTCCTTGTGTGTGTAAGAAATGTATCCCATTCTAAAAATACATTTCTCACACACAGGCTGATCGTGTTCCATCTTCACTCTTTTCTTCTTCATCTCTTTGCTGTACACTCCTTTTGTGTGTGTGTAAGAAATGTATCCCACTCAAAAAATACAATTCTTACACACAAGCAGATCGTGTTCCATCTTACCTCTTTTCTTTTTTTTCTTCATCTCCTCGCTTTATCCTCTTTTTGTGTGTGTAAGAAATGCATCTAAAAATACATTTCTTACACACAGGCAGATTATGTCCCATCTTCCTTCTTTTCTTTTCTTCTACTTCTCCTCCCTTTATCCTCCTTTTGTGTGTGTCAAAATGTATCGAACCCTAAAAATGCATTTCTTACACACATTCAAATCGTGTTCCATATTCCTTCTCGTTTTTTCTTTTACCTCTCGCCTCTTTATCCTCCTTTTGTGTGTGTAAGAAATGCATCTAAAAATACATTTCTTACACACAGGCAGATCGTGTCCCATCTTCCTCCTTTTCTTTTCTTCTACATCTCCTCTCTTTATCCTCGTTTTGTGTGTGTCAGACATGTATCCCACTCTAAAAACACATTTCTTACACAAAAGCAGATCGTCTTCCATCTTCCCTCTTTTATTCTTTATCTCCTTGCTTTATCCTCTTTTTGGGTGTGTAAGACATATATCACACCCTAAAAATACATTTCTTACACACAGGCAGATCGTGCCCCATCTTCCTTCTTTTCTTTTCTTCTACTTCTCCTCCCTTTATCCTCCTTTTGTGTGTGTCAAAATGTATCGAACCATAAAAATGCATTTCTTACACACATTCAAATCGTGTTCCATATTCCTTCTCGTTTTTTCTTTTACCTCTCGCTTCTTTATCTTCCTTTTGTGTGTGTAAGAAATGTATCCCAATCTCAAAATACATTTCTTACACACAGGCAGACCATCTTCCATCTTTTCCTTTCATCTAACTCTGCTCTCCTTATCCTCCTTTTCTGTCTGTTTAAGTAAATATCATACCATAAAAATACATATCTTGAACACGGTCAGATCATTTTTTATCCCCCCCCCCCCTTCTATCTCATCTTCTGTTCTACCTATCTTTTCTAAATAACAGGCATTAACGAGGGACATTAGTTACTTGTATTAGAAAAATTATTAAATTTTAAAAATTGATATTTAAAACATAATATTTAAGTAACAAATAGCTTAACCAAAATTATTTCAGTTGATAATATAGACTGTTCTAATTATAAGGAAATATGACTTACCAAATGCTATATTAGTTAATGTGTGTAAGAGCACTTAAATTTCACATCTTGTATAGAACTTAAAGATTTCAATTTATGTTATATGAAAAAATTTGATGGTGTTCAAAGACCGAGTTAAAGTGAATATTAACTTTTTTTAAGTTTACTAGCATATCATTTTTAAATTGTATTACATATTGCATTGTTACAACAATGAATATACAAACAATTTTTAATGAACCTGCCTCATTTAAAGCTTTATTATAAATAAAATAAATTATCCAATAATATATATTATATCCAATAATATATAATAATATATAATTATAAATAAAATATATTATCCAATTTATATATTTAGTATTGTTATAAATAAATATATTCTCTACTTTCACGAAAACCAAATATGAATGCTTCACATGATCTCATAAATATTTAACTTCAAAAATACCTAATTTTTTTTACTTTGAACTATAAAATAAATGGTTGGGTCGTAAATGAACTACACACAGTTTACCATGATTATATTTAAGGAAAAAACGTGTATGGAAAGCAAATAGCGTGTATACACAGATGGTTATTCTTTAAAAAAAACTATAAAACAAATGAAAACCAAAGAAATTTCTTTAGATTGTTATATTTTGTGAAATTAATGGATTATACGTAAAGATGTTTGGGAAGGCTTATTATAAAAAAAATGTATAGTTAATATTTTAGAAATCTACCAAAACATTCTGCCAGTGACATTCCTAAAACTTAAAAATATACTGATATATTTTATTGTCTCTCAAGTGTTCTTTACAAGAATTTATAATAAGTTGAATTCTTAAAACGTCGTCATTATATTAATATTTATAATAGAAATATTACACATGCAATGCTCTCAGAAACTCTCTTTGCTTCATCTTTAATAAGCAAATATTTTTTTTAATTCTAAACAAATGGTGTCGGTACCGTTTTGAAATATAATTCTTTTTCATTAATTATTTCCAAAGGTTTGAAGAAAAGGAAAATTATTATTTAATCCGCTGTGTATTCATACGTATAAGTCATTTTCTTTAACTGTGTCCAGTGTTCTCTATGACTGACTACAATTATCTGCGTTTTGTCATAATCTTACACATGTATTTAGGTGACAATGACTATGAAGATTTGAGCACTTGCTTCGGTTGGTTGGTTGGTGAATGATTGGATTTCAAATGGCGACTTGCTTTTGGAAACTTACTTTGATGTCTCTCCTAAAAAGGGATAGCAAATAGATAAACTTTTATTCAAGTTACGGATATTTTTACATCTCAAACGGACAAATAAAACTTTAATACAATGAACGGTACTACTGCCAGAAAAATTTATTGGATTCGAGAAGGTATTTTTGAGTGTCTGATAGAATAAAGAGGCAAATGTAAGAGAAAGATAAAGGTGTACAAGGTAAGTGAAAATAAATATAAAAAATACAAATGTCTGCAACTGTTTAATGGAAAAGAAATCAACTATAGGATTATCACAGAATGTAGAAGAAACATCAAAACTTAGAACATCTATGACATGTGTCATAGATGTTCTAAGTGAATTCTCATAGTTACACGAACAACATCTAGGCGGTAGACTATTTCACGCTATACATTTTAAAGCATTTGTTCAGTAGCCGACGTGGCTGAGAAAACCGGGCCGGGAATGGTCGGTCATATCGTTCACTGGTCGTCTAAACGTTGGCCGTGTGACCAAAGAAATTTTTAAAACGATATAAGAAAATTTTCTTTTATAAGGTAATAATAAATGACAATAATCAAAAAATTATTTATGAAAGAACCCCTAATTATATATTTATATACTTACATTTAAACACAAAACAAAACAAAAATATGGTGTGTGAAATGTCAGTGTGGTAAAATGTTTCACAATATTTTCTGTATTCAGTAGAACCATTTCTCATGTATTTATTTCCAAAATCTGAAATATGATTTTCCGAATACCGAAAATATAGTGAAATATTTCACCACACAGCCGTTGCAACTACTAGAAACGACTATTATGGTGAAATCAAGTACAAAATTTTTAACAGTGTATTTCCCCACCCTCCCACATCACTTAACCACAACGCCAACTTCTAGTTCACTAACTTCCAGCATTACTACCTTATAATTTCTCCGAATTACTTCAAACTCCAGATCAATATATGAAATAATAATAAAAAAAAGCGGGAGCAAAAGAAAGGAGAGTGTCTATTTTGGGAAACCAGCTTTGTGTGCCCATTTATTCGAAGAGCCATTTAACATGAGGAGTGTCCTGTTGAGTTGAGTTGCGGCCCGACACTTGATAGATCGCTTAGTTATGCGAAATTAAAAGGCGCGAGTTATTTTTGACTAGTTCTTCGCAATCGAAGGAAACGTCTTGGTATCAATTTGACATTTCGATATTTTTCTGTGGAAAAAGTCTTATTATACAAGTATTTTAATGAGTATAACAAGTAGTTTTTACATATTTGATATTCTAAACAGCAATTTGTTTCGAATGCCTAGAATATTATAACTTTATCTGTCGTATTTTAATGTATCTTGTTTTGTGCTCTCCCTATTAAGGTAATAAACGTTTGTCACCTAGTGAAGCTTTAAACACTTCTAGTGAAACTTTTATTTCTAGGCAGTATAGTGTTTTTCGTGATTAACTGGCTTTCGTATAAAAAGAGCAAATTGTATAATGAATTAACCCTCTAAGGGGTAAGCAAATTGGTTTAATTGTAAATTTGTTTTCACTGTTTCACTGCATGAGATTAAAATTTAAATTTTTAACTGAACATTTAATTTTTTTTTAATTTTTAAAAACTATATTTCCTGCAGAAGATGACAATAAATTACTCCTCAATGCTTTACATTTCAAAATTTCGTAATATTATAAAAAATTTATAAATTTTTAAAAAAATTATGTGTATTGCTAGAAAACATCACAGTCAGGTGACGGGTTTATGCCTTTGTATCCCTCAACGAGTTAAAAAAAATTTTAACAGCTTCGCACTATTACTTTATTTTTGTTACCTTGCTTTGGGGTTCCAACTTTAGATTAGGCAAGTTCATTGATCCTCAGACCTTAAATGGTTCTAGAAAATGGAAACCAAGCTAGCTTGCAAACTAAAAACGCGTGGTTTTGACGTCAATCTGATCAATTGATCGTAATATCTGCTGAGTGCCACAGACAGATGCGTGAATTGCAAATCTTGATTGGAAGAACTAGTTTTTTTGGTCCATATTTAAGCTATTGCGACACTATATTTTTAGATTTCAACTCTTCTCTGTATGTGAAAACCTTTATACAGAAAATAACACCAATTTCACTACAAATAAACAAAAACAGATAACAAATCCTCTCCGTTAGTAGCTCGAGTCCGACATGACGGGTAGGGTGCGCATCTTTCGGTGCGGGCAATTTTCGCTATTAATTTGACTTGCAGGAAGGGAATTTGCGTAATGACCAATGGAGATGTAAATAATCTCTTGTAATGTATTTCAGAAGTAATGAAGCGCGCAAATTATGTGGTTTAATGGATGTACTCCACGCAAAACTTGGGAGGTATCCGGGTGAATTTTGTTTATTATTGTTTTTTTTATGTTTTTAAGTTTAGGATGTTCTTCCAGTGGTCCTTTGGTTATGAATTAAATTGCCGGAAAAGAGTTTGAAGTGAGGAAGTTGTGTGGCTATGAAATTAACTATTTTGCATGAAAATTTAAAAGGAAATATATGCGGGGTTTAATAATATATTAATTTATTTTTTAAATAGAATATATCCCAAAATACACAGCAGTATGTTTTTTATATTGTATAATTTATGCAAACTTAAATCTCTTTTTCCTGCAAAGAGATCTTTCATATATTTTAGCTGCTTTTACCAGCTTTCAAAACATGCAACTTCGGACATTTCTGTACAATACACTCTTTTGTCAATCAAATATCGTGTATATAATGTAAATAAAATAAATAAAACATTTAATATCTGATTATTTTTGTTTATCAACATCTAAATATTTTATTTGACCTTTTTTTAATAAGGTTTGAAAACTTTAATATAGCGTATACACATCGCCCATGTATCGCGGAATTTTAGTTTTCTCCGGAGGGCTCAAGTTGTACAAAAAAGTTCTGTAGAACATTCTTTCCTACTCAGTGATACTGACGACCCCAAAAAAAACACAAGGAGCTACTCGTTTGGGTCCGGGATAAATATTTTTCTTATTTTTAATAATCAGGAAATCCTGCACATTAGTTTTTAAAAACTAAAATTATTTTTACCCAAACTAAAAATTGATTTATTAGGAATCACTTACAAAAGTTTAACTTCCTGAGACCTCAGCAATATCATGCACAAATATTGTTCTTATGAAAACTTTTTTCAAACAAATCTATCAAAACAAATCATCTTTGTGAAATCGAGCCAAGTTCTCAAAAAAGATGGCTTGGCCCTCAAAACAAGTGAAATATTTTAGAAAAAAAAAAAAAAGATCAAGCTCAATGACAGTTTCTAAAGTATTAAACCCCCTTACATTTTGTTTTTAGATCAACGTTAGACTTAACACATCCTTATTATGTGTTTGTATAGCTTGGAAATTACGCATTGTGAATGTTTTGAGTTAAACCTTTCGTAGATGGAATTTTACAGTGTAAAGTTTAGTTTAGTTTGAATTTTCGTCGCACTAGAGCTACACGAGGGCTATTGGCGACGGGCGTCATATTTTAGAACCACAGTCAAGTGACGAGCCGACACCTGAGCTTTCACCCAACGCAACCGTTAAGGGCGACATCGTACGCAGCGTTAGGACATTGAAGGATATTTAACGTGCACTCCCGCCACACGGGGTATTATTCGTCGGACATATTTGGCTGCACGGGCCGTTTATAGGTCGGCAGTTATTTTGGCGATGCCCGGACCCGAACCTGGGACCTTCCGCGTGCTAGGCGAATGCCTAACCGACTGGGCTCCCCAGCCCTACAGTGTAAAGAAAATATAGGATTTTTTTTTTATTTGAGCGGTGCATCCTTGTCTCTCGAGTACAATTAGTTAAAAGAACGGTCATGGCAATCATGTTTCACTTAATATACAAGTGAACAAGTACCTATAAACACGAATAAAGTTTTTAAGTACAAAAGCGTACTTTCTGTTAAAGTCACGTCCACTTCTACGTTACAACATTTCTTAGTTTAAAATTGTCATTGGTCGATCATACCTTCGCCTTAATTTGATTATAAAGAACAACCTAATATGTGGCTGTTCCACAGAATTGGGGAAAATGGCCAAGTCTCGGGAGGTTAAACAAACGAAAAATCTTCTTACTCGAACTGAAATAGATTCAATCGGAAGTCCTTCACAATAGCTTAAACGAACATAAATTCTATACTAAAATAATTTTAACCAGCATACAAGACATTAACCCTAGCAGTACTTTTAACCTGTTTAACAAATACATTGTAACCCCCGAGTTAGAACTAGCTGACAAGAGGAAATAATGACTTCGTTTCAAAGATGGCTACAAAACCATCAAGCCAGGACTAAAATATTCATATCCCCCAATGCGCCAACAAACGCTGATTCCGCAAACCCCCGATCTTTCTCCATTAACCAGAGATCATTCCTTTTCATACACCAGGATACGTGAACCGACTGCGATGCTGCCCTTGGTCCTTATCAATGTCTACGAAAGGTCACTTGGGCCATTCTATTTAGTTTTCTTTGTCTTAAGGAGTGATTCCTATTCGGCTTTTGTTCTCAGTATTCGTTGTTGTGGAAGTACATTAAAAGATCTAAAACTGTTTTGTAAACAGAGATGTAGGTAGGGTTTTAAAGCGATAGATTTTAAAATAAATTCTTTAAGGCAACACGTGCAGCAGTAATTAAAACACTTTTCAAAATGTTAGTTTCTATCTGTATTTCAGTTAGTTTTTTAGGGTTATAATAAAAGAATATATCTAATTTTAACTGTAGTTTTACGCTTCAGAGAGGTAAAGCCATTATTCACACCGTAAATTTCGATAAAAAGTAATAATCTCTATACATTAAACCAAATTCAAAAATAATTCTTTTTCGATACTAATAATTATTTTAAGATGTATTGACTCTCATAAAATTAACGATCTCTTAAGGAAACTTACAAAACATCAAAAATAAATAACTGAATAAACAAAATTAAAAGTAAAAAACTCAGGCAATGAAAAAACATTTTCCAGTTTAAAATAAAAGTAATCCACCTACAAATATTAGACGCACCTTACTAAGAAAAAGGTGGATGTCCAGAGTCAAAACATCGACCCTCTTTCTTTACATCGCGGTACAGAAATATAATCTGTCTTTCAAGTAAACCATAAAGTTCACAAACGGGATATTGAGATTAAACAAGACGAATAAGCTTAGAAAAAAAAATAGTAATGTATGTTTAAAAGAAGAAGAAGGGGAAGAATAAGAAGATTGGGGTTTGTCGAACTAGCCGCCGAGTGAAGTTAATCACTGTTCTTTTGTCGGTGGGTCTTTCTCTTTCCCGGCGCGTTCCTTCGGACCTTCCCCTTTTTCCTGGGTCCGCTGCACTCCTGATTCGGTTAGCATCGATTTTGGTACATGAAGAGGGGGCGTGTACTTATCACGGAAATGTGGCGGGGTAAGTATTGCAAAGGTATGATCATAGGTTTGGATATCACAATTGTTAATTGCAGGGGGAGATTCCAGTAGATTGAGTCCACAAAATGCTAAAACTACACGATTTTTACAGAAAAAAACATATATTTCCAGAAAAATACTGTTATTTTCATCAAACAGATTTTTTTTCAACCGCGTAAAAAGTACTAGACTGTAATTGAACAAGCATTCTAAATATTTGTTGATAGTCGATATGCCAAGATAGTTCAGTTGGTTGAGCGTTGGACTCAAGGTCTAATGGTCCGTGGTTTGAAGTTTATTATTCATAGGTAGTATTATTTAGTATCTTTGTCAGTATATCCGCCTGCCACTGGGATGATCAGGGTTTCAAATTCCTACATAGGAAAGGCAGTATTTTATTTTATTTTATTTACAATTTGTCTGTTAAAAGACAGCTTTTGCGTCAAAATTACTAATTATTCGTGAAAAATAAACAGATATTTTCTCTTTAAATTATATGGTATTTTTCTGGCACACTAGCTGATATTTTTTATTATTTTGAAAAATTACATATTTTTTTAATGTCTAGGTAATTGCAGATTTGGTATTAAATTGGTAATCGGAAAAAAAATATTCTATCTGGTTAGGCTCACAACATGCAACTACAGGTTGGATATTGCAATTGGCAAAATTGCATTGCAAATAAAGATTCCATTAGGTTAAGACCACAAGATATTATACAGACTTGTTAATTAAGTACCCAAAAATTACCCAAAGTAAGTACCCAAAAATTGGTCAAAATATCGATTTTTCAGTTTTTACTTCTTATTATTTACAATATCTTTCTGAACATTTACTGAAAGTTTCATAATGATATCTTCTGTGGAAAAAAAGTTATTAAACATTTTTTTGGAGTCATCCCTTGAAGTTTGAATCCGTATTTTGTCTGCTTTCAACCTGTTTTTTTACGTTTCGCGTTTTTTCAATTCTTGTGTTTAATAAATTCCTAAGGCATTTTTGCTAATTAAGTTAGACTTTTGACATTTTTAGCCTGTGTTCTTATATAAGTTGTGTACAAAATTGTGCATGTAATAAGATCTACTATGTATATATTATTTTTTTTTTAATGGTAAATTCAATGATTTGTAAAATATTTATTTTTTTGAGATTTTCAGTATAAATACATGTTACTTTTTTACTGTAGCTCACATTTTAAAATCCATGCACAGTTCTCGAATAAATAGTTCTAAAAACAAACTATAAAAGTTTGGTGGAGTTATTCTTAAAATTGAAAGAGGAGTAGCGTTTTAAAAAAAATTAAAATTTTAACTTTTAAAAAAATGAAAAACTATTTGTAAATACATTTTTTTATTGCTGGGAAATGTTAAGTTAGAGTAAACGTAATGTAAAAACACAGTAATTTACAAGTTTGTTATTATTGCTTAATATAATATTTTGGGTACCGTATCCCCTTAATGTACACAACTCATAGGTGCTACTTAAAATAGTCTGCCTCATGGTCCAGTTCGAGCAGACTCTAAACTTGTAACTTATAGTTTTAGTTTCAAAAGCTACATCGAATCATAGAAGGAAGGAAAACATTCATTTGAGTTTTTCTTATCACAGCTGAATAGAAGTTACCTAGGAAGTATTCAGCTTACGATATAAAATAGAAATTTCTTAATTTGGTTAAGCTTTCAATTGCCTGTTTCAAGCATATTTGTTAAGCTACATTAGATACACAACGAGTTTTTCTGAACTTATGATATTATGAATGAAGTAGACACTTTGAGGTTTTACTGCAAGAAACACTAATATACTTGGGCAACTTTGAACCCGGAACAGATATAAGGTTCAACAATTCCTTTGTACTGGGATTATTCATTGCTTTTTGCGCTTGATCGGTCCGTTTATAGGGTACGAAAAGCTGGAGATATATTGAAAATGACGAATATGTACTACTTGATAATGTCAAAAGTGTAGTTTTTGTACGTTATTTTAAACAGTAAGGGTCGTGTTTAAAACAAAATGGTCTGATGCCATTTCTTTAATCCTTTTATGGAACATAATTTTTTGTTTTAAGTGCAATAAAGATTGCATAGATAAAGCTATTTCATTTTAAAAGATTTTCGTTATTGGCATATGTAGTTCATACCTTATATATTAGTAGATTGACAATTTCTCTAGGTATTTGCTAAACATTAACATTTGATAGTATGTAAACTCTATCGATGTTTCTATAAACGAGTTAGTATAACATTTTCGCAAAATAAATATATCGTAATTTTAGTGTCATACATTTCACCATATCAATAAAAAAATTATTTCAACTTTGTTAATAATTTTTTAAATTGTAAAGAAGCTAAATATAAATGTGACGATCTTTATGAGTAGCTCCATTAAAGTTTGAACTAAACGATATCGAGAATACCACTTATCATTTCATTTACTCAGTGCAACTAGGCTTGCTTCAGAATGGAGCGAGTGAGGCGATCCCCAATTCTCACGCTGTCAGAATCAATTGTTGAACCATAAACTAGTTATAATTATTAAAATTAATCATTGAGGAGGCACGCACGATCTAAACCTGACTAAATCCGAAAACTCAACATTATGACAGGTAATTTGGAGCTATATGTATTTGTTGGAAGCCATTTCCTTGTGCTATTTATAGATAGGGGGGACCGGGGCTAGTTCTCCATGTTTTCTTCTTTTTGATTGCATAATTTTTACTTTTATTTAATTTGAAGAAAATAAGATGCCATTGCCTTCTTCACATGGTTAACTACAAACTTGCATTGCTACTTTTCTAAAAAGTAAATACACTTTTTGGCCAAGAGTAGTTAAAAGCAAGCTCGTTCAGTTGGAAAACATGCCTCGTATAGTACATTTTCCCAGACTGCCAAAAATGGATGGTGCAAATTTTCCAACCTATTCTTTGAAAAGTTTTAACACATTAAAAAAACATTTTATGGTTTTTATGTACATTTTATTATAAACTAAAATAGCCTAAAAGTTTATGCCCAGAAAATAGGTAAAATTGTAAAAAACAAAAAAGTTATTGCTTTACCAAATTGTTATATAACGGTCATATCACCTAGATCAGTTTTAAATCTAGAAAATTGTGTTACTTCTCTTTTCATGCAACTATAGTTTGACGCTCTTTTCTAAGGGGTTGCCTGAAGAATTGCTAAATATTGCACACAAAAAATCACATCACATGCACTGAAGAATTGATGATATTGTTTCTTTTTTTTTCTTAGACTGCTATTTTGCTCCAAAGTTTTGGGTGCAACATGCCATATTAATGTTTTAAAGTGCGATTATTTACGATCGTTTTGGGAATAGTTAAGGGTTTGGATGCTTTTACGGTTTTACGCTACGAAATCCATTCCTGACAGTTCTTAGAACGACGTATATCGCTTCAGAATGGTACGATTTCTGTCAGCTTTCTTTTTATTATTATGTAGACAATTTTTAATAGAAAACAAAACATTTTACATTCAAAACTTGATGAATAGTTAGATTACTTGGTCATACATTAAAAACTAATTACATTTCTCGAATATTTTAAAGGTTAGAGCACGTCTATTTACAAGGCTTTGTTGGAATTCTTGCTCCGTGAAATTTTGGAAAACCTGCCCCGTCGCCATATTTTGATTTTAATGGTGCCTTTTGAGAAAAGAGGTTTCAGTTATTTTTAAAACAAATACACATTTAAGTAGAGAGAGGAACCACTTTTTATTATACGCAATAATAAAACTGTAAGTTAAAACAAAGTGCGTTTAATTTAGGTTTTAATGTAAGCATTAAAAATTACTCAACTATGAAAAAATCATATAAAAAGCTATAACGAAAATATTACAACACTAACTGAACAAAGATTGTTCTGAGTAACATAGGACGTGTTGCTTCATAAACCAAGTAGACATTTGGCAAACCCCAAAGGCTCATTTCTAATATAAGGCCTGGTGGGAAAACTTACCCCATGGGAAAACTAGCCCCGGTCTCCCCTACTCTTTAGCCCATATAGGTAGGGTATCCCTTTTCAAAAAAACTCGATTAACTATTCCACCTGTTTAACTAATTTCTTAGGATCGTACACTACCTTTTAAACAGTTTTACTTCACTATTCTGTCGGAAATTCACGAAAGTTGTACAAAAGCTCACATAATACTTACACGTGATTCCTAAGCCAACAACATATTTTAATGGTTTCCCAAAAGTAGCAAAATACATTTAATAACCAACTAATAAATTAAACGCAATATGCAATGCTTCGTTAAGCCTTGTGAAATCAAGTTGTCTACTCTATATTCTAATTTATAATTTAATTTATTTGCACATTGCATTATTTCGAAATTTGAAATCGTCAAACATAAAATCAAAATTTATTAACTTCCGTTACCAATATCTTTTTTAAAACTGCTATAATTATTTTCGGTAGTAGGGTGTCATCTTTAGATTGCAAAATATTGAATTCGACATGCCAAAGATGACGAATCAGAATGAAATTTTCCTACTATATACATATTTTAAAAAAATATTTGTTGTAATGCTATGAAAATACGCTATATTTTTTTTTATTCTTTACATCGTCGTTTTATCTTAGCTTGTAAAAGAATGTCTCATTCTAATGAAATAACTTTTCTATATAGTCATAGAAATCACTTACTGCATGTCAAACAGTTTTTATTCATTGTCCAAACAAATAATCACTAAAATTGAACAGAATCCTGACATAATACCTACACGTGATTCCTAAGCCAACAGCACACTTCAATGGTTTCCCGAAAGCAGCCAAATACATCTCCGAACCAAACTAAACTAAGCGGATTATGCAACGCTTCGTTAAGCACCTGGAAATCAAGTATCAACGTAACTACTCGTGGATAACATTTATCTTTTGTCAGAATTGTAGTAAGACTAGGCAATCCAATTACATTCCCCGCTGAAAACCTATCTGGAGATGTAGTACTGGGGCATGTCCTACGAAGATTTCCTAGGAGGGGTATGGTTGAGTAAGTGTGGTTTATCTCAGAGGATGTAGCTGGAGGATAGGCTTGGGTCGAGTACTTAATATAATGTGTAACAGAGTGAATGCTGTTGGTAAAATATGAAATTTGGCGTTGTATGGAATAACTGGGCATTTTATGAAATGACTACGATAGCCCAGGCTAAGTCCCTTGACCCTTAGGTCAAAGCAAAAGGCTTACAAATAAGCTAAGCAAACTGGTAGAGAGGTTGATCAGGAAGCTTACAGAGTTGCCAGGAGAGAGTTTAAGAATCTTAGTAGAAAACACAAATCTGCATTAGAGGAGAATCTAGCTAGGGGTATTAAGGATAACCCTAAGGATTTTTTTGCTTATGCTAGAGGTAATGTAAAACAGGGTAGCTCCATTGGACCATTTAAAGACAGTCAAGGACAGTTAATCCATGACGACATGAAAATGGCTAATCTTTTGAATAACTTTTTTTATTAGTGTTTTTAGTAAAGATTTTAAATGATGTAAAGATTTTAAAGTTTTTGAGACATTGTTTAAAATTCGTATAATGACTTTTTTGGAAACTAATAATTTACTTTCAGATAATCAATATGGCTTTAGAAAAGGTAGGTCTTGTACAACTAATCTTTTAAAATTTTATGATACTGTTACAGAAGAGATTGATAAAGGCAATATGGTTGATGTTATTTAATCGATTTCCAAAAGGCTTTTGTTAAAGTTCCTCATGAAGCTTTGTTATTTAAGTTGAAAAGATTTGGGTTAGGGACTGCTGTGGTCCGTTGGATTAAAATTGGTTGACCAATAGAAAACAAGGGGTTCACATTAATGGTAAGTACTCTGATTGGAATGAGGTTGTAAGTGGAGTGCCTCAGGGCTCTGTACTAGGACCAATTTTATTTATTATGTTTATTGATGATATCAGCTGGGGGTTGAATAGCAAGTTAAGTATTTTTGCAGATAACTTAAAAGTGACGAGTACAGTAAATTCTGTTGAGCATATTGAGCAGTTACAAAATGATCTTACGAAAATTACTGAATGGGCTTCACGCTGGGGCATGTCGTTTAGTGTTAACAAATGTCAAACCTTGCATTTGGGTAAGAACAATGTTAATCATTCTTATGTTTTACAGGGAGAAAGTATCCAAGACAGTGAGTTCGTTAGAGATTTAGGAGTTTTGGTGAGCAATGATTTCAAAATGAGTAAGCAGTGTGTTGAGGCAAGTAAGAAAGCCAATCGAATGTTGGGATATATTAGAAAAAGTATCACTTCTAAATCTAAGGAGATTATTTTGCCATTGTATAGGGGATTGGTAAGGCCACATCTGGAATATGCTGTTCAGTTTTGGTCTCCCTTCCTCAGAAAAGATATAGAGTTGCTTGAAAAAGTTCAGCATAGGGCTACAAAAATGATTAAGGGTCTATCTGGTATTGATTATGATAACAGATTAAGATCTTTAAACATGTATTCCCTGGAAAACAGGAGAGCTAGGGGTGATTTAATACAGTTATTCAAGTTCATAAAACAGGGAGACATGGAGGGCTTAGATTTTACTTTAAATAGCCGGACCAGAGGTCATGGTCAGAAATTGAATAAATCGAGCTTTAGAAGGGAGGTAAGAAAACATTATTTTTACAATAGAGTTGTCAATGAGTGGAATGCTTTACCAGATTATGTTTTGCATTCGAAGAGAGTAGAAGATTTTAAGAAGAAACTTGACGGACATTGGAAACTGGTAATGTATTAGATTTATTTTGGACCAACCTTGCTGGGCCTCTGGTCTGTTGTTGGTCGACAATTTTTGTATTTGTATTTGTATTTATATAAGTATAAGTTTGAATAGTTTCATTCGTCGCATCGGCGTAGTACAAAATTTAACCTACATATATTATGTTACGATTGGGTTTTTTCTACAAGTGAAGCATAACTTCCAGGTAAACAAAAAAAGATATTTTACCAAATAATTTTTACTTTGATACATTTGCATTTTAATAAACAGTGCTTGAAATTAATTGTTAACCAGCTGATGTTTGTTTATTATATGTGAGTTTTCCTTTCTCAAAAAGGGTGTAACTTTTGAGAAATATACAGCATCAAGGAGTAACACGAGCTAAAAACTCAGTTACCATTGACGGAGAGAGAGAAGACACTCTAATTCTGGAGTTATCTCTAACAAGTAGAACGGTAAGTTTACAGCCAAACTCTCACCATTAGCGTCTGGGTTTAGGGCAAATGAGTCCGACTGACCACGGGTTTCCAAACTAAAGTGCCTCTGCGTTATTCCAAAGGAAAAAATTATTGTCTAAGCCACATTTCTCTGGCTGTATTCAAAAATTTTGCAAACGGTTTTTTATATGATAAATGTAGCTGATTAACAGGTCTCGAAAGTCCCAATTTTTGAAATTGGTTTTCATCTTTTTTTTTAATTTCAATAAATAATTTCACACAAAATATTCTAACCAATTTTCAAAATGGGGGATTATAGAGACCTTTAATTCTGCTACATGCATCATATAAAAACACCGCTTACAAAACTACTGAATACAGCCGGAGAAATGTGGCTTATCAAAAAATCCACTAGATTAACACTTTGGTTTGGAGACCCGTGGTCAGTCGGACTCATTCGCCTTAAGGCTTGTGGTAACATTGCCAATGAATTACGCCTTTTTGGAATTGGACGACTTATGTAAGCATTATGTAGATAATTGAGTTTGAGACTGTTTAACAGTAATAGTGATAACTCGATAAGAACCTCTCATATTCTGAAATAAGATATAATGCATTGAAACAACAACAACAAAAATTAATAAGAAGCATTTTTGTGCATTTCATATGCTATTTTTTTTAAAATTTTAGTCAAAATGTAAGTTTTATGCTTACGTTATATCTGTTTATGTGATTTACTGTCTAAACTATAATAAACATACCAAAAACCTATATTATGCACACAAAAAAATAAGAATGATCTATTCACTCATACTAACTGTTATAAATTACGTTTCAATTTATTCATTACATTTTTTTTATTCATTTCACCCGAAATGTTTCTTTCAAAAATGTTCCACCCTCGACGTCTAAACATGAAACTCCACTTAGATATTCTGATAAAATCTTCATTAAAGTGTGCGTTTCTAGAATCCAGTATATGTTTTCCTAAAAGCTAATCTAAAAAGACCTTGTATTTCGCCTTTATTTAACAATTAAGAACAAAAAGTGGATCAACTTGTAAAGAACAAAGATTACGAGGCAAATTAAATCTAATGGTTTGTTACCGAGAAAACCTGAGCAAATGAAAAAAGGATTTAGTGGAAGGAAAAACTAAATTTCTCAATTCTACTATTAAAAAGAATTAATTACTATTTCTCTTGGACTTTTTTCTAACTGGCTTAATTAAAAATTTCTTCCTTTGGTATCCTTCCTGTTTACAAATAAGCTAAGCAAACTGGTAGAGAGGTTGATCAGGAAGCTTACAGAGTTGCCAGGAGAGAGTTTAAGAATCTTAGTAGAAAACACAAATCTGCATTAGAGGAGAATCTAGCTAGGGGTATTAAGGATAACCCTAAGGATTTTTTTGCTTATGCTAGAGGTAATGTAAAACAGGGTAGCTCCATTGGACCATTTAAAGACAGTCAAGGACAGTTAATCCATGACGACATGAAAATGGCTAATCTTTTGAATAACTTTTTTATTAGTGTTTTTAGTAAAGATTTTAAATGATGTAAAGATTTTAAAGTTTTTGAGACATTGTTTAAAATTCGTATAATGACTTTTTTGGAAACAAATAATTTACTTTCAGATAATCAATATGGCTTTAGAAAAGGTAGGTCTTGTACAACTAATCTTTTAAAATTTTATGATACTGTTACAGAAGAGATTGATAAAGGCAATATGGTTGATGTTATTTACATCGATTTCCAAAAGGCTTTTGTTAAAGTTCCTCATGAAGCTTTGTTATTTAAGTTGAAAAGATTTGGGTTAGGGACTGCTGTGGTCCGTTGGATTAAAAATTGGTTGACCAATAGAAAACAACGGGTTCACATTAATGGTAAGTACTCTGATTGGAATGAGGTTGTAAGTGGAGTGCCTCAGGGCTCTGTACTAGGACCAATTTTATTTATTATGTTTATTGATGATATCAGCTGGGGGTTGAATAGCAAGTTAAGTATTTTTGCAGATAACTTAAAAGTGACGAGTACAGTAAATTCTGTTGAGCATATTGAGCAGTTACAAAATGATCTTACGAAAATTACTGAATGGGCTTCACGCTGGGGCATGTCGTTTAGTGTTAACAAATGTCAAACCTTGCATTTGGGTAAGAACAATGTTAATCATTCTTATGTTTTACAGGGAGAAAGTATCCAAGACAGTGAGTTCGTTAGAGATTTAGGAGTTTTGGTGAGCAATGATTTCAAAATGAGTAAGCAGTGTGTTGAGGCAAGTAAGAAAGCCAATCGAATGTTGGGATATATTAGAAAAAGTATCACTTCTAAATCTAAGGAGATTATTTTGCCATTGTATAGGGGATTGGTAAGGCCACATCTGGAATATGCTGTTCAGTTTTGGTCTCCCTTCCTCAGAAAAGATATAGAGTTGCTTGAAAAAGTTCAGCATAGGGCTACAAAAATGATTAAGGGTCTATCTGGTATTGATTATGATAACAGATTAAGATCTTTAAACATGTATTCCCTGGAAAACAGGAGAGCTAGGGGTGATTTAATACAGTTATTCAAGTTCATAAAACAGGGAGACATGGAGGGCTTAGATTTTACTTTAAATAGCCGGACCAGAGGTCATGGTCAGAAATTGAATAAATCGAGCTTTAGAAGGGAGGTAAGAAAACATTATTTTTACAATAGAGTTGTCAATGAGTGGAATGCTTTACCAGATTATGTTTTGCATTCGAAGAGAGTAGAAGATTTTAAGAAGAAACTTGACGGACATTGGAAACTGGTAATGTATTAGATTTATTTTGGACCAACCTTGCTGGGCCTCTGGTCTGTTGTTGGTCGACAATTTTTGTATTTGTATTTGTATTTATATAAGTATAAGTTTGAATAGTTTCATTCGTCGCATCGGCGTAGTACAAAATTTAACCTACATATATTATGTTACGATTGGGTTTTTTCTACAAGTGAAGCATAACTTCCAGGTAAACAAAAAAAGATATTTTACCAAATAATTTTTACTTTGATACATTTGCATTTTAATAAACAGTGCTTGAAATTAATTGTTAACCAGCTGATGTTTGTTTATTATATGTGAGTTTTCCTTTCTCAAAAAGGGTGTAACTTTTGAGAAATATACAGCATCAAGGAGTAACACGAGCTAAAAACTCAGTTACCATTGACGGAGAGAGAGAAGACACTCTAATTCTGGAGTTATCTCTAACAAGTAGAACGGTAAGTTTACAGCCAAACTCTCACCATTAGCGTCTGGGTTTAGGGCAACTGAGTCCGACTGACCACGGGTTTCCAAACTAAAGTGCCTCTGCGTTATTCCAAAGGAAAAAATTATTGTCTAAGCCACATTTCTCTGGCTGTATTCAAAAATTTTGCAAACGGTTTTTTATATGATAAATGTAGCTGATTAACAGGTCTCGAAAGTCCCAATTTTTGAAATTGGTTTTCATCTTTTTTTTTTAATTTCAATAAATAATTTCACACAAAATATTCTAACCAATTTTCAAAATGGGGGATTATAGAGACCTTTAATTCTGCTACATGCATCATATAAAAACACCGCTTACAAAACTACTGAATACAGCCGGAGAAATGTGGCTTATCAAAAAATCCACTAGATTAATACTTTGGTTTGGAGACCCGTGGTCAGTCGGACTCATTCGCCTTAAGGCTTGTGGTAACATTGCCAATGAATTACGCCTTTTTGGAATTGGACGACTTATGTAAGCATTATGTAGATAATTGAGTTTGAGACTGTTTAACAGTAATACTGATAACTCGATAAGAACCTCTCATATTCTGAAATAAGATATAATGCATTGAAACAACAACAAAAAAATTAATAAGAAGCATTTTTGTGCATTTCATATGCTATTTTTTTTTTAATTTTAGTCAAAATGTAAGTTTTATGCTTACGTTATATCTGTTTATTATAGTTTAGACAGTAAATCACATAAACATACCAAAAACCTATATTATGCACAAAAAAATAAGAATGATCTATTCACTCATACTAACTGTTATAAATTACGTTTCAATTTATTCATTACATTTTTTTTATTCATTTCAACCGAAATGTTTCTTTCAAAAATGTTCCACCCTCGACGTCTAAACATGAAACTCCACTTAGATATTCTGATAAAATCTTCATTAAAGTGTGCGTTTCTAGAATCCAGTATATGTTTTCCTAAAAGCTAATCTAAAAAGACCTTGTATTTCGCCTTTATTTAACAATTAAGAACAAAAAGTGGATCAACTTGTAAAGAACAAAGATTACGAGGCAAATTAAATCTAATGGTTTGTTACCGAGAAAACCCAAGCAAATGAAAAAAGGATTTAGTGGAAGGAAAAACTAAATTTCTCAATTCTACTATTAAAAAGAATTAATTACTATTTCTCTTGGACTTTTTTCTAACTGGCTTAATTAAAAATTTCTTCCTTTGTTATCCTTCCTGTTTTCGTCTGATTAATGCCCATTTTTTTTTAAATAATAGACTTGAGGAAAAAATGAAATTTAAAAAAAATGAATTTTTGGGGAATGTTCCAAAACGTGGAGAGAATACATTCTTTTCAGAACTTAATTAATCCGGAATTTAAATATTTAAAAAGAATGTTTTAAAATAACCTGTATGTTTCTTATTTCAAAAACACTTTTATTTATCAAAACTGTAAGCACGCATGTAAAAGGTATTCATTTTTAATGCTTAATTTATTTTTAAATCCCGTTAGCCCATTCTACAACGCTAACATTGCTCAAATTCAGCTCACGTTACTTCATATTTGATAAGCTTGCATGACTGAGTTTTTCTGTAATCATTCTAAGTACGAGTATTTGGGGGAAAATGCCGGTATATTTTTTTGAATTACATAAGTCAACGCAGAACAAGAGCAAATAAAAGTTACTATGTAAAAAACCAATCCAATGTGAATAATTGTATAATTTAACTTTATGACCCTTGTATAAAACGTTCGTAGTCTAAAATTATTAATTTTGAAAGAATATTACATTTTTCAAACTTTGATTTTGAAAACAATATAAATTTTAGCTCATACCTTTGAAAAAATTGAGTAAGGAGTGTTTGTGCAAGAATAATTTTAAAAATAAGTAGGCCTGTAACAGAAACTTAGAACTGCTTTCACACAAAATTCATGAGTCTAAAAAAATGACAAACAGCAGTTAGTATCATATTAAACTTTTAAACGTCAAAATTAAACAAACTATTTTTCATCAGAAATTCCCTTATTATTACTTGTCAATTGATAAATATATTTGTATTTCCAAGAATAACTATATTATATTTCTGACACTTCAAAAGAAGCAATACGAACACACGACAGGAATACAGGAAGAAACGGTATTTTTAAAATTTCAATGCAACGATTTATTCATTGTATTTTTGATGTGTTGACTGCAAATAAGAAAAATGCGTTAAAATACGGTTCTGAAGGTTAGAAGTTCAAAAATAAATTTTAAACCTAAGAAAACAGTTACTGAAAGCCCGTTTAAACTAAGACATCTCACTTGAAAGTTCGAAGCCACCTTCTTAAATATGGTAAACCAAGAAACTTTTAATGTCTTTTCTCTTCTCCTAAGAAGAACCTATGAAAAGAGTCAATTATTTACGTAAACATGAAAAGCAATTTAAACTTTTTCCCCGATAAGAATCGGAATTTAATTTCGATCCATCTATGCTATAGCATACCTCTTTGTTTTTCGTCCAGTAAATTGTTTTAAAATAAAGAAAATTAGTTCCGCCGTTTATTAGCGGGTACCCGAGAATTTCTTATTGCCTTACTAAGTGAATTTCAGAAAAAAAGTAAAAATTAGCGAGTACGAACCCGCGCTACTTTAAGCAACAGTTATTGTCTGTTTATGCTTAATTCAGTAAATATGTCCTTGTTGTTTTTTAAGTTGCTTTTGAGTTGCTTTATGAGTTGCTTTTTAAAAAAGAGTTGCTGTATTTAAAAATAATAATATGAAGAAAAAAATTAAATTCTGTCGTTATCCTGAATAAATATTACAAAGTTCATACTGTTTTCATAAAATTTTCAGGCTTCTAGAAACAAACTAGCTTTCTACAAAGAAATATACCATATGAATCAATTGTGCATTAATGCTAAACTTAGCAATTATTTTAAGCATCTCATGCTAGGTTCCAATGCTAGCAGTAGCATCTTTTATGCTAGTTAGCAAAGCAGAAATAGCATAAATTTTGACCTGGGGATACAAGGAAGATACAAAAGGTATGATGATGAAAGAAGATACAAGGCATTGTATGAAATACTTATAAATATGCTTAGAGGTTCTTCTAAGCTCGAGATCAAAGTCTGAATTAATTTCCCTCTTACTTTTCCCGGTCCGGCTTGGAGCCTTTGCACCTCCTTCGGATATTCTCACCCAATCCTAAACTAGTTCTGCCTTCATATATCCGGCCCCTTCATTTTCTATGGTCAAGGATCCCGTCAACATTATTACGTGGATTTTGATCATTGGTCCGGCGGTACCTTTATAACTTTACCAATGTTAACTGAACCATGATACACTTCGACAAAGGTCCACCAGACGACTTTGTACTTTAGTGTCAAAATCCCAGACTTTGCGTCTAGAATTCCTTATTTTATTGCCTGACCTCTGATTCGCTTCCTCCCCTTTTCCTGCCGTCGCGTCGAATTCCAAAATCACCCTAACTCTACTTAATGATTTTCCCAATTAACCCTACAAGAATTATCGTCGCACTAGAGTTAAACGAGAGGCGACAGTCGTCATTGGCGACATTCGTCATAATTTAAATCACAGTCAAGATACGATACGACTCATGATTATCAGTCGACGCAACATTTAGGTCGCGGCGTTGGGACTTTGGGGCATATTTAACATGCATTCCCTCCATTCGGGGTGTTATTCGTCAAACTTTTCGGTTGCACAGACCATTTATAGGTAGGCAGTTAAATTTTGCAATGTCCGAACCCGAACTTTTGCATGCAGGGGAAATGCCTAACTAACTGGCTCCCCAGCCCCTTCATAATGTAGAAAATTTTCAGTTTTCCGTGACTTCTAAAACACATTTCATTTTCAATGGGAATGTTTCCGATGATGTAACGCTCTTGTCTTCATTTGTATCCGTACTGGATTTCATTGGTTGATTTGGTTTCACATATTGCGATTTCATTGGTTGCTTCGGTTTCACTCTCAAAATGACCGATATAGATGGATGAAAAGAATTTTTTCTTTCTATTCAAGCTTTCTTTAACAAATGTTTTGAACAACCGACGGCACACCAAGAAGTTGACATTTAAAAAATTTATCAAGTACAATGGTCTTAGAAAACCAATTGAATGGTTAGTTGGTAGACATATATTCAGGTTTGTGTGCTTGGTCAGAGACCCGCTTATAAACCTTCGTCAAGTAAGAGAGAGACAGACATAACACACACAAATAGCAGCAGATTCGCTCTCAATTCGCTCAGGGCAGCAGATTCGCTCAGGGCAGCACTACCGCTCGTAAGTGGATCCATCTAATTTTTTAGAGACAGAGGCCAACTAGAGGATCGCCAGAATTGACTTGTCACCCCCAGAGGTATTGATTTGGTATGGGAACTTGGAGGACTTTGTGACCACGACGGAATTTAACGTGCACCAGTCACGATTAGCGTACACGGGGGTCTTCGGCGGCCAGGGCTCGAACTCGCAACTTTAGGAATACCAGTCCAAGGCCTTACCAACCAGGCTATCCCAGCCCTAGAAAACTCATTTTCGTAAACCAAAACAAAAGATAAGAATGGGTAGGGTTGGTACATATACATATATATTCCGGCTTGTGTGCTTGATCCATAGATATCATAATTAAAGTATTAGATTGGCTGATCACGTGACCTCCAATGCTAACGACGGGACGCGCATGGAGGCTTTTTTGGAGGGCTTAATGGCCAGTGTTGCTGCCACTTTAAGGAGAAAAATACTACGAAAAAAATACTATTTAATTCTAAAATTACAAAAAAAAATACTAGAAAAGGATTTAAAGTCACTATAAATATTCCAAAATGCAGCTAGTATTTTTACGATACATTTTTGTAATTTTAGAATTATTCAAAAATACTAATATGCTCTTTAAACTTTATAACTAAACTTTTAACTTAATTTTAGAATTTATTTTAGAATTTATTTTAGAATTATTCTAAAATTACAAAAAAATATCGTAAAAATACTAGCTGCATTTTGGAATATTTATAGTGACTTTAAATCCTTTTCTAGTATTTTTTTTTTTTTTTTGTAATTTTAGAATTAAATAGTATTTTTTTCGTAGTATTTTTCTCCTTAAAGTGGCAGCAACACTGGCCTTTAAGCCCTCCTGGGTGACCGCTCAGGTGTCGACCTCATCACTTGACCAGGGTTCTAAATTACGAGGCGTAATTGGCTGTAGTAAAGCTCTTAAAGGATGCTAGAAATAGTCAGCCGGATACGATTACATTATTAAAGGACAAGCTAGTATAAGAAACGGATGTTCTTTTCTTGCAAGTCCCTAGAAAGAATTCCTCAAACTATTTGCTCAGGGATTGGGAATGTGTGTCCCTTTTTAATGAGAAATGGCGTCGGTGTTTTTACTTTAAATATTTGCCTCGGACTAAATTCTAAAAAATGACACTGGAAGCAAACTGAAAATTATTTTTGCCTCGTCTTGGAAATTAAACTTTGACCAATATAGCTGCTAAATATACTCACATATAGTCGATATTTTTTTATAGAAAATTGCTTCACCTTTTTGCTTTTATAAATATCAAAAGTTAAAAATAAACATTTATGAAATGCCTTTTATTATGCATTTTTATTACTTAATTATTCTTAGTTTTTAAATATGGTTCTAGAATAAAGATTGCTTTTAATTGGCTACACTTGCAATATGATGCTCATTACATTTATTTTTTAAATAATATAATTATTATTTGATTTTAACTTATTATCTGATTAAATTTTTAAACTAAGGTATTTCATAAACCTTCATATTTTTTAAAGATAAATTGTACTAAAAAAATCTTATTCTTTAACCCAAACAGGAAAAATTCAATAAAATTACATATTTGAATGAGAGAATTTTACTCGCGTATTGCAATGAAAGCGACATTAATAAGTAAGCAACTGTATATCTTTTGAGCTAACGATTAAAAAAGAACTTATAAATGCAAAAAATTTTATAGTAAATAATAAAACACGAATACAATTATAACACCAACTACGAAATGTGAATGAGAAAAAAATTTAATGTGTGGATATGTTAAAAAATATTCATCAAGTTTTCCGAATAGTTTTGTTCTCAAAACACGTTTTCCCGACCGATATATTTTCTTCTTCAAACTACTTATTTTTTTTAACTACTTATATTTAGCCAAAAATATTATTTTGTAAATTTTTATTACCCGATAGTTATCTAGATATCTTCTCAAATTTAGTAAAGAATATCCGAAACACTACATCGTGCATTCGGATCATGGCGAATATCAGGGTTGGGACATATTTAGTACATTTACCCCCGAAAATCTTTTAATATTCATACTAAGAAGAATGCCTTGTAAGAAATGTTACTTTAATTTATGTTACAAAACTAATCTAGATGCATACTTACTACAACATCGTTGTTCTCACTTGAGAACTATAGAAATGGAAAAGTAATTATTCCTCGGAGCGCTATTGGGAACAAGTTATATTACGACAATGTTACAACAAAAAAAGAAATAAAAACTATCCCCGAACACAACCCATTCACAGATAATTTTTTACAGACGAAACGCAATGTTAAAATGACTAGAAAAGATATAATTAGATACATTTATTTATGGCCCATAAACGATGGACATTCTCTGAATAGAAGGAAGCTGGTATAAAAAGAAAAATAGTAATAAAATATGACAGTATAGTATTCTGCAATTAGTTTTAAGTATCATATAGTAATTTGTATCGGTTCATACAACATCAAAGAAATTCACACTATTTGTACTATTTTTTTATATTCATTTCTATTTTAAATAATATTGCTAATAATTACTAAAGTGAAAAATTGTAGATATTAGTTGAGAGTATTTTATTCGCTATATGCAGTTAATGTTCTAAGTATTGATATTTTTACTGTTAAAGTACTTAGTGAATGAAAGTAATTATGTTACGCGTAGACACAATTAATGTATACAACTAAATTATATATACAAAAATTTTGCAGTGCCTAAAATTATGTTTTGCATTAAGGCATAAAGCATTTCTTACAACCAAACTTAAAGTATTGCATAACTATGTTATGCAAGGGGCTGGGGTCGGTTAAGGCGTTCGCTTGTATACAGAAGGTCCCCGGTTCGGGTCCGGACATCGCCAAAATATCTGCCGACCTATAAACGGCCCGAGCTAGCCAAAAATGTCCGACG
Organism: Oedothorax gibbosus; assembly: GCA_019343175.1. Lineage (NCBI taxonomy): Eukaryota > Metazoa > Arthropoda > Arachnida > Araneae > Linyphiidae > Oedothorax > Oedothorax gibbosus. The sequence goes on from CM033279.1 coordinate 6,509,174, forward strand.
AATAATACCCCGTGTAGAGGGGGTACACGTTAAATATGCACCAAAATCCGACGCTGCGTACGATGTCTACCTTAACGGTTGCGTTGGGTGCCTACTCAGATGCCGGCTCCGTCACCTGACTGTGGTCTAATTATGACGCCGGTCGCCAATAGCGCTCGTGTAGCTCTAGTGCGACGATATTTCAAACTAAACTAAACTAAACATAGTTAACTTAAAAAGCAAACTACCGATGATGAACGGTGGAGCCAACATGAGCAAATTTTATGAATTTCATTAAAATCGTTCTATAAAATTAATAAAATGTCTAAAACATTTGCAGCTGGCGTAAATAAATCTTACGGCTTTTGTATAACACTATAATTTGGTGTTTTTTTTTAAAGCTTGTGTTTTGAAGAAAACGGAAAAAACGTGTCGGATCGTTACAATAAGAAACGGCAAGTCTGAAAAAATATCGTGTGGTGTGGCGTCGATTTTTTTTTTCATTTGTACTGCTTTTTTTTTTATGAGTTACTTGTTTCGTGCGAACAAGATTTGATTTTTTAAACTGATAACCAAAGAGACCATATTACGGGTGGTTGTTTTTTTCTTTTGGAATAAATGTGGCGTCTAAGCAGGTGACTCAATGCTTCAATCGGAGTTTTTCCGCCTTCGGTCTGCGTATGTCTCAATTACATTCATAGGAGCAAAATAGATGTCATGCGAGTAAGAGTAAGAAAAATAGTTTTTAGGGGTTTCTTCATCTAATCAATGAGTAAGTTCAATTTATAAAAATTTCTGACATTTCCTGTGCTCAATGATATTAAAATGATTAACGAGATTAATGATAAGCATCAAAACTGCAATTTGTTGCACGATAACATTTATTTCATTGAGATGTATTTGTATTTAATATTTATAATAGCTTCTGTTTCATTACATTTAAATTGCTGTTTAAAATTTAAGTACATGTTTTATAAAACTAGCTACTATTTTTATATATTTTAACGACATAATGATTAGGGTTATGTTGAATTATCGTCGCACTAGAGCTATAGGAGGGCTATTGGCGACTGGTTGCCATAGTTGTAGTTATTTAAAAGGATATATAAACTTCTCATACAATCAGAAGGTTTTTTTAAAAAAATTAGATAGAATATTGATTAATATTTTAATAATTACTATTTAATTAAATGTGTTCATTAACTACCATATAGTTAAATAATTAAGTTTTGAAATATGTTAAATATACTACTGTTTTTAAACTAAGTAAATGTAAATGATTTATACACAAATCATTTTTACAATTAAATTTAATAATAGAACTGTCGTTTAATTTCTGTACACAAATCAGGTGATTTAAATTATCTAAGTAGTTAAATTTAAATAAAAATATTCTATAATTAAATTTTTCTTAATTGTTACTATTAATGGGGTTGTTTCACGGAGGATCTGGCATAGCTCTGCGGTTTTGTTTTCATGTCTCTCCAAATTACTTTGTTGCATTCGAAATTGAGTCTAGGATGCAAACTTAAACTACATGCAATTTGTGTTTCAGGCCTTGGAGTAGCTATAGAAATGGTGAGTAATTATTTCTCGAGCCTCAATTGGTGAATCAATGTCATATGAGAACAGAACACAAATCGGAACACCGATCGAAGGAAATACAAGAATGAAAGCTAGAAGGAAATACGTCACCTGAAAAAACAATTACAACATAAATAATTTTTTATTCGAGAGTAAAACCAACTTATGTTAAAAAATGACTATAACAAAACAATAATAATTGAAGTAACTCAAGATAAATAATTTGAGACACAACAAGTCAAAGAGTGAGACAACTTTTTTGTAAAGTATTAAAACTGAGGCTGTGTTATTGAAAAAAGAAAATAGTTTAATAAATACGTAATGTCAAAGTAAGTAATTAAACTCTGTCAATTAGTTTTAATTTTTTCACTATAATTTAATTCTATACATGGTTCATACACCACTAGTTAAGAAAAAAAATTCAAGCACTTTTTAAGTACTATTTAAAGACTTTTCATAAAAATTCCAGAACTAGAAATTACTAATTTTCACAAAACCTAAATATATACATAATCATATTTACTAAAAGCCATGTTTAAAAATATGGTTTAGAAATTATTGTAGTGTGGAATGAATACAATACATTTATGATATGCATATTCAAATCGCAAGTTATAAAACTGTGGCTCTCCTAAGTACCTTAGATTCATCTCCAAGCACTTGAAATTTTTTTTTTATTCAAGCACTTTTTAAGGGCGAATGAACCATGCTACAAACACTACTTTACCGTAGCATCATCGTTATGAAATCCTCACTAAACAGAATAACGGATTAACTAATATACACATACATTTTTGCAGTGTCATAAGAGTATGTATTGCTATTCTTGTCAGATTAAGGCATGGATAGCATTTCCTTATCTATACTAAATTACGAATGTCATTGCATCCCAACTATGTTCATGCCAAACTTTGTCTGAAGCCATATATCTGTCTGAGAAGAATCAAACATTCACAAGAGTGTTGTTATAAGAGAATGCAAAATAAGTAAAATTATAATGTATGTAAATGAAATCTTCAAATGGTGCATGCAAAAGTATGTTTAACATATTTATGCACAGGAATATTAAAAACATATGCAATAAGTTCAGAAGTTAACTTTATTCTAATGTACTTCGCAAATCAACTAATCATCTTGTCTACAAAAGAATTAATTTTGACTCTTTAAATTACTATCATTTCATTCAAGTATCATTTAAACAATTCAAATAAAGTGGTAAGAAGAGTAAATTCTAAAAGTCCTTTTTAATATGTATTATTGATGCACACACAAAAAACAATGAAATTATTTTATAAAAATAATTAGTATAGCTTTTCTCTTTAAAAAGTTTTTATATAAACCCTTTTTCACAGCAAACAGTTTAGATTCACACAGCATTTATCAAACCTAAATCTACTTTCACTTACTTACAGTACTATTATATACTGTATGTAATAACATAAATGAAAACATATTTAAATCTGATAAACCCTATGTGGAACAATTGTGTACACTCTAATGTTATGGTGATTCAAAGTAATTATTCTGTTTAAAAAAAAAAGTGGAAGCATTCCAAAATGCTATGGAATTCATCAAAATAGCCTACAAAGTATCTTACAATGAACTGCTATTTTCTCAAAAAGCAACAGTCTTTTACAAAATTTTACACTGTGTACAGTAATAATAAATGATCAGCTTCTTTAAAATCCCAATGCCCCTTAATGAAATCCTTAAAAATCTAAGTTCCAGTAAAAGAAACAACAAATCAAAGTTTTATTCAATAAAAATTTATTAGTTAGTCATGAACAGAAAGAAATAAACATACAATTAAGACAAAGTAGCAAACATTCTATTTATAAAACTCATGTTCAGATTCGTCTTTCTTTATGTTATTTTTGTAACCTTTTTCAAAGTCCTTTGCCAAAACGACATATCGATTCTCTCTAACAGCATGCATACCAGCCTGAAAGAATAGTTAAATTATAAAGAATTATTTATAAGTCTAACACAATTGTTTGAAAAGAAACGATTAACTAATACCTTTCAATAGAAGGAATAGATTATTTTTAATGCATTTTAACTTTTCAATTAATACATGATTTAAAGGCCATGTTGATGAAATTTCTATCTGACAATCTCCATAAAGAGTTCTTCAAATAAATTTTGTAGTTTATTCGTTATCACTTTTGGACGAACAAAGATTCATTTGTTTCCCTACAATATCCTTGACAGCCCCATGGACTCTAAACAAATGAGCTTGTCGAAAACTCCATGGTTCATACTCTATTTTTAATAAATAGTGAAATTCAGGAGTTATTTTAGCTAATTATCAAGCTAACAAACTGCAATTTTTGGCCCTGAGTTAATCAGAACATAAAAGCTTTGTGTAACTGTGGCTCAAAGCTGTCGTCAATTAGCTTGGCAGTGTTAAAGCTTCTAATAAAACAGGATATTGGGAGAAAGAATTACTACAAAATATACTAGCTACAGCAGTTAAGAGGTTAAAAATACAAGTTACTCATAGTTACCTCTTGACAAATGGCATTGATATCAGCACCAGATATTCTGTCAGGTCGAGCAACATAATCCTCCAAATCTACCTCATCGCTCAAGTTCATGCTTGTGGTGATCGTGGAAAAGATGAGACGTTTCTGGCGGCGATCAGGCAAGGGAAACTCGATTTTACGATCTAAACGACCGGGACGCAAGAGGGCAGGATCTAGAGTATCAGCTCGATTGGTTGCCATTATGACCTGCGAACGTAACAAAGTTACTAAGAAATGTGATGAATATTATTTTAAAATCTTTTGAAAGTAAAAAAAAATATAGCATTTTTGAAAAGTTTTGAGGAAAATTTAGTTTTTGTTTCAATCACAAAAACAAACTAAGGAACCTTGAAAAGGAATTATAGTTTTAAAAATTGTAGCATTTATATATACAACAGAACTAACAAACTTATTTGGCTAAATGCAAATGAAACGAATAAAAATAACTTTTGAAAGTACCTTTAAAAAAATTTCTTAAAAAGTATCTTCAACGTTATGATTAATAACTCTTAACCGCCAGATTATTTGAATGAGTCATGCATAACTAATAACACACAAATTTTATTTTCCACTTTCCCGATTTTTTTTTAGGTTCATATTTTATTGACAATGGTTGAAATGAGACAGATTGGCACAGCACAAACTCATTTATCAGAATATTCTGTTTTTCAAAACCAATCAGAAATTATTATGATACATAAAGTTTTCATGCCTGGGTTGGTAACTAAATACATTGGAGAGAGACCATTGATATTTATCTACTTATGACCAATGGAAATGTGGTGGGTTTTAAGAAGACAAAGCTCAGGAACAATGTGCCCATTCTGATGTCTTTTTTATTATGTTAAACACAAACAAGAAGTTCATAAAGAACTAAAATAGCCTACTTTCCTGTTACTTAAATACTTACTGAAGTTCTAATCGGGAAAAAAAAAACTAGGTTCCTAAAGTAAATATCATCAACAGCCGTTTCTACACTAGATTTATTTAAAAAAAATCGAAACACAGCACCCAGCTATAATTTAAACTTCAAAAAGCCAAAATCAACTATTTTCCTTAATATTCTTTCGCAAATTAATTAAATATTATTTATCATCTGCTCGTGATTTATTTGTATTTCGAAGAATAATTAAATATTTATTAATAACAAAAGTAATGAAACTACTCCGAACTGCATTAAAAAATAAGAAATGTAAATTAAAACTAAGCATAATTGCATGCAAAAGTATGCCTTGCCGCTTTCTTGGTAGATAATTAATGAATAATCAAAGAATCAAATTGTGCTACATTTTATGACGTCATTCCAAACTGATTCATGAAAATATTATTTTGCTTCAAATATGTTTAAATAAATAAAGTTTCTCATGCCATTGTTGATTTGGCAACAGTGATTTAAATGACTCAAAATAGAATTTCAATGCTAATTCAATGGGAAATTCGCCGAAAGATAGTAGATTTATGTCCGTCCGGACGTACAGACAGACGGACAAAAAGTATGAAAGTTGGGTATCTGAGGTCATAGCTTTCTAACAAAAAAAGAATTTTTAAGATCCGATGGATAGAACCGATTTTGGAAGGGGGGTACGGACGGACAGACGGACATCGACTGCATGTCAATACCTACTTTTTCATTTTTTTAATTCTTTCGAATTAAAAAAAGAAAAGTAGGCTAAAAATTATTTTATACAGGCCATGTTTTGAACACTAATATCTGCAGCCAGTAAAAACACTTACAGATATCAACATTATTATACCGATTACAACTACAACTAAACTAGTGAACCGCTACACTTAAATTTAAGGATCTAATGTCACTGTGAAGTCATCTTGTAATAATGTCTCCCAGTTTTAATCTAGGTTAGTTTAGGAAGACAATTCACTTATGTCAGATGTAAACTATACAAAGCTCTGCAACGATTAAATATAAAATCCTACAGCCTCCATGTCTTTTATAACAAAATCTTTTTTTAGATTATTGTTGTATCTTCTGCAGAGTAGTAAAGCTTATATGTTAGCATCAGGCAAGAGTACAAAATGGACTATGTTTATCTCGGACTACCATTATATATCATATGTATCTAACTTTTTCTGAACAGAGCAATTCCTAATGGCACTGACACGAATAATTACATATTTTATTTACATTTTTATAATAGCTTCATATAGCTTGAATTGTTTCATAAAAATATGTTTTCCTAAAGTCTATGCTTGTTAAAAATAATAAATTTTGAAGTTATTACATCATCGTAATTTCCTTCTGGCACTTTAGCTGTTCATTGAGTCTTTTGCATTTACAATGACACTTAAAGATTACATTTGAAATAATAATCTTTGTTGAAATATAAAATGCAACATTGACAAAGTAATGAATTATTAAACATCCTCAATAACATTTGTCAGGGTCAGTGCATTAAAAAGCATTAGTATTACCTTCACATTTGTAGTTTGATCAAAACCATCCATTTGGTTCAAAAGCTCAAGCAAAATTCTCTGGACCTCCCTGTCAGCTAAAAAAAACAATAGTTTAAAATATATCATCACATAACATCATAACAAAAATAAAGATTAATAGAAACAACTATTGGGGGAATATCAAACAATATGTTGCACCAACTAGCCACAAGAGCATGATGTGTATCATAATCTTGGCCAATACATAGAAAAGAAAGGGATATTAACAGCTTCGACGCCCAATGCAAAGGTTGATGTATTTTCTCGCCCTGTTGTGCATGGATAGCGATCTATGACACGACAACTGCATGCTCACTTCAAATTGGAGTTGCATGGTAACAGACACCTCGCACGGCCCACCAGACATGCACTGCTGCAGCAGTAATAAAGAGGCTTGGAAATATCCGCACCGTCTGACTTTAACCCCATATGATTTTCATATTTTCTAAAGTTCAGAAACATCTTGGTCAGTGCTAAAAATTAGATAAAATAAAGCAACAGTCCTACTGAATAAAAAATCTAGGAGCAAATGTACATTGCTAAGAACGCAAAATTGAAGGACTTGGTCGCATTTTGCAATTGTTAATTTCGAACCCTGATCAGCGGACGTTTCCCAAACCAATGTGGAAAACTGGTGTTGCCATATGGTTGCATAGCGCTAGAATTTTTTACGCAGCCAGAATCGATTAATTGTTGATCCATTCGGATAAATGTTGGAGGTCTCTTGGGAACTATGAGGGTAAAGTAAACTTACTCTGTTTTCTATGTTGTCCTCTATAATAATAAAAATGAAGTTTTGGGTGTATGTATGTGTCTTATAGATTCATAAACTAGACATTTGTTTGACTCGTAACTTGGCACAAATGCGTAGTTCATACTTAGATTATGAATTTTGAACTTTCAGGTTTCAAAATGTTCTATTTTTAGAGAAAATTCGAATTTTCTGAAAAAAACTACACCACTTTGGCTCAAATCCGATCGCTTTTTACTTTCCTGATGCCATCGGCTGAAAAAATTAAATAAAACTTGTAACGAAAACATTTAAAATTGAAAATGTTTATTTTATACTTTTGCCATTACCTTCAGAAACTAAATTCATTATTTTAAAAATAATTGACATGTTTCAAGTGACGTAATTCCGCCAGTCTCCATTCCCGGATTTTTTTGATGATTTTTTCATTGATTTTTCTGTTGACTGCATGTATGCATATTTAAGCAATAAATGTATAGTTAAGCTATTACTGAACTATGATGGTTAATAAAGGCCATCGCACTAGAGCGGCATATTAGTGTTTTATGTCTTTATTTTTTCGCCAAATACGTTGCCAAACTCGCCAAATTATTAACTAAAACTAGCCAAATGGGCAATTTCTTTTATAATTTATAAGCTGGTCGGTTGTTCGAAGGTCATTGTGTTAGAGCTGTATAATGGGTGTGTTTGTAGCTATATCTATTTTCTCGCCAAATTATTTCCCAAAACGAGCCAAATGAGCTAAAAAGGTTTTATGTATTTATGAGGGAATTGTGATGATATTTATGAGTGCATATTATAGCATATTTTTCATTTTGGAATTTTAAGGCAATGAAACGGGATTTTATACTTTATAACGAGCGGGAACAATAACATAAGTTCATGATCCTATAACAGGTTAAATGGTACACATATTTGGAACGATTTGATATTTTTTTAATCCGTGCGAAGAACGGGTATAAATTTGCTAGTATATAATATAGCCATGTTACTTTTGTATACGTTGTTTAATAAATCTGCAGAACTTGGGAGTGCAACTTATTTTTTTATATTCCCTTGTAAATAAAGTGTAGGAAAAACTAACAGAAATAATTTATAAGCAAATTAACCTCTTAAGATCTCAGCAAAATCCTACACGTATATTCTTTATCTAAACATACTTTCCATACAAATATATACTAAAAAGTATGTTTTGCAAAGTAATTTCTTTAAAAAAAATATGTTTAATAGTTACTGAGAGACACGCCTTAAGCTCTAAAAATACACTTTTTGAGCTATAAATGCAAAAAAAGGCTGTATCACTTATTTGTAGTTAACAGTTCATTTCAACATTGTTTTTAATGAAAAATGCCTTTAAAATTAACTACTAAAAGAACTTTTTGAAAAGTTTAAAGCTAGAACTAGTTTAAACATATTTTTTAAGAGCTCTAATATTGTATTGACCCTCGTTCAACTTTATTTTTTTTATAGAATAAAATGACTGAAAAGTGATTTTCGGATCTTCTTCTATCGGACCAGGTCAATTTCAAAACTAATTAGCATGTTAATTGTTTGTGGGGATGTTTTAAAAAATGTCCCTGAATGGGGACCCCAGGTTGCAAGAGGTTAAGGAACATTTAACATTAATGGAATTTGTTGGTTATGGTAAATACAAATAAATGCCTAATATGACTTAAAAATTGAATTTCTTTGCATACTAATGTCTTATTCATGTACATGTTTTTTAAATTGTCAATTACTTAAAATGTACATTCACAAAACAAAACACAATGTGGCCAATTTCTATACAAAATAATGCAATCTAATTTTGCAAAATTTAGTTTTCAATCTGCATCAATTTCTTGAATAAAACAAGCATTATTAAAACAAACTGAATATTTTTTTAGTCCCTCAGAAAATATTTACTTTTAAAAAAAGTTAGCCAGGAAAAGATCAATACTTGATATACCAGACATCTACCCTCCTTAAATAAGGTACAGAAATAATTACCTCCAGTCTGTGCATCAAAACGCTTTGTGGCAATGGCATCAATCTCATCAATAAAAATGATAGCAGGAGCATTCTCTTTAGCAAGCCGGAAGACATCTCTCACCATTCTTGGACCTTCTCCCAGGTATTTCTGTACAAACTCTGAGCCAACCACTCGGATGAAAGCAGCTACAAGACAACACATTTTACAATTCAATTTTTAAAAAAAATTGTAAATATTCTAATCAAGTTGTCAGTTGTTGCACCATATTTTATTATGCATACTCTTTTGTTGCAATCAATTTTATTTCTGAATCTTAAAGAAGAAGTTACATAACTAGCTGCGCCCTCTATTGGAGAGATGATTGACATATATGCCATCCATTAGGAAACATTTAAACTAATATTATATATCAGGGATTGGAGTAACACGTTACTTTTTTTGGGTAACGCCGAGTAACGCTGTTACATTTTTCAGAAAGTAACTGTAACTTAGTTACTTTTAGAGGTAACGAAGTAACGAAAAATGTCGTTACTTTTCCGTTACTTTACGAAGGCTGTCTGATGCCAATTTTGAAATTCCACTCTTAAGAATGAAACATTTCGCATTCCCGAAATACGATAGCTTTTCTTAGGAGGGAAAAAGTAAAGAATATAATAGAATTGTCCACTTTGGCTGCTAAAGGCGTGACTGCGGCTTTTAGACAGAATTGTAACAGTACGAATGTTTTTCCTTGTCTGTTTACCTTTCTAAGTATCACATTATAAGCCCCGCACAATTACAGGCATCTACGGAAAAGAAGGGTTTTCAAATAAGTCACGCTAACTGCCAAGCAGGTTGGATCCCTCAGTCCAAACCCCTTTGTGTCCCCTGCCTGAATGCGTTCTACAACAATGACCAAGTCTTTCCCCTCGAAGAGGGGTAGGGAGGGAGGAGACAGAGATTTCATTTTCATTCTTGAGAGATACCCCTATTTCCGTCAGTACCTACCAGAGTGTTTACAGATGGACTCGTATCAGGGTAAAGGATTAAAATTAAATATAATTTTTTTTATTAATTGTAATTTCAGTGTTTTGTTTGAGCTTATATTTCGTTTATCGTGGTTCTCTTTGAAAAATGGTAAGGCTAAATTTCAATTTTTCTTATAACTTGAAATTTCGAAAAGTAACTGTGATTCGTTACTTTTTTTAAAAGTAACTGTAACGCGTTACTTTTCATATTAAGTAACTGTAACAGTTACTTTTTAAAAGTAACTGTTCCATCCCTGTTATATATATTTGAACACTAAAATAAACATTTTTAAAATACCATTTTTAAAAACATAAACACCAATATTTAATAAACGATTGCAGTCCAATTTCTGAGGAGAGGGAATAGAATAAAATTCATTTTAACATTGATTAGTTGTCCTGTGTTACATTTTGAATAGCTATTTTATTTAATGAAGGCTTATGTTTATAAAAAAAAAAAATTTGAAAGGCCACAGATACCAGGTTTAGAAAAAATATATTTTATAAAAGCTTGTGGATGCTATACTCATTGGATAACAAGGAAAATTAGAACAGACATCAATAACTGGAAATTACATTTAATTGCTAACTCAGACTGTTTGAACCATTCTAAATTGCTAAGAGTGAACTTATAAAATTAATTATGTATTTACAAAACATAATCAATAAGGGATTATACTCCTTTAAAGTAAAAGCTGGTAGGTATTAGCAGTGTTAACATAGAATAAGAATGTAATAACTGAATTTCAAATTTTGTAATAATAAATAGCTAAAATTTTCCAGATATATTTGCAATTCCCTTCAAAATTTAAATATTAGACAATTAAAGGTAGCACAAAGATAACACTAAGAAAATAATTGGAATTTTTAAATTACTAGCATTATTTTTTTAATAAAGGAAAACAAAATATTGCAAAATTATTCTCAATTTGCGGCAAAATCTTGAATAAGATTTATTTGAAATTGAATATTTTATAAATTGCTGAGAAAATATGTCTAAACAAAGCAAAACTTTACAAGCAAGATAAAAATAAAAGTAATGCATTTTTTTGCAAAACCATTTTCTCAAAATTATAAAGAACAATCAACTTGTGCATGCATTCAACTAACAAACCAATTTACTCATTCAACACTGCTCCATCAACTAGCCCAAGAATGTGTAAAAAGTCCAGTTATAAAAATAGATTCAATGCAATATTACAGAACTTGAACTACATATTACCAGTAGTATGATGAGCAACAGCCTTGGCTAACATGGTCTTTCCACAGCCAGGTGGACCATACATCAAGACACCTCGAGGAGGGTCAATACCAATCTGTTTGTACAGTTCATAGTGGGTGAGGGGCAGTTCAACAGCTTCTCGGATTTCCTGCTTTTGGATGTCAAGGCCTCCAATGTCTGCATATTTGACATCTGGTTTTTCGTCTGAAATTATGTTTGAATTTTAATTATAGAGCTTAAGTTTTGTTTGATTAAGCTTTCTCAGTGCTAAGATACACATGGGTAATGACGGAATTTCGTGTGTTAGAACAAAAAACCATAAATTCATTAATATTGAACACTGCTCTCTTACGCTTAAGGAATTGACGGTGTTACATTTTTCTTCATTGCATTTTAACTAAATTGAACAAATGATTACTCTAAGCAGTGCATTTGGATGTAAAAATCCTATATTAAAAGAATTAAAACATTGAATGAAATTTATGGCTATTTTTTTTAACTTAAATTTTAGTTATACAGGAAAAAAAGCCATGAATACGAAAATGTATTAACACTACAGTACCCTAATCTTTTATATGATCTTAAACTTTAATATTAAAAACAAATAAAAAAAACATGATAATTTCTCCACAGTGAAACACTCAAACTAAAACCACTGCTTAATGAATGAAATCAGGAAAATCAAGGAACATTACAGGGACATAATAATTTTGAACAGTGATCAAGTGGGTGGCGAAGCCAACAACAAACTGTCATAGCCATGAACTACTGAGGGTGGTCTCGCCACTTTCACATTATAAAAAATCTTTTTACCTTAGAAAATATTTGTATCTCATATTCTCTTATGTAAATTCCATATAACCATTTATTTCAGAACTAATTTTAACCAAAATATTAATTAACTGCATTAAACAATTAGGAATAGAAGTTTATCTTAATAAAAAAAAACTTCTTAATTATAATTGGCTTAAAGGAAACTTGTCGTTCTACACATGTGTGTGTATTTTAGTGGATACTAATAGAAGTTACCAAGTCATTTTCATCAAACATTATACACACATCACACTTAATTTTATTATACTTTGTGCACTTTATTTATTAATTTAATTTTTGAAACAAAAAAAAAGTATACAATTTAAATGCAAGTTTATATAAAGAATGATAAAATATTAATAAAAAATATAAGGAACTTCATATTACTGTGAAAATATACCATGCATTAATTAAATATTAAAATAAGCTAATTGCATTAATTAGGATACATCACATAGCTTCAAAATATCATTTAAATTCGAATTGAAAGCATTTTATTACCTGCCCGCAACATGGAAATGCTGCTGTCTGCTTCCGGAGGCAGAACATCAACCAAAGCATTACTGTGCTTATGCAAAGCAACACTAGAGCTGGGCTTCAGGAGCTCCCGATCAATGGTAGACAGAATTCGCACATAATAGTTTGAACCTAAAAGTTGTAATAAATTACTAAAACAATAGCATAATGTTCACTTTTGTAGCTTATGGTTTACAACAAAATTACACTTTTACACACAAAAGACCTGCAGGTTCACGAAAATATATCGTGGGTAGGTAAACAGCAGTAACCTAAACTATGAATTGGGCCATTTTTGTCCTGAAATAATCAGTAATTTAGTATACTTTCTCATAGGTGAGAGTTATTGAGTACCTACAACAACGGCATTATTAGTCTAGATACTGCAGTTTACCTGTCCACGGCAGTACTATGCAGGGAAGCTACTTTCCAGAAGGTAAGAAATTCCTTAGGTTTACAGAAGGGATTGTGTCCTCCACTGCAAATCTCCAAATTTAGCCACTGTCACAGAATGAAAAGACACTTTGTAGTTGCACAATAATACTAATTTGTTGGATATGGTTTTTTTTTTAATTTGATCGGGGGAATTTTTCCAGGGGGAGGGACAACTGTTCTTCTGTGGAAGATTGAAGTTTGCAAGGTCTTGTTACAGAATACAGAGATATATTCCATGGGGAAACAACCAGATAGCTGACTTCATTTTCCATTGATTGTGAACCTGGTTTCTAGGAATATGAGAAACATTGGACAAGAGTGTTATGTTATGTATGAATGGGTTTATACTTACCAGTTGTTGATCCCACAATTCCAGTATTTGGATCAACTGCTTCCAGAAACTGCCCAATAACTAAGGGAACACTTTGTATTCTTTTCACTTCCTCTTGGGCATGTAAGTATTCTTTTTTCAAGTTCTTTTGCTCATCCTTTATGTACTCTTCTTGGACTTCTAGGAATTCCAGTTGCCTTTGGAGTTTCTGAAAACAAAAAATAGTTTGCATTTTGAAGTAATTTTAAACTGAAACAAGCTTTTCATGTCAGTACATGGACATGGGCAGCACAATATCTCACAGAAAAAGGATCCTGTTGAAAATAATATCTAAACACCCTAAACTAGTTTTCAATCTTGATATTAAAAAGGATGAGGGGGGTGATGCTATCTTACACTAATGCAACCAAAGAAACAGTCAAGTTAAGTAGATTGTGGATCATAGAGAGTAAATCTCAGAGAATCTGATATTTACAGCAATTCAAAAAAAAAAAAATTGGTTCAGATTTTAATTTATAAATTGTGCCAAGTTTTGAAAGCAATACCAAGTGGCACCAGCATCACTGAATCTTGATATTATAAATGGGTGATACAATAGACAGACAAAAGACAGTCATTAGGCAAAAAAATATATTCAGATTGACTGTTCTCATTTACCATAGGAACAAAGAAAACAAAACTTTAAAATAAATTTTTACATTACTATAGGATGTAATGTTCCCAATTTTCACTCCTAGGAGTGTTAATGTAGATTTAGTTAATAGCTTATCTAAAAATTATTGAAATATCTATAACAGTGGTTCCCAACCTTTTCTGGACCATCGCCTCGTATTTTAGGTTAATCAACATCCATCGCCCCCTTTTAATGTTCATGTTAACGTCTGATCATAATTATGTGTGTAACTATAAAACAGTTTTTTAACACTTACTACCGTTTATAAAAGCAACCACAAAAAAGCTTTATACGGTCACTTTTAAATAAAATAAAAAAACATAAAACATATTTTTAAAGAACAAAAGTGAAATAATTAACTAAGATATTTTTACTGGTTTCTAGAAAATTTAAGAGAGTTGAATGTAAAAATTGGCAGGTTTGGTTCTGGTTGGAGAATGGTTTTACTGTACAAAGTTACGTTATTTTAATTTCCCCCCTTTGAATACTCATCGCCCCCTGATCGCCCCGTAAGTATTTTTTGCCCCCTTGATAACACAAATCGCCCACTTGGGGGCGATCGCCCCCAGGTTGGGAACCGCGCTGATCTATAAAAACTGTGACATGTATTTATGTTTTCAAGTTAGTTTTGAAGTTCTTTTAAGAGTGCCTGCAGTCTTCCCTTCCCAATAACTGCAAACACTAAGTAACTAAGAACAATTTTTTTTTATAAAAACTGTTAAGTATAACTAACGTATTCAAACTTACTACATAAAAAAAAAACATTGTTTCTACAAGCAAAATCATCAGAAAAAGAAAACAGTAAAATACAAAATTATCAATAAATACTGAGTTCAATTATACTATAGCACAAGATTAAAATTGATACTTGAAACCAGGGATTGGAGAGTTACTTTTAAAAAGTAACTCTGTTACAGTTACTTCATATGAAAAGTAACGCGTTACAGTTGCTTTTAAAAAAAGTAATGAATCACAGTTACTTTTCAAAATTTCAAGTTATAAGAAAAATTGAAATTTAGCCATCTTACCATTTTTCAAAGAGAACCACGATAAACGAAACATAAGCTCAAACAAAACACTGAAATTATAATTAATAAACATTTTTTTATATTTAATTTTTATCCATTACCCTGATACGAGTCCATCTGTAAACACTCGGGTAGGTACTGGCAGAAATAGGGGTATCTCAAGAATGAATGTGAAATCTCTGTCTCCTCCCTCCTCACCCCTCTTTGAGAGGAAGGACTTGTTCAGGCAGGTGGATACAAAGGGGTTTGGACTGAGGGATTCAACCTGCTTGGCAGTTAGCGTGATTTATTTGAACACCCTTCTTTTCCGTAGATGCCTGTAATTGTGCGGGGCTTATAATGTGATACTTAGAAAGGTAAACAGACAAGGAAAAACATTCGTACTGTTACAATTCTGTCTGAAAGCCGCCGTCACGCCTTTAGCAGCCAAAGTGGATAATTTTATTATATACTTTTACCATCCCAAGAAAAGCTCTTATTTCGGGAATGCGAAATGTTTCATTCTCTCTCTCTCTTAGGAGTGGAATTTTAAAATTGGCATCAGACAGCCTTCGTAAAGTAACGGAAAAGTAACTACATTTTTCGTTACTTCGTTACCGCTAAAAGTAACTAAGTTACAGTTACATTCTGAAAAATTTAACGGCGTTACCCAAAAAAAGTAACTGTTACAAGTAACGCATTACTCCAATCCCTGCTTGAAACTATATATTTCTCTATATAGATAGGTTAGGTTGAATTACAGTCGCACTTGAGCTACACAAGGGCTACTGATGACGGGCATCATGATTTAGAACCACAGTCAAATCAAGTGACCAGCCGACACCTGAATATATAGCTAGGAAATAAACCTGCAGTTGTAATCAATGGACAATTACAGCGTTTTCCACAAACATATTTATTCGATTAAGCATAAGCTCTAAAACTCAAGTATTTCTGGTTTTAAAGATGTATTTATTTTTAAATTCATTTTTAAAGTTAATGATACGTCACTCCTGTTAAACCTCTCTTAGCATAACAGATGACGTGTCACGGTTGGCTTTTTTTTTGTTCTTGGCGTGTTATTTCGTATCACGTTTCACTGTATCGCTTTTGAAACTGCGAAACGTACTTTCATCGTTATCAAACTCTTAAAAAAGTTATGCTATTTTACAGAAACATGTCATATTCATTCCAGTTAATTTCTTCAAATGTTGTACGATTTCACTCGACTATTCCGATCAGATCCAACAGTCAATAGTTCTGCAATAGCTCATACGCGCTCTAGTGTGTGTATTTTAACTAACAACCAAGCTTGAAACAAGCTGTTTAACTTCCTTGATATGAACTGGTTACAAATAATATTGTCTTCTTTTAATGAGGTTTCGCAGAAATTGTAAGGTTTACTATTTTATAAAGTGTATTATTACAGCATAGATCGAAACATCGCCAAAACCATAACAGTTGACGTCAGAGCTGTTTTCAGTGACGTACATTTTCGGCAAATTTCAAATGCATTTTTTGTTGAAATTAAACATATTTGTGAATATTTAACCTTACATTCGAAATCTGCAGCTTCTAATGTACCAGAAAAACACACACATTATGAATTTCGCGTTTCATGCAACTTGTCCATTGCTGTCAAAAATAATTGCCGGAACCAGAATGTCATCAATTTGAATAGATTTGTCAAGGATTCAAATCTAAATAACTAAGCATAGAATAAACTTTTGAAACTTGCTAATACTTAACTTTCTAATGAATAGAAAAGACAAAACAACTACATTTCTAAAGAGTTCTTTATGGTAAAGAAACATACCTTATATTTAGTGTAAAGATCATCAATGTCAAAGTCGTCAGGGGACGGTGCAGTAATGTGTCCAGAATGAAGTTTGTCTCCAATGACATCTTCCTAAACACAAAATGAAATATACAACATTAAAATTTTAAAAATCTTTTTATACACCCATGGAACTCTTACTGTCAAAGTTAATCAAGTTTGCTTGGATTAACGTCACACTACAAAGTTAATGAAAACTTATTGAATCTCCATAAGACACACGACAAAGCAACATCAGTATTGCTTAAAGTAGAGTAATGATATGATAACACACAATAACACCAATTTAAAATTACTTAATATTAAAATATACCAATTGTAGAAATCATACTAAACGCCTAACAGAATTCAAAATAAATCGGAACAAAAAAAACTAAGGACGATGACAGTGCTAAAACAAGACTATTTTATGCATTAATACAAGTTGTATGATAATTTATCAATTAAAATTCATAGAAACTCTATAAAAGTTAACCTTTTCAATAACGGTGATTCCGATTTCTTCCATTTTAGTGTTTAATAACTTATTTGACCGGAATTTTTAGCAGTAAACAGAAAATTTCACAAAAACAACTTTTTGATGACTCACAGGAAAATAAAGTTGTTTTCTACCTTCTGCTTCTAAAAATTGTTTAGGGTTAGTTTGGTTTGCTTCTATAAACGCAGAACTGGAATAATAACCATTACAAAAGGTCAAGTAGTTTGTGTTTTTTTATAACAATATGAAATTGAGTGTACAAATATTTATATCAATAGTAAGACTAGTAATTGAAAAAATTTTGAACAACGAAAAGACCTAACGTTGAGGAAAACACCTGAGCACACAACGAATAACTTGATAAAACCACTAGAGAAAATTATATTTCCTTTTTAAGCAAGATTTTTTTTAAAAATTCTTCTAGTGGTTAAAAATTCTACTAGGAATCTAGTGTGGAACAGAATTTGAATAATTTTTCAATCAAATTATTTATAGGGTAAAAAAAAAATCTAAAATCGAAAATATCCTTTTGGGCTTACTTCAGAACACAAATCAGAGCTCAAAATGTGCCTAAAATGGGTTTAAATTTATCCATATTGGTAAATTCTAACTTAAATATAGATACGGCAATAAGCCCTAAATAGACACTTTTTTACTCAATTTGGGTTACAAAGAGAAGTTTTAAAATTTGGAAAATTGTTGTACCCATATACCTTAAAACCTAATTTGGGTCATCCTTCTTCTACTTTATTTTCCTACACTGAAACAAACAGTTGTACAGTGTAGCAAAAATTTATTTTTTAGGAACATATTCAAAAATAATTCAATTCAATTGAAACCCTAATTCCATGATTAATAGCGTGGTTAATAATGGGTGCAATTTTTTTTCACCGCAGCTGTACCTTTTCGTCTCTCGGTCTGTTACTTATTGTTTCATAAAAACTTACGAACTTTCCTTAGAAAATGCCTAGATTTCAAGCTAGACGATCCCGTTAACTGCTATAGTCTATAGTCTAGCGGCAGATTGCGCAAGTTTACAGTATAGATATCGTTTCGCTATGCCTATGAGTATCGGTGATTGACGTGTCTCAGTAAAAAAACTGTTTTTGCTCTTTTTCTTCTAATTTTCGTCCAGTACTAAATAAAAGGTAAGTGAAGAATCTTTTCTTGTGTGTATGCTATGTAAGCTGGGGCTCAACTAGAAAAAAATTCTTGGGTTCAATTTTTTTCAATTAAAATAAGTTTTAATTAATAACATTTTAATTAGAATTATTTTTTATTAAAATAATTTTAAATTAAAATATTTTTAATTAAAATTATTTAAAATATGTTTTAATTACATTATTTTTTAATTAATGTAATTTATAATTAACATTATTATAAATAAAATTTGATTTTCAATTTAATTTTCCATTGTAAATGCAGTTTTTTACTATTAGTTTAGTTTTACTAATTACTGTTTATGAACATTAATAAGTTTTTAATTTACATAACTCATATTTGTATTATTTAATAGATAATTAATGTTTTATTTTGTTAAATAAAAATTAAATTTAATAAATAGGAAAATAGTAATTAATAATCGAATGTTTTTATTTACAATTTAACCAATTTGTTAATTTAAATCACCGGATTTGTTGTACAGAAATTATACGATAAGCTTCTAATATTAGATTTAATTATAAAAAGAGACTGGTGTAAATATAAATTTAACATTTACTTAATTTATTAAATTTAAATGATAAAAATATACTAAATACAAAAATAATTCTCCAAAAAATTACTTACGGTCGGTCAAAGCTCGAATTCGGCAATTTCGTGAATTGTCCGGCTAAATCGTGAAGTGGCTAAGGACGCTGTAAATTGACTGGCCAATGTCCAATCTTTTCTTGATTTCGGGAATTGAATGGCCAGATCACGACGGGAATGGGAGGATTAGCCAAAGTTGGAAGAAAAAGTTATTGGCACGTATCCTGTATAATCATAACTTCATTTCTTTAAAAATTACTAGCTGCGGTGGGATGTGACCATTTCAGATGAAGTAAAAAATTATTATTTTTTAATTTTAATTTAAAAACTTGTTTATGTCATTAGATTTTTCAATTAGAAGATTTATATATTTAAATTAAAAAAGAAAAAAAAGAGGCAACATTAGCAAAATAATATTTTTAATAAAATTATGCTTCAAGATATTTTCAATTATATTATATATTTTTTTTAAAATAGATTATATTTTTTATAAAAATAGATTATATTTTAAAAAAATATATAATTTTTAATAAAACAAAACAACCGGGCATTCTTGAATAAGCATATCGCGTTTTGGCCGGAACATCGTGGCCACTTCGCGAAATAGCCGGCCAAAGTAAAATATTCACTTACCCTTTCGGTCAATTACCGTTCAACTAACTAATAAATTTGATAGGACATACTTAAAAAATTAAGCTGAACAAAAAAACAATGTTAAATGATTTAATATTTCAAACTTCAAAGAAACTAATTCATATTTTTAATTAACCTTTTGACGCCGTACAGGTGAATCTCCAATGTGAAATAATTTTTAAATTGTATACATTTTTTCCGTTGTATAAAAATAGCAAACATGCTTTAAACATAAAAACATGGCATTAAAATGTAATGAAAACAGAACTGAACAGCCATTATGTTAAGCAAAATTAAACACAGTTTCTTAGTTACGACCTTTATAAGTAATGAAAAGTTTTTGTACAGTAATCTATTGCATTACACTCATTATCTTATACCTAAACTTATGAAATTTAAACTGTACGGTATAGCCCCGACCCCGGGCTATTTCGTCAAAGGTAACTTTTTTTTAATCACCAATTTTTATATATAAAAAGTGCAATAGTTCCAAAATGTTTATGTATGATCAGTAGCCAAATAATCAAATTATATATTGCTTTTGTTCATATATAAAATTTACTTTGTAATTTGCTATATGTATCGACGAATCTCCCTTTTGTGTACGGTATAGCCCCGCTCTCCCCACTATAACCGTTGCCAACGGTAAAAAGAAGTCATCGCGTTCTTTCTGAAAATTTAAAAAAAAAAATTATTAATCTATTTGACCATTTAAAATGTGTGAAATGTTGCATTGCATTGTCATCGATTATAAAGATGCGTGTAAAGTTTGAGTGCATTTCAGGCATATAAGTTGATGAAATATGCGTCGCAAGATATCACCCACAAAGTTCAAGTTAAAACTGTGTAAAGAAAATTTTTTCATTTTGAATTGTTTAATACCACTACTTTAAGTGAAAGAAAACTTTTCAATGAGAATTTCCTCTCGATTTTTCTTCAGCACATTTATAATTCAAATTACTACGTACAAGCAAACGTGATTTAATCAATTTGACGATCGAGAGTGTTGGAATGTTTCCAGTTTATTTGCACGAGTCTCTATTACAATTATATTTATGAATTTTTTTTTTTAACCTTCGAATTACTTTATCGCAATTTGCTAATGTAAAGAAAGGTGATTTTTATTTTTGGAAGTTTAAAGTGCTGTCTATTTAAAAATTTACACTAAGTCTCCCCCATTTGCACCATTGGGAGGCTCCCAAAACTTATTACCAGAGTAATTCATAAAGTATCTTGTGCCTGACATTTTATTTTTATTTATTTATTATATGTTAAATTTAAATATTTGCAATAATAATTAATATATATTAACAACTTATAATTAAATATATTACAACTATCACTTTTAAAGGTAATTTAGGTAATTTAATCGTATCCGGTTGTCTATTTCTAGTCTACTTAAGGCTTTAAAACAGCCAATTATGCCTTGTAATTTAGAACCCTGGTCAAGTGACGAAATCTACACATGAGCGGGCACCTATGGAACTTCGATCGACATCGTACTCTGACGCCTTCGGGACTTTCGACTCCAGCTCCACGGATTTAACGAGCACGTATATCGCAGAGTACTCGGACACCCTAGTGATTTTTAGAGGGATTTTTCAAACAGCACGAATACGTCTATTAGTATGGCTAGGACAGGAATAGAACCAAGAATCTTCGTGGTGAAAGGATAGTCGATTATCGACCTCGACCTCGACCACTGAGGGGCGTTTAAAGTTAGTTTTTCTATCAACTTCTTTTGTTTTATGCTATCTGCTCCGATATAAAATCGTTGCAATTAAAGTCACTAGTACATTTTAAGTAGGTCGAGCCTTTGAGTTAAAGCACAAATTTAACATCTAAAAAATGCGGCACTAGTGAAAAGGTAAAATGTAGTGTCTTTGTCTTGTCTTTTTGTGAGGGTATTTTGGGGGCTAAGGCACCTCTGCCTTTGAGGCATTTTGTACCAACCCCAAATCCCTGAAGTAATGCGGCGGTAGGAGCTATCCCTCAACACTGAAGAGTCCATTGCTTCCTCATGAGGCACAGAGGGCAGCACCACTACCACCCTTTTCCGTTCAAGTCTACTACGCAAGTTCCTCGTTCGAGTGAAATACACATGTTCTAAGGTAGTGACAATCAGTGTCACCTGAAGACACCGTGTTGAAAAAGCTGGTGCATATTAAACAGGTCATGTTAATAGTTTTGACGCCTTATAATTTATTTTCATTCAGCATTTCTGTTGCCCCTCAAGATCTGAAACGTGCCCGTTATGAGACGTTTTGGGGTTGGTGTGCGTTAGCGAGCGGAGGCAAAGCCTCTGTAAGTATCTAAAAAATAAAAATAAGCTACTATATCTCATTAAAATAGATTGATGGTATTTATGATGAAAAATTAATTTGCGAATTATTTTTATTCAGACAGATATAAATTAATAAAGGTTCTGCCCAAAGCGTGAGGTTCGATTTAGCGAGAAATCGTATATTTTTAGTTTCAGCAGAGATTCAAATCGATTTAGTATGGCGAACCGGGAAATGTCAGGAGTTAAAAATAAGCTCCGCTTCCCACTTTAGGTAATGAGTTAAATGGCAGCCGCAAGAATTTATAAAATTATCATAATTAGATTGTTGGCTGCATTCGTAAAGGTCAGGAGACAATTTGCGGTTAATTCGTATAAAAATAGATACTTTGAGTGAATTATTGTTCGCTTTGTTGCGTTCTGAAAGCGTGCAATATTTTTTAAGTTAGATGTAATGTTTCGCGTTCTCACCCTCTTGTTTGAATGTGGTATAATAAATCGACATTCTTTTCTTTTGATTTTAAAGTGGTAAATCGTGCAGCTAATGGGCTTGTTTCAACACTTTGTCAAAGAAAACAAAACAACCAATGAAATCGCAGTTCGGATCGCGTGACGTTATAAAAAAAACCACTGAGCTTGTTTCAACACTCTTTCAAAGAAAACGAAACAACCAATGACATCGCACTATGGAAATCGTGACATCACAAGAAATATTCCCATTACACGCACTGGCACTGTGAAATGAAATAATTCGGTTTAACTTTACTAAGTGAAAAACGTAATATCGAAAATAAAAATAATGATATATTAAAACATTATTTATAAGGGACACAAAATCAAACTTTTTTTGATGGTAATAAAACAACGTGCGAAAAGTGAACCATTTACTGAGTTTACTTAAAAAAGTAATTTTCTCTTAAGATACCATGAGTATAAGTATTTAAAAACTGAAACTGCAAAAGTCATATTCTTCCATTTTTTTTTCGGAATGGCGTATTTGTATGCTGTTAGGACTGAAAGTGATACTTGACATAACTGGGAATGAAAAGCACACCTAAGAATGAGAGCATGACACCCTTAAAACAATTCTAACCATTTCGTTGTAGAAAATAAATAATACACTACTACTTGTATCTCAACTGTTTTATTGATCAATATAACATTTGCTTTCATAGATAGATGATTAAAATTTTGATTTTTTTAGGGGGGGGGTACACCTTGAAAAGTCCTATTTGTACAATACGCCCCAGTTCCGCGCACAATATAGTCTAAGCAATGTGTTCACCTTTCAGTGCTAGCTGACGAATAAGTGGATAACTTCTTTTTCAAATTCCAAGAAACTGCTGAGATGAAAGTACAAATTATATACGTAAGTGGCATTGTGTGAACCACTCTTCCTCACCAATATAACAAAATTTGTTTTCCAATGAATAAAAACCATGAAAATACCAAGAAAACGTATTGCAGGGGACTATAAATTAGATATCGCCGGCTTAAATTGTTTTATACACAAGCACACCGAGTGCAACAAAATGCATTATTTTGTCTTACATCAACAGAATGTTGCAGTTGATGCGTGCAACGGTGCAACCATCCTAACAGTTACACACTTATGTAAAAAAAATCATTCGATTACTTTAAAAGTGCTTTCTCTTACGGTATGTATCCTCTATGATAATAAAAATCAATTCGCGAAAATTTAAAATTTCGAAAAATTATTAAATATAATTACATCCTATCTTTAAAATCCTATTTACAGTCAAGTAAAATTCAAAATCCGAAATATCAATAAAAAAACTCAATGTTATTTTAGAAAGAATGGTGCAAGCATTGGTTAAAAAAAAAGGAGTCAAAGAGACTTTAAAAAAATCTAATAAGAAGAATCGTGATTTTTTTATTTGTTTCTGTATTTATAGCCACATATCTTTGAATGTTTCAATTACTTATCTCTATGTTTGTAGCGCGTCTCAAAAGTATATTAAAAGAATTTGTCCCAATAACTTACAACCGAAAACCAATCTCTTATGGTTCCGTTAAAAACATCAATTTTGTAGTACATTTATGTTTGCCCAACAGAGGAACTATTATTACAATATGTCACGCATCGTAACTTTTATTATGTAACCGCATGTAGCTGCAAGTTCACATTCATGACGCCAGGCGGCCAAATATAAGGTACACAAATCGGAACCATTGTTATGAATATTGATTTATATGGATGCTGCTTTTTTACTGTTAGACCTTAGCAACGGCTCGTACACCCTGCGTCGTCAGGGACCGAATAAGTACACACAGGTCCCTGTAAAAATAAAACTAGCTATAAAAATAGCAGCAATAAAAGCTTCAAGTAATCGTTTCGCTATTCCCATCACGATCGCCATGGGAGTTCTTGAACCCCGGCGATAATTTTTCAGGAAAAGCTAGTTCTATTATGGTTTTTTACGGCTGCCCGGTTCAAGGTTAAAGGCATCGTTCCGGCTATGAACAGGTTGGCGATCGAAAGTCGCACTCCCGGATTTTCAGGAGTTGTGACCGGTGGCATTTTCCCGGACTGCTGCAGCGTCTGGAGCTGTATAAATAGACAATCTAGAAAGGGCTAGCGCGATACTTGGAATGTTCATTACTGTTCAAGCAAGTAACCCACTGATATGTTGAACTGTTTGATCGCATTTGAAGACTTTTGACATATGACGAAATAATTTTGGATTGGTGTATTTTTCTCCAGGTAGTGAGCAACTTGTGAATTTATTGGTGTATTTCGGTAACAGGCGAATTGATTAATTTGAAGTGTTTATCAAGTGTAAACTTTAACCACGAAATTACTTATTGACAAAACCAAGTTCATATATCTTCACTTAATTTTGCTTCTGAAGATTTCGAAATTATATATGCAGAGCTGTCATCTGTATATTGTAAACTACGAAACTTTTAGGAGATTGAAGAGTTTCATCAAGATAAAACTTTAGTTTCGTGTTGTTGTTTTTTAAAGACGCCTAGCCCTCAGACTCTTTGATTATATAGTGATAACTTTTGGCCTTCATCTAGACTTTTCTTAAAATTTTCACTACTTCTTCAACATATCTTAAAGAGAGAATTCCATAATTTTCTCACGGATGCATCCTCACAGAATGACAACTATCGAGGTGACCAGCCCCACCGGCGACCACAACAACATGATGACAGCAACAGATAGCGAGACCGAGAGCCTTGTGGTTCATGCCCACGGCGACTGCAACGTCGACGACTTCCTCAGCGAGAACGAATGCGAGACCGACATCGAGATCGACGAGGGGATTGTCAAGCCCCAGTACCTCAACAACAACACCTCATGCAACAACCCGGAAGCAGCAGCAGTAGAGGAGGAAGCGACTCGAGCCAAGACCAGGCTTCTCTCCAGGTCCCACTCGGCCAGTGACCTGTCCACTCAACCGGACACTCTCTCAGTGAGCAGTCTGCCCATTGAACCACCCAGACGGAACTCCAGCGGGGAATATCCGGGTGGTCTGGACGACGGACCACAACTCAAGCCCTTAGCCAGTCTCCAGGACATCGAGTTGCCCAAACCTAAAATCCACCATCTCCAGAGGAGCAACCTGTCGCCGACGTCGACCATGCACTACACCCCTCAGACGGGTTGGAAGAACCAGAACATCGTTCACCAGGACAAGGAGGACGATTTCACTGTGCTTCTGCAGACGACGGCTGAGAGGGTGCTGAACAAATTGAAGTCGAGACAACAGGACCTTCGATGCGATTTGGGGACGGGCCAGAAGTACCAGAGGAGACCGTCACACGGACTGCAACCGCCTGTTCCCCGGAAGCTGCAGCCGATTTTGAGGGACGGGAATAAGACACCAAGATCCGAATGCGACATGAGAAGTGTGAACAGTGATGCTGATCTGGGACCACTTTCAGCAGCATAACTGCAATCTAATTGAGAATTACAGATATAATTTCCAATGTACATAATGAGAGACATTGCTGTGGTTACCGAATTTAAAGTTTCCGCAATGTGCGACTGCAGGAAAGACTAGTTATGTTTGACAAGTTCTACAAACTGTTCTAGAGTTCAAATAAATGCAAAATCCAATATAGAGCTTCTCCTAATCCAAGAAAGAGGAGTTAAAATGCATATGATTTTCTAACATTTCTTTTTTACAAAAATAAATTCCAAGATTATTTACCACTATGCCAAAAGAACTAATCTTAAAGATAAAAATTTTAATTTTTTTTTGAAGTTATACATTGATTTCTAGTTCAATTTTAAGCCTTCGCTAATCAGTCGAATAAAGAAAATAGTTAAAATGTTTTAAATTTTAAATTAAGATATGAATCATTGGCTTTGTGTGAAATATAGATTTCTGATTAAAATACTGCAAAATGTTGTAAATAAATAAACAATCCGTGCGAATTCGAGTCTTATGATAATAATAATTTTTATACTCTTACATCTTGAGTATTACAAAGTGCTTGTTTATAATAAGACTGTGATAGACAGTAAGAAACTCATGTAAATATATTCTGTCTTTACAAGTAATAAAAGGCGGTGTATAATACAAGTACAATCATAGGTGGTTAGCTTTAATTATGTAAAAATATAATTTTGTAAAATGTTGAATTGCATCTCTCTGTTCAACTGAATGCTACGAAAATTCTTTCAACAAACGGAAAGGGACAATGTACATTACTGTTCTGGATATGTATTCAAAGGTAAACAAAGATATACTTATACTTTGTTAACATTTACTTTCATTTCTTTTTATGAAAGGTTTACTGAGCTTGAATAAAAATGTATTTATATATTTTACTATGCAGTAAAGAACTATTCAAACTAAAAAAATTCTCTTTTATTATATGGTTCAGTTTTTATCATACATAAGTTATCCAAATGTAGTTTGGTGAAAAGTTTTTTTCTTATATTTTAATTGGGTACATAAGTCTATGTAATGATGTATAATGGCGTAATATGAAATTGATAGAGAAAGAATTAAGTGTAAAGATAGATTGAGAAAAAGCTAAAAGTAATAAGACAAACTTGTGTTAGTAATCTGTAAAGAAAATTGATTTGCCACATCTAACAATCCCCTTGTATTTTTTCTATCATCAAAATAAAAATATATCGAACACTGAAAGCTAACAGAAATTTTGCAAGGATAAAAGCAGTTATTATTTACTTAATTTATGGATTTTTTTTGTTTGTGCATTTTCCAGGTCACTAATCATAAATCTGGTTGCGGGGACGAAAGGAGATTATTACTATCTAATTTACTAATTAAATATTTTATGCCTCTACTGATGATAATTTTTAAATAGAAAATCAAAACTTTTCATCAAGCTTATACCATTAAATAATGTAAAATAATTTCTCTCGTCATTTAACATTTATGTGTTTATTTCTATGTATTTGTACATCGAATAAAAGTTAATTATATTTTGAAAAAATCTACAAAATGTTATTTCAATGAGAATATATTAAATACATGTGTCATATTTTTTTAAAGTTAATTTCAGCTAAAACGCGTTTTATAGCTTTATATTAATCTGTAACTCCACTTATAAAAGTATGTGTAAAATTAAATTAAATGCAAATTTTTCAAGATAAAATTTATCCACTAAAAGTAGGCAATGAGTAATGGTTAAATATGCTTGAATGATATAATTAAGAATAAAGTTTTAAGATAAAGCACAAACGGATTTTAAAAATTTAAATAAAGTTATAATTTTAAGACATAACATGTTTAATTCAATTTTATTTTGATGCACATTATTATACCACATGCAATTGCAAAAAAAATTTCATTGTTCATAAAAGGATTTTATTAATTAATATTTTCTCTAAATATGTATCGATGCAAGTATAATTTAAATAAAAAAACTTTGTAATGAAACAAAAGGTAAGAAAAGTATGAAAAACAAATTAAAAAATGAAAATATCCATTTTTTTTTTTAAATTTTTCACTAATAATTTATAAAATGCAGGTTTAGTTGTGATATTAGTATACGCATATACATGTTCAATAATAATTATAACAATAATGATAATGATGGTGATAGTGAGGATGATAATGATAATAAGGCAGTATGTAATAATAATAATTTTTTTTAAATAATAATAATTTTAAAATTGAATGTTTTGAGAGACGGTTTTTTTTAAACAACAGTTAAGTCCGGAAGGAATAAGTGGTCCAGTTGTGATCACGTGTATTTTAGTGGGAAAAAATCTGATAAGCCCTCACGTTCCAAAGATAATCCAAACATTGTTTAAGTATCAAGAAGGCGTGCATGCGTAAGTGAGAAATATACCATATTTGGTTAAATATCTATGAAGCAGACGTTATGGATGGGAGGCTTTTATCTGATTTTTTATTTTGGTTTGATGTGCGTCTTTTAAGTGGTAGGAGTTTTTAACTACTATTCAATTACGTATGAATGCATACATTTTGCAAGTTAAGTATATGTCGCTCTGTTTATTCAGTTTCTTGCCAATGCAAGTATCCTCGTCACTTGAACATGTTTATAAATTGTGAGTTTTTTTATTAGCTGTGTAATGAATATTTAGTATAAAAATCTGATAGGCAGTAATTTTTAACAGAGTGAAAACAAATATCAATATTGGCTATACAAAAAAGAGGGGGGGGGGGGGGCTATAGCACAAGACTACCTCCCACCCCTCACCCCACCCCCACATACACACACGTCGGGAAATTTTGAATTTTGTCTGAGAAGAAGAAATTCTACAAATACGAGTGGCTAAAATATTCAATATTAAATTCATAATTTAACTGATAATCATTTTTAAAATTAAAAAGACTTTAAGTAAGTTATTAACTATGCCTTAGCCTCCCGTCAGGGTAGGTCAGTCCCCCATCGGGAAATTTCTGGCGCCACCACTGAAATCACTCATTAAAGAAACAAATGACATTATCTATCATGAAGGCCACGCAAAGTTATATCCTCGAATGGCGTATTAAATGAATACAGTTAAAAATCGTATAGTATAACCCGGTTATAGCTCCATTTAAAGGACCGCAATGTTTAAGACGTTATAAACGAGTAAGGCAATAAACAAGGTTGGATATTAAGTATAAAAAATCTTGTAAAATACGCATTATGCACTGATATTATTAATCAAATTAATAAATGACAACGATTAAACTAATTTTAACCCTATGAGCAATTAGTAGTAGTTTCATCAAAATTTTGTAAATAGTAAGTAAAGAATTTTTTTTTTAATTTTCCGGTATTCTTTTTTTATTGTATGTAAACGTATTTTTCTGGTGTTAGAAACGAGCTGTCGTTGTAAACGAAGTAGTTGTAACAGAGTTTGACTGTATTACATTTCCCTTTTTGGGTCCCTACGACAGTATCTTTTTAATAAAAACTGTCAAACTATAATGATAAATTTTAACGCACGATTTTACGAAAGAGCAGAATATGTATTAGTAACAAAATCGGTTATCAATAAGTACGGTCCATATCGAATTCTAGAATCTAGATGAACAGCAGGTATACTTTCACATGCAAAGCCTAAAAAAGTTGTCTTGAAAGTACTTTGAAATGTCCTTGACATTTCAAGGTACAAAAATGCAAAAACCGAACCCGAAAATTTGGCCTAATAAATACTAAAAAAGTCTGAGGCGATAGAACAAATTCGTGACAAAAGAACATTAAAAAAAGGGTTACATATTTCCGATACATGATAATGACATACGCCTTCAAATCCGATGGAAAAACACAAAATTACAACCAGATATCCAATACTGTCCCTTAGAAACAAACGCGTATAGATGGATACATTCAATCACTTAATGAAACACTAAATACAATAAAAAGATTTTCATGTTGAAGCGCTTACAATGGTATAATGTAGAAATTCGTCTCTTAGCTACGAGTGCAACACGGGCTTTTCGATTTTTGATTATTTAACGAATTTTTTTTTCAATCATGGAAAACTGTAAAAAACTGCAAAAAAAACTTCTGCAAAACCATTTTCATCAGGCATAGATACTTTTTTTTTCAAATTGAGAAAGATTAAATGCTACATTCAAATGTGTTTTATCTGTTAATAGATTTAAGAAAATTGCGAAAAGGTTAGGAAAGTCTAAACACTACTAACTATCCAAGTTATGCGATAGATATATTTTTGTATATAAAAAACAATATTTTCTAATTTTTTAAAATTACATTTAATAATTTTTTTTTTTTTTTGGTTACAAAAGTTCAATTTCTCTTATTATTCTTTTTATTGAGAGGCAAGTGCTATCAATTTTGGAAGGGAGATAGTTAAGAATCGAGAGCATCATGAATTTTAAATAAAACAGAGTAGTATTAGACGCGATTGGCTTTCGAGAAGATATAAAGTTTTCCGACTTTACATACCAGGCTTATTTTCTATCTTTAAATCGTGGCGAGGTGAAAAGGTTAAAGGTGGAGGACTACTCCACGGAACATATGGGCTGATTTCCGGAGTGGGACGTCTGGGGTCCTAGTCAGATTTTCAGTACTGCCGAAACAGCTCGGGCTGCCGGGAGGGCGTAGAAGACCTGGGATGTAATATTGACGCGATATCAGTAATTTTAAAAACTACGACATTTTTTTTAGTTTCAATCTGGGCTCTGAAAGAAAACAACGTAGAGAAACCGCGGATTAAGTGACAGATTATTGAGCAAAAAATGAATTTGACACACAAATTTTTGCATTGAATAGACCTATAAAAAAAATCCTGGTTCACGAATCACAAAAGTGTTATTATCAACGTCTAAAACAAATTTTAAAAAGCTATTGCATAGACTCTGATGTAAAAGTTTATAAAATTTAGCAATTTTTCGTATTGTTTTATATTCTACCCAACTCTTCGAGCCTAAATATATAGAAGCAAAAATTTCATATCAACATACAACAACATTAAAACAATCTTTCACCTCCAAAATCGAACTGCACCGAATAATTTTTAGATATCATTTAAAAAAACAAAAGCAGCAAAAAATACCTCAACACTTACTCAGTAAAACTCTATGGTCTCTCGACTCTCAATCAATCAGGGTTAGAAATTCACAGTCGCTAGTCGCAAAATACGACTACGATTTTTCAAAAATTCTTCAATACTAACTTTTTGATATCGTGGATCTCTCGCCAAAAATAAGTATCTTAAGATCAGAAATCTTCACCAATCCTAAAATTTTTAAGCCATTGCTGCGATCACATAATCGCAAAAATTCGGCAGTCCTAAAATCGCTCTGCATCGATCTACTGATTTCGAAACTTCGGCGAACTTCATAAAATCTCCAAATTGTGGTGATTGTCAAATCTATAGAAACTCTGACATAAACTTAAAAAACTCAGACGCGACCGTAATATCCTTAAACACTTAGCAAAAAAGCTGTAGTAAATTGTGATTTCTTATATTTTGGAACTCCAGTTATCCTAAAATGGCAAAACTCTTGTGATTCCATAAAATCGCGAAATTCCGGTGACTATAAACACTCAATAAGTTCGATAATCTTAAAATTGTCCATTTGGGCATTGCGTAGACTCCAAAAACGGATGAGAAATTTTTCAAAAAGTTTTTTTTTTTCATAATTAAAAAAAAATGCTCCTAGGTAATGTGCATTTGCGCCTAGTTTTTCAAGTTAGTTGCACAACTGCATTTTTAATTGTAAAATCTAATGGGTAGTTGTATAAAAAAAAACTATCGCGCTATCTTTTCCAAAGTCAGTATAGCACCAGTTTCTTGACGTTGTTTTCATTCAGAGCCCAGTAATTAAAAGTGGTTGTTTGAGGCACAAATATTCAAATTTTAAGGCATAACAATGTTTTTTCTCGAACCTCCTAGTATTTTTAATGGGCCTTTATTTATATTACCTATTGTTTTAGAGGACGCCCCCCAATTAAACCATAACTCTTCTTACTATTTATAAAATATATAGATGGCAGCACTATAACAAATTGACAAACTAGTTTGAAGGTTACTAAATAAAATAAATTGTGTTAAAGCTGTGTGCATAGAGTAGAGATAAGAAAAAAAATAAGCTTGTTTCTTAAAAAAATAAACGCAACAATAAACGACGCGAAGGACCATAGCCTCCTACATAATAACCATTCTAAATATTTTTTTTTAACTGAAAGTATTGCACATCATTATGAAGTGAAGGTTTGTATAGAAAGTATTGCTAGCTAAATATACAAGTCATAATTAGATTATAAATTTTATTTCATCTCGTCAAGCAAAATGCCGCCCGTAGATCGGATACTGGAACTGTCTCATTAGGCAACATTCCACCCTTCAGATTCACCCCGCTTCAGAACAGGGCCGTGTTTTTATTCCCTACCCCCACATGATAATCGTTACAATGATATTTTTACAAATATTGTAAGTTCAGCAATTTTAACGTATTATAAACATTTTTAAATGTCACTGGAGCGATTGCCAGAAAATTTTATTTAATTTTCAAATATGTAGATGGCAGCACCATACCTAACTTAACATGCTTCTTGTTTGAAGGTTACTAAATAAAATAAACTGCGTTAAAACTCTGTGTAATGAGTAGAAATACGAAGAAAATAAGCTTCTCAGTTCTCAACAAATAAACGACACCAACTGATCAAGAATCAAGCACACAAACTGGAATATATATACCAACCAATCCTAAACGACGCCAAGGCCTATTTATTAAAAACAGTTTAATTTAATTTACTTTTCAACCGTAGTCCGTAGTATATCAAGTAACGAAGTATAATATTTCTGAAACAAAAATGACTTTCATACAGATGGCAGGATTCCAGTTTTGAATCCTGTTTAAATTTTAAAAACATCAATTTCATTGTTATCAAGAAAAGTGAACTTTTCAAAAAATAATTTATTAAAACAAAGATACTAGTGTTCATTCGAGTAAGAATTCTACTGTCTATGTGGAGAGCAAACAAGAATCTTCTCAAAGAGGTAACATGAATAATCATTCTCCCACCCATACAGGTAAAAACACTCATCAGTGTAAACTGTGCAACAAAAACTTTTCTGAAAAGGGTAATCTCAAACGCCATCTCCTGACACACACTGGTGAAAAACCGTATAAGTGTGTATTGTGCAACAAAGCATTTGCACACAACACTTCACTGAAGGATCACCTTCTTTTACACACTGGTGAAAAACTTCATGCTTGTGAAATTTGCAATAAAAAATTCTCAAATAAGAAGAATCTCAACAGCCATATCCTTATCCACACTGGTCAAAGTCGTCAAAGAACTCATGCATGTGTAATTTGCAAGAAAAAATTTGCTCTGAAGCAAAGTCTCAAAACACATCTCCGCATTCACACAGGTGAGAAACCTCATGATTGTGAAATGTGCAATAAAAAATTCTCAACTAAACGGGTTCTCAAAAGCCATATCCTCACACACTCGGGTGAAAAACCATATGTGTGTGAAATATGCAACAAAGCATTTTCACGAAAAAATATACTCAAGGAGCACCTTCTTATCCACACCGGTGAAACACCTGTATGTGAAATATGCAATAAAAATTTCTCATCTAAGATGGCTCTTAAACACCATATCCTTATCCACACTGGCGAAAAAACTCATGCATGTGAAACGTGCAATAAGAAATTTTCAGGAAAGCGTTCTTTGAGAGACCATCTCCTCACACACACTGGTGAAAAACCTCATGAGTGTGAAATGTGCAACCAAGCATTTGCCCTAAAGAGTGCACTTAAAAGGCACCTTCTCATCCACACTGGTGAAAAACTTCATGCTTGTGAAATTTGCAATAAAAAATTCTATGTAAAGCGTGATCTCAGAAGTCATCTTCGCAGTCACACTAGTGATCGACCTCACTCATGTGAAATGTGCAACAAGACATTCGCATATAAGAGGGGTCTCAAACACCATATCCTTACCCATACTGGCAAAAAACCTCATGCATGTGTAATTTGCAAGAAAAATTTCTCTCTAAAGTATTCTCTCAAAGTGCATCTCCGCAGTCACACGGGTGAAAAACCTTATTCATGTGAAAAGTGCGACAAAACATTTTTTTATAAAAGTAGTCTCAGAAAGCATATTCTTATCCACCAGGGTTAGGAAATATAAAGTTTTTTACTTGCCCGGTTTAGCAAGTTTCTAAAAAATAGGATACTGTGACAACTACTGTAGATGCTAGGGATGCACTGAATACCAAATTTGGCCGAGTAACGAATATTCAGCCTACCTAAACCAATTTTTATTTTTTGTCGGGTCAAGTTATATTTATTATTCATCAATTTCAATTAAACATAAACATATAAGTACACAATCACACAATAATTTTAACACAATATAGTTATTAAAAAAAGCCTTTTAAAACGTGTAAATTGGTAAAATCGCAATACGAAAACATGAAAACAAAAACAGAAGTAGGTGGATCCGGTGTAGAATGAAAATTCAGAAAAAAATAATAAAACCATGGCCAACAATATTATTATACAATTAAATTTTAAAAAAAATCTTTTTGTGAAAAAATTACAATTGTGATATATATAGTAATTATTGGTTTTTTTTAAAGCCGTATCATTGTAATTGTTAACTTAAAGAGACATGTTTTTGTTTATTTAATATAACTTGAGTAAAGCTTGATTTAACATCATAAATAACTAAAACTTAAGAATTTGAGTCTATTATAAAAGAAAACAAGTCCTGTTTGGGAATTTTTCGACGTTTTATAAGATAACTTGAAGAAATTTGGAAATTTTTAAATTTCACTATTCGGCCGAATAGTTTAGCTATTCGGCTAAAGTGGCTGAATACCGAATAGTAACCGAATATTCGGTGCATCCCTAGTAGATATCTCACCTTGGACATCAACAAATTCTAGATCCACACAATATCTGGATCTAAATGTATTTTTTTTAAAAAATCAATGTATGAAATTTTACTTGCTTGTGTGGACGAGTGGTAAAAATGACTTGTCTTATCCAAATGTATTACTTGCTTTGGGTAAAAGATTTTACTAACCTGGTTGTCCCCACAATAAAAAAAAAATGAAGTTCTGAAATAATTAAAATTGCTGAATTACCTACCTGTTATTATAATGTTCACTGTAGATAAACAAGTAGGTTTGTAACAGTAACTCTCACCTAGAACCGCTTCAGCACAATATTTATGCACCTTAGAAAGAAATCTCAATAACATTTAGTTGTAATTATTCTCATTCATTTTCTTTTGCAAATTCAATTCATGTTATTTGCAGTTTGAAGAATAACTATTTAAAATTTAATCCCAACTTTATATTTTTCAAAGATTAAAAAATAAAACCTGATTGTTATGTTGACACACTTTTTCTGTTGCTTTCTTAATAAATGAATTATGTGACCCATCGAAGATTCTTCTTATGCTGTGTATTACTTGAAGCCATACCAAATTGATTTTATCGGGCAAAAAAAAAAATCTTTCAAAGTTTCATTTTAACTATATAAAGTTTTTCATGTGATTTGAGAAGTGGCGACAGACATTTAAATGAATAATAATTAAATATTAATGTTATTTAATTGAATAGATTATTGACAGACAGGTTGGCAGAAGTCCACTGAAAAAGTATAAAAGATAGGTTTTAGATATTTTGAAAGGTATATAAAGATACTTTTTCATCTTTGACTGTTTTGTTGCATCGGTGATGAATTTGCCCACCCTACTCTCATGATGGTTTGGTTACAACAATAACGAGACCAAAATGTAAATAGAAATTAGTATTCAAATTATTATAAGTATTGAAATGAAGCTTCAGAAATTTTTTATCAATGACATCATAAAAAGTCCTGTATTCTAATTATTACTCTTTTAGCAATACAGGATGGTTCCCCATTGCTATATCGTGTCTCCTTATATCATACATTCAAATATATACCTCTTCAAATCATGTCTACATCTCCCAAAGTTTTTTTTTCCTGAATATCAGTTATAAAACGAAATAAATTTGTTCATAATTAATTTCAGATTTTATTCCATATATGAAATGCTTAAAATAAATGGGGGATGTGATGTACTTTATTTAAAGTACGAATCATGATGATATTAAAAAAACCATGAATTGGCAAAAAAATAATATCCCGATTAAGAAAACAAAATTTGAAACAATAAATGGTGGGTTTGGACTTAGTTCAGTTATATACTATTAACAGCCATAATTCAAATACAAATTAATATTCAAATTATTAAGTATTGAAATAAAGATTAAGATATTTTTAAAGTATTATTCAAGATATGTTCTGAATATTTGCAGATTGTAAGAGAGTAGACTGTTTTAAAAAAAATAGTTAGTGAAAAAAAAGTGCATAGGTACATCAGTTGTATATTAATACAATCATGGTGCTTGATGTATCATGCTTTATTGCTTTTTGTTCATTTAACAGAAAGCCCAATATGTGGGTTAGTGTACTAAAATGTGACTTTCTGTTAGTTATTGTTTCAAACTTTAATATAACTTTTCCCTTGCACACATGTAAGTATTTTATTCACACAATAACATCAAGCAGTAGTAGTTGTGTATAAATGTTATGGTGAAACATACCAAGAATGGGTGAATTTTTTGCGCTAATTATTCTTATTTTAGACTTAATCAACGACATTGTCGTCATTGGCCTTGATATAGAATGTTACATTTAAAAAAAGTTATACTTTTTTACTACCTATAACTTATTATTGCAGAAAATGATTCTACACTTTGGTAATGGTTCTACCTTGTTACTTGCAAATTTAAATGTGTAGTTACTTTATGTAAAAGTGAATTTATAAGCTGTATGTAAGTATAAAAGTTTTTGTATACTTGTTGAAGTTTCTATGTCATATTAGTATGTTTACATGATGCATAGAATATTAGTTTCTTTAGTTATGTTTCTGTTTTCCTGTAGAGTTAACCCTTTCGACCCTGAATTTGTAATTCAACATATAAAAATTCTTAAAACGATTAATTAAATTATAAATAACCCTCATTGAATTTTGTACCATTTGGTCAATTAGCAAAGAAATTTTTTAAAATGTCCAAATTTAATAACTATCTTTGGAATTTTATTTGCAATGTCTTTTATGAAAACTGTATCAAATGTTGTTTTTTTTAATTTCAATTAAAAGTATTACAGTAACCTTTATCTATTTATATATTGTGAACGAAAACCTGTCTTTTTTTTAAACCCAACTCAAATGTACTTTTTAATGCTGATATATGACGCGTTAAAATGCTGTAGAAAGGATTCGAAATTAACGATCGCTAGTCGCAAAATGCGACTAAATCCTACAATTTTGCAACTTTAAAATATATTTAGTCACAGTTATTATCGTGACGAGTTGTTTTTTTTAAATATCACTATCCACTTTTTAAGATGTTTTTCAAAAGGTCTGAAAATAATCATCTGAAAATCGCAAATCTTCTTACGATCTTGAATTTGTCAAAATTCTCTGTGATTTTAAAATAGCAAAACTCTGACATAAAATGTATAAATTACACAAAAATAGCATTTTTAAAAAATTAATATTTGTTTAAAAATGCTCCCAGATATAAAGTACATTTGCTTCTAGTTTTTAAAGTTAGTAGCACACATAGCTCCTAAATATTTTCATCCAATTTCTAATTCTAACACTGGATATGACACACTACTTCAACAAAATTAAAATTTGTTTGTAACAAAACCAAGTAAAAGATGGATGCGTAGAAATATGCATCTTCTATCACCACTCGTAACTCTTTTAAAAACTAAATTTTTGCATTAAAAGTTTCGGTATAATATATTAAATTAAGGATGTTATAAGATCAAAAAGTTATGTGGATTAAACAATTATGAACTTTTGATCTAAAGAACTATAATCTATATATATAAAAGAAAGTCGTGTTAGTTACACTATTTATAACTCAAGAACGGTTGAACTGATTTGGCTGAAAAGTGGTAGGGAGGTAGCTTAGAACCAGGAATAGGCTATAGGATACTTTTTATTCGAACCCAAACGGGTGTAGGAGTGCAAAACGTGAGCTGATTTCCCCATAGGAATAGCATTGTAAGATTAGAATTTAAACTTTTTAATTCAAAAGAAATTTCAGCGCGTTCAGCGTGAACGAAGATTAAGAAAAGAAAAAAGAGCACGTAGGTTTAATTTTCTGAATAGTTATTTGAATGTCAGTATTTTATTTTATTTGTTGATTTTAAATCTTTTGATTTTTGTTATGGTGGATCAGATTTCCTCAACTAGATTTTAATTATGTTTCCGAATTTAATTTAATTGATGTTTACAAATGTTAAGATATGGAGGAATATAGGTTAACCTAAAGAATCGTGGCCGGATTTGGCGAATTTTCAAAAATGTCGCCAAGTCGAAATGATAACAAACCCCGGCACTTGCCGAGATGGTTGCCATCTCGAAATGACCAAAAATACTACCTAATTTCAAAATGGCCGTTAACCCTTATTCTCATAAAGTAGCATATATGCTGCCTGGGGTTTTCCCCTACTTTCTGTTTGTTAAGTGACGTCAGCGAGTATGTTGCATTGTTATTTGTTAGAAGAACAGTATAGAAGCTTCGTTCAGAGTGAAAAAATATACAAAGTTAAAATTATTTTTGTTTTAGGGAAGGTAACTTGTTGGGTTGTTGTGTTTGTGCATCATGTCTCGTCGTCTGTACAAGGAAAGTTCATTGAATTATTTTTCATATTA
This sequence comes from Oedothorax gibbosus, assembly GCA_019343175.1. Lineage (NCBI taxonomy): Eukaryota > Metazoa > Arthropoda > Arachnida > Araneae > Linyphiidae > Oedothorax > Oedothorax gibbosus. The sequence goes on from CM033279.1 coordinate 6,548,086, forward strand.
ATTTTTTTTTTACTTTGAAAAATATTTTCACATTTCTTATGTTCTGTAGTTTTATAAAATTGCTTAACTTGTTGGATTACCACTGTTTTTGGAAAAAATACAAGCTAAAAACTGAAGGTTGCATATGTGCAGGGGTGCCTACAAGGGGGGGGGGGGGGTCAACGACGCAGACTGTGTCGTTGAAATTTTAGGGGGGGGGGGGTTGAAATTTTTATAAAAATTATTAATAAACAAAAACAGCCAACCTTGATACAAAGAAACTCAGCTAACTCTTATTCTTACTCATTATCTCCAGCACACAAACCTAAATATATATGTCTACCAACCAACCAATCATTAGCTCCCCCCCCCCCCAGCCGACGCAACACCGGTGTGGGGGGCTCAGAACTTGTACTCTGGCGAATTTTTATTTGGTTTAAAATAAAACACAAAGTGGCAAGAAAATCAAAAGTGGCTCCAATTTTTTTTTTATATTTTTGCCTTCAAAGAATAGGGATGGGTAACCATAATTCAAAGCAACACCAGGAAAAAAAGGAGTTATAAATTATGTTCGTTGGCGTCTACTAGGCGATACGATTTCTGACAATTATTTCCAATAAGCAATCCGATCACTGTAACAAAGTGTAAACACTCATAAATCTCACGCAGTTTATAAAACATTTCGGTGAATTGATGACGTTCGCATTATAGTTTTGCCAATGGAATCAATGAGATATTCCCGCCATATTTTGCAGCTGGCTCATAAATCTTTCGAACTTAACTTTGTATAAAATTTTTACGAATTAATGACCTTCGGATAAATTTTTGACTTTTCCCGCCAAATTAGACTCGAAGCCAAATAACTAAATGATTGCTTTAGAATCAGTAGGAAAATACTTGTCGTCTTGTCTCAAATGTGACGGGTCTGGGTAATTGAATATAATTAATAGTGCAATTCCGAGTTTCAAAGGTAAGAATTTTGTTATATTTAACTTTAATTTTTTAAATTTTAGGTTTTTTTTTAAAGTGAAAACAATCTCTGTAAACATTATAAATAATTCTGATGTGTTTGATAATGTCAAATGTGTTGTATTAAATAAAAAGCTATACCAAGATAAACTTTTTTTATGCATTAAGAATTGAGGGAATGAATTGGAAGCCGTTTTTGATTGGATCACGTATCCGGCTATTTTTATTGTTTTAAAAAATAATATAATTACATAAATTTTGAGCGGAATTTTTACCAATTATATAGATTCCGATAGCTTTGGCTGTAAAGAAAACCTTTTAAAAGGAAAATTAAAAATAGCTTGTAATTCCGTATTATAAAAGATATTCCAAAAGGTGCTTCCCTTTTTCGATTAGGGGCAACTCTGCTTGACCTATCAGTAGAAAAATATTTAAGAAGAAAGTCAGTACTAGGGTTTTAATTCTTGGGATAAAGTTAAGTTACCCCATTCGATGGTACTTGAAATATCATTTTACTATAATGTTTTCTATATACACCGTAAAGATGTAGTTAGAGGCTACTTTGGTTAGGTACTCCCATTAGCCCATATAAATAAAAAAATCCTCACTGTTTTTTTTTAGGGGGGGGCGGTAATAATTTTCTAGGGGGGGGGTGCGCCGTTAGCTCTGGGGGGGGGGGGGGATCGGCACCTCTGATATATGCTACTTTTAATAAAACTCTAATTAATTACTGTACTAATTATTTTAGAAAGGTTATGACACTAAATAATCTTTATTTTAGCTGTAAAAAAACAGAAAAAAAATTGAAAATTAGAAAAATTAAAAAAAAATCGATGATCATGAGAATAAGGGTTAAAACAACGGAAAAATTCATTAAATTGCAAACTAGATTTATAAAAAAAAGTGGAACTTTAAAATGCCGAAGAATCCCTAGTAGCAATTTTTCATCGTCCGATAATCGAATTTTCATCGTTCACCGGTGAACCGATGAGAATTCGAATATCGGATTTTCGTTGAAAATTGCCCGATTGCTGGATAACTGCTCTGTTCTGTCCGCTCGATCGAGCAACCTAGGATGAGTTTTTCCGATGAGATTCCGATTAAAAGTCAAGAAGAAATCGATAAGAATCCGATGAGTAGTAATCGAAATCTCATCGTCCGATGGAATTTTGAACACTTTCCGATAAAATTCCGAATAGTTTACGACATGTTAGTACAAAAGTTTTAAACGAGATGGCGCCACTATTTTTTTTTCTGTTAGTCAGGTAATACTTCGAATTTTAGGTGGAGGAGGACAGAACCAACAATCTCGAGATCCGCGCTTTTAACTTGCAACGAGGCGTTAGTCCTCTCGGCTATGGAGGCTTGCAGGGTGATTGCGTTTAAATAAAGAGCTCAAAAGGTTGATCGTTAAAGAAGTTTTATGTTATTAAGAAATTTTGATTTTTCTTTTGCAAGTTGCAAATTCCTTTTAAATAGTAATTTAAGTTAACAATACTAATAGAAATATGTTTAATTTAAAAATAACTCTTGGTAACTTACGTATTGAAAAGTTGTTTGGTTCTTAATATTTATTCAAAAATCTATTTTCTTTACGTTAGGTTTTTCAAAAATTAATCAAGGCCAAAAAGTTAAAAATTAATTTCCAAGTAAATAAAAGAAATAAGTTATCACACAGTAAAAATATTTATCTTCGCAAGCAATTAAAAATGTTGTGTCGAAGTAAATAAAAATAACTATTACCAGTTTGAACATAATAGCTTTCGGATATGAAGTTTTCGAAATAATTTAACGCAATTTGTATGTACTAAAATAAAAAAAGCCACATTTTTCGGTTTCTTATAGTTGCGATATCGATTCGTCATAATTTTCCGATGAAACGTACATTGAATTTTCACCTTTGACCGATATCGAATCGATGACTTTTATCGATAGAATTTCGTTCACCGATTGCCGATATCGCCTCGTGCACTTTCGGAATACGGATGCGATCACCGGTGAGTTTTTGCTGAATCCGATGAACGATCGATGATCGATCGAGCAAATTTCGAGATAAATTATTTAAAATCATTAAGCATCTAATAAATGAAATATTAGTTTAAGAAAACTTCAGAATAAATTATATGCGTTTAAGATTTATATAGATTAACATTTAGAAATTGTCAATGGCAATTGCTAATTTCGCCAAAGGTTGCCATCGTGGTTACCACATTTGGCGTAAAATTGCCGGCCACGATTCTTTAGGTAAACCGGAATATATTCGGCATAAATAAAGAATTTGTACTTTATACAACTTTTCCAACCATACAAGAGGATGACTGTCTGTGTTGTTGATGTTAAGATGGCGTAATGGTCGATTGAATTTTGGCATTGGCGGCTTTTGGCGAAGTTGAAAATTTAACGTAGGGTAGCTATTCCCATCCAGTTGTATGGGTTAGGGTTAGTTTGAATTATCGTCGCATTAAAGCTACACACGAGTGCTATTAGAAACGGGGGTCGTAATTTAGAACCACAGTCAAGTTACGAGCCGACACGTGAGTAGGTACCCAATGCAACTTTTAAGGGCGACATCGTACGAAGCGTTGGGAATTTGGAGGATATTTAAAGTGCCCTTCCTCTATACGGGACAGGGCCGGATTTCTAAGTAAACTAGAGCGGCGAATTTTTTGGGGCGGTAAATTTTACGACCAATTAAAGCGGCAATTCGGCATAAAAAAATTATTATATTATTAGAATATTTTTAAGAAAGAAAACAAATAATTTACATTGATGCGTAAACCGTAAACGTATATATATTATATATAGTACTAATATTTCGTAGCAAACATGGTCGCTGCGAGGACAAGTGCACCCCCTCCTCCCGGATTTCGAAGTTGAAAGAAAAAAATTAACAGTTTTTAAAAAAAATCGTCTATTTCGCTTTCGATTTAGTGTGTAAAGGTACATAGATGATTGTATGTGTATCTATTTTAAACAGCACATACCACCCTATTTTGCAGCTAACCAGCTACCTTTCCCCGAAGTGGGAGAATATTGTGACTGGGGTGGGGCGGCAAATCTTTAAATCCGGCCCTGATACGGGGTATTATTCGTCGGACATCTTTTGGCTGAACGAGCCGTTTATAAGGTCGACACATATTTTGGCGATGTCCGGACCTGAACCTGGAACCTACCGCATGAAAGACGAAAGTCTATACCGACCTGGTCCCCCAACCCTATCGAGTTGTAGGAAATATGAAGTGGAATGTTTACCACATTTAGGCAGTTTCGTTTTGCGCTAATTGTGAAATAGAAACAGGCCCTTATATCATGTAGCTGTTCTGGCAATTTTAACAGGGGCCTATGGCAAAGCCCTCAAACTCCTGGAAGGGCCTGTATAAAATCAACCCCTCATATCAGAATGGGAGAGATTATAATATCCTGATGGAATGGACCAGTGGAGGGATCAATTGGTATAAAATAAAAGTTTACATAAATAAACTACTAATTAGGGTTATTAAGGGCAACGCCGGGTTTATAAAAAGCTAGTTATATAAATGTAACCTTTTTTTGCAATGCAAAATCTAGTTTGGAATAACTGAGATTGACCTTATGCACAAAACTTAATTGCCCTAATTAAGTTTAATTTACAAATAGTTATTATTGTTAGTTAATTATTTTGATGTATACTTTATTTTTTTAAAAAAAATCTAAGCCAAAAAACTAAGGCCAGGAAAAAAGTCGGTGTAAATTTCTCACATAAGAGTTTTACATAAAAATAATTTTATATAGAGGTGGGTTTTTTTTCCTTTTTGAAATCAAAATAATTGGCAATATTGAATTTTTATCTGCATTCCAAAAGATTCGATCTAATCAAATGGAAAGTGATGAAAAAAAGCTAGTAAGATTGAATAAGAAATGAATTTTCATGAATATTGTTCTAAAAAAAAGGAGAATTTCTCCTAAGCTTGTTTGTTGAAGACTTTCCATTCCAAACCTTTTAAAGTCTTATTAAGATAGATTTTATGTAAAAAGGAAACAACTATTCTAGAATAAAAACTTTTGAAAAATGACCTTGTTTGTCATTTTATTTATAAAAAGAAGCTTCAGTAACACAGAACAGAACAGAAGCTTCAGTAAATAAGTCAATAAATGTATAGTTCTATACAATTAAATATCAGATTTTTTAGCTTGATAATTCGGTTTGTTTTTGGCATTTTGTAAAATATAAATAAAAAAGCTTAAATGAAAAGACACACCAGATCACTGGAGCTGATAAATTTATTTTACATATATATAGAAAAAAATTCATTTTACAATTCAAAATGTTTTTATACAAGTTGAAGTTGGGTAAACCTTTTCTGTCAACATATAATCTCCTTATAGGATTTCAATCAAGTATCACAAAAGACATACAAGTTAGATAAAAAAAAAATCTATGTGAATAAACAGTTTTTGTAATTTTTTTCGACAATTTGAAAAGTAAACATTTTTAGATAAAAAGAAAATTATTGCAATATCTAAGAACAGTTTGTATGCCTTCTTAAGAATTCGAGGAGCAAGTTAAAACCAATTTAATAGATTAGCATGGAATATTACTAAATTCAAAGCATATTTATACAGTAGGCTAGTAAAAAAAAGGGCAAACATATTGAATGTAACTTCTCAATTACAAAATATTTTAAAACATTTATGTATGCTAAGCTATGTATGTTTGATGGGGAGAAAAATTAATTCACCATTTTATCACAATGAAGTACTAAATGAAATTCATACTTCAAAAGAAAGTGAAACATACATGCTAAACAATAAAGAAAAAGAAAATACAGATTTTGTGACCAATTGTAAAAATAGTTTCTAATATAATCTATGCTTCACTTTAAATTTTCCACTTGTGGAGAGACAACAAAAACTTTTACAGGGTTCCCTCACAAAAACAATTTGAGGACTTTTTAGTTTTGAAGAACAATGAGTTTTTTTTAAAGCATTTAATGAAGATTGCATTTAAATAATTAAAATTTTCTTTTTTCATTAGAAAGAAACCCCTTTTCCACTCTAAGGTTGTTTTAGTTTATAGAATATTCAAGTTTAATCTAATATATGAACTATTTATTCCTGATCTCCACAGAAATGTTTTTTTTCCCTGACACTTAATAAAATTGGAAGAAATATTGGTACAAGCTTAAACGTAAAAAAAAATCATTTGTATCTTATGTAATCTTCCACACAATTAAGTATAAAATTCATGGCTTTTTTTAGCCTTGAAGAAATTGAATGCCTATTTGTTTTTAATGGATTTAAAAGTGTTTTTTTAAGGCTGTTGGGAACCCTGTTTTATTATCACACTGATATTTCCTTTCCACTAGCTATGTTCATGCCACAACTATCATTTGAAGACATTCTTCTGCCAGTCACGCCAAACATATACACTGAAATGTGCTGAAAACAACTTTATTTACAGTACCATAAGGCCAGACTTCAGATCACAATCCTTATTCTATCGAGCTAAAGGCAATCTAATGCCATAAAACATGCTCTATACAATTTTCACTCCAAGTCCCTCTCCAACACTTGTGATTCCCAATCTGAAGCATTTGTTTGCAAACATTTTATTTAACCCTTTCAGTCCCAGTGATGCCATTTGGCATCATCATGTTTCTAATCATAATTTTTAAAAAAAATAATAGGGCTGACATCTATTGGGATTAATAAAAAATATTTTCTAATAGAAAAAAGTTTGAGGAATCGAATGATGCGTTTTTGATATTATAAATGGCTATAGACATCAGAACTTTTTTTCTAAAATGATGATGCCAAACTGTCATTGGGAGTGAAAGGGTTAAATTAGCACTCTACAAAAAAAAAATGATATGGTCAAACATATATTTTTTTGTAAGGGATTTTATAAGTTTTCATATAGATAAGCCGTAGTCTTAAACAAGTTATTACTAATCAACTGCTAAGCTTAAAAGTTTAGAAACAGTCTCTAAATCACGTCAAATAATGTTCAGTATGAAATAGGTAAAAGTTGAAGAAATTAAAAAAAAATTGAATTTTGTAACCAATGAACTCAATTATAGAACTTTTCTTTTTTTTTTGTGAAGAAATTAAGATCTGTGACAAATATCAGATTGGTAACCACTACAAACTACAGACAGAAGTTTCAAATTGTCAAACTTGTAAGAGTTGGCTTTGCTCTCTTAAAGCGTTACTATAGCCGAATTTATGTAACTGGAAAAATGTGTATAAATTAAAGAGTTTGGTCATTTGTTTTCCCGCAATAAAGATGTTACAGCATTTATTTGTTATGGTACTTTTTGGTAAGAAATTATTTATGCAATTTAATGTATACAACTTAATGTGTTGAAAAAATTAGAAATTTGATTTGAAAGTTGCTATCAAATAGCAATTTACAATAAACTGTTTCAGATAATTGTTATTTGCAATTTTAAATGAGTTGAGCTGCAAACAAAATTTAACTTGTATTCATTTTTTTCTTTGAATGAAAGAAATCAATTTAAAAATAAATTCAGTAAAATATTTTCACAAATTAAGAAAATGAAATAGTTTTTAATTATCAAATAATAAGTAAAATATGTGCAATTTCATAAAAGTGCAGTAAGGTAAAGATTTTTGCACAAATAACATATAAATTTCTTTTCAATTTATCAACAATATTGCAATGTTTAATAATTTTTGTAACAATATTTCATCTTTCATATATTGTACAGTATATTTATACAAGCAAATTTTGTTAATTCAGTAAAATATGCATTCAGAACATTATAGTAATTTTAATTTTACTTCAACATTATCATCTATAGCACCAATCCAAAAAAAGTATGGGACTACAAATAAAACTATTCAAAATGCATTAAAAAAATCATACATTCAATATACAAAATATATGTAATGTAAATATAAAATCACTAAATATAATTTCTTAAGTGTAAAGTTTTATTGTAACATTTTAAAAAAGACCAGCTATTTTGACACAATGTGGTTCTGTTCACAAGGCCCCTATTTGAATATTTAAAAAAAAAGAATAAGTTGAACTCAATTTAGAATAACTTACAAAAAATTAGTATATTTTAAGGTAACTAAACTATAGCAAAAATTTTAGTGATAACCTCTTGGCTCCAGAGGTACATATATGTGAACCTTTGTAGCATTCACTTCACAACTTTATTTAAAAAAATTTCTTAATTCTAATTTTTCTATTATAGACTAGAACGTTCAAGCTTCCCAAAAATACCAATACCAAAGTAGGTGATTTATTAAGTGTATTAAAATTATTATGAGCAAGAAGGTCAAGCAGAATTCAAAGGTCTTGCAAAAAACTTTTTTCAATACTAAATTGATAAAACATTTTGCATGAAAAAAATTGTCAGAATGGACTATTGCAAGAAACTGATAATGTTAGTTCGTTTATTCGAAACACAGCAAAAATGTATATTTTTACTGCACCAAATCTCAAATTCTACTTAAGTGACTGGCCTCTCATCAAATGTTAAACATTAATTTTTTCAAAATTTCTTGCAAAAACACTCTTAAAAAAATATATAATTGTTTGAAAAATATATCTTTGTATAAAGCATATATGTGTAGAATTCCTTTCGGAAGTGAAGAGTTTAAATATAGTAACCTCAGACTAAGTTATTTACTGTAAAATACATTGCATAAAATATTTCTAAAGAGTTGAAATAGAAAAAATTAAAGCTATTTTTAGGGTGATAGAATAAAAATTTAAAGACAAATGCAGTCTTATAATGATTTTTAAGAACCCTCTGGAACCTTGTGTCCACAACATAACATATTTAAACTTTTTTTAGATGGTGCAATAACATTTAAAATTTCATAATAGTTTTTAATTATTTTTCAAATAAAACAAGGCAAAAAACACCGGGTGCCTTGGAAACAAGTGTTCAATACAGAGAAAGAACATAAACAGGAATATCTGGAAAAACAATAGTAGACCATTGACTTATTTAAATTATTTAAAATGTCTGAAATATACATTAATTTACAACAATGTAGTAAATTCTATAAATTCATGAAATAATGAAAACCAGAACACAATGAAAGCTCAATAACGAAATATGACAGGTGAAATGGCGACATTAAAAAGAACACAATAATGGCAGTCCAAATGTCATATGATACTAATGATGATGAAAAAAATTTGTACTTCAGTTCACCAGATTTTGGCAAATGATGAATATACTTCACATTCTGAAACTATATTTGATACATATAGATGAAGGTGAAATTATAGAACAAACTCTAACACATATACCATCCTCTTACTGATCAGTTGTACTTTTTTTTTCCTCCTTGCATGCTGTTTTTTTTACTTGCACAGAGCTGAACTACCGATGTTGGTAGGGGCAAAACAAAACCTTCCAACCACAATAGTTTCTTTCAAATTCTAACAAGTCCCTTATTAAAAATACGTTATCGCCTTGCCTTGTGCCAACAGCCACTGTTGGTTAATTGCTATACAATGGAATTACTTGAAAGTCAACACAGATAAGCATTTTTGAAATATGTAACTTCTATATGAGTAATGAAATTGATAATAATGATAAACATATAAAGAATGAAGTATCTTTTTTTTACTAAATATGCTAAGATATTATAATTGTAAGGATATAAGATATTAAATTATAATTTATGACAGCATATATGTAAATAACTATTTATCCAAACAAACAAGGATTTATACTTTTTAAAAAAATATTTTGAAATACAAAATCATAAAAACATTTTTTCACTTTAAATGATCTTTTAACTTGCTTTCTTTTTAAAAAAAAGTATACTTAAATTTGATTGCGGTTTTGTCCAGTATTACAATTTTTAATGTATAAAAGTACTTTGCGTTGAAAGAAATCCTTCAAATATAAAAGTTTTGGAAAGTTTTAAAATGCAAACATGTTGCTTCTTTCTTTAAGGGTTAATTGTAAATGTATATTTTGGCAAAACAATCATTTATAGTTTGTACTTGATTACAACAATATTGTAGACTTCCACTTAACATGTCAAAGTTTAGTTGTGATTCTTTATCTTTTAGATAATTGCAAATAAACATATTTTAAGACATAGTTTAGTGGTTGTAGGAGGTTGGTTGAACATTAAAATACAAAAAATAAAGAAAATAACAATAAGGCCGATCCTTTTTTAAAACAGCAGTATTAAATATATAATACATTTTATGTAATTTTGTATTATTTGATTAAAAAACAATCTAAATCATTCCTTTATAAGGTGAATGAGAAGTAAGGACCACTGGTCTTATTGTGCTAAAGAGTATTTGTTTACTTTTGCAAAAGTAATATAAGCAAAATAATATACTATAAATATTTTTTCCTGGAGTTCCATTTTTACCTGAGGATCCACTACATAGTAGACTTGTTAAATGAGAGTCTACAATATAATTAAAATTATATATTCCTAATTAACACAGACCAGAGACATTCCTTTATGTAGACATTTACAAATGTACAATTTCCCCGAGACAAGTTTCTTCTCAAGAAAACACCGGAATACAAAAAACCAAACATCTCTAGCGGTGATGAGACTCGACATTCAGAGGACAATGATTGTAAGCACTGGCACTGAAAATCCTATATATAAATGACTGCGCTGTTGACTACGGCAAATTGTACTGTCGAGGGGGGGGGGGGGGGGGGAACATTGGAAAAAGAACTGATCACAACACGAACAGCCCTGCGTTCACAGAAAGAGCACCATAGAAATCAGCAAAGGGTTCATTTTCCAAGCGGTTCGTCCTGTAGCTTTGGCTGAATGGGGCTGGAACAAATACTGTCTTCGTCTTCTTCGCTCTTGATGTCAGGTTCTAAATCCTCATCGAGAGGGGTTGTGACAACCTCTTCCTCCGGTGGGTGAGTGTCCATTTCGATTTGACTGATGTCGGCGACGGAAATGTCTTTTTCATTTGGTGGGGGCGAGGGTGAATGCTGTTGTGGACTTGGTGACGTTCTCATGTTTTGGCTTCGTTTGGATTGTTCAGTGGAGGTGGATGTAGCTGTTTCAGAAGCATTGCTTTTCAGTCTATTAACTTCCCTTTCCAGGTTCTTATTCTTTCCCCGTAATTTATGTAGTTTTGCTCGCTGTGTGTAGTGTATTTTCTCTAGCTCCTGCAATTTAATATAAAAAATAGTGTCAATACAATTATATTAATATGCAATGGACATGGCATACAGAACACAGCAGGTTTTAGTTTAAAAAAACTGGAAAAATTGTGGTTGAAGGGATAGAATATGAACAATAAAGTTTGTCTTTTTCTGTGCTATATGACTATTTTTCAGTTTCCAAAACACAAAATGTACATGTTAAGCATACAACCCAATGTTCATATTCTGCATAATACATATTTGTTTGTGTTATTAGATTTATTACTTTATAAAAATGTTATAAACAAAATTAAGCAACAATATTATTTTTTATTTAGCGGAGGAGTGTCAATTTATATATTCCATTTAAAAAAAAAATTCCCCCACAAAACATTAAGGTTAATATATAGGCTCCATTTAAAATTCTTGCTCTTGTTACACTTCTTTTCTCAGGTGACAATATTATCAGTGAGTAATAAATGAACTTAATACATAGATTCTACACACATACACACACTAAAATACTTATTTCAAACATAAACTTAACATGAAACATAATCATTTGTTTTGCTTTTTAATAATTATATGTAATCTTATAGCACAAAAAAATCTCAGATATCCCGCAATAGTGGCCTTTCTTTGGATAGGTTTCATTAACAGAATTTTTCAATTTGTTACTTGTACCAATAATTTATATTTCAAGATGAAATTCCCCATGAAAAGTAAACCTATTGCTTTATAGGATTAAATAGAGACATGTAACATATAGCACACCATACAGTGAATGGTTAAAAGTGAAAAACCTATTTTATTCTTGAAATTTGATATCATAAGTACAGTGATAATTACCAAAACTATTGTGCATGAAACTTCCTTACAATTTAAAAAATCATGAAAATTCTTGTACATTGAAAAACAATTAAGATTATTTTTTAAAAGAGTGTCAAACCACTTTTTATTCAATCAAATAGAGTAAGGTGTATTACATTGTCTTTATAACTTAAGTCATAAAACCTATTAAAAAATTATACCAATTTTGAGCAGTGATTTGAAATAACTACTTCAATTGTAAAACATAAGAATTTCAATAAGGAATAATTTGAAAAGAAGATAAAATATGAATAAAAGGAAATAAAATTTCATTGAAAAACTAAACATCCATTAGAATCAAAGTATTACTCATGCAATAAATCTTTTTATAAAAGTATGTTTACAATCATAATTTTTAAAATAAGAAAATATTGCAAGCACAGTTACAATTAATTCAAATTTTTACCCAAGTAAAACACAAAGATAATTCATAGGAACTGAAGTGCATGAAAAGCATCAAATTTTAGTCAAACAATCACTTTAATGCACAGGACACACATTATAAGATACGACTGCAGTTAACAGGGCATGTAAATCCAGGTTTAAATGGTTGCCTTATAAATACAACTAACAGCATTGCTGTGTTACATAAAAATTTCAAATATAAATAACTAAAAAATAGAAATTCTGAGGTATTCTAAACAAAGAGTTTTTCAACATTGTAATAATGTATTCACATTACTCTGCAACAATGTCTTACTTGAGCTATAAAAGTAAACTATAACTAACTTAACCTAAGCTTTTCATTTGAATATTTTTAAAAGTCTGTTTTTGTGGTTATTGTAGACAATGTAACTTAAGTTATGAGAAAGTGTTTTCTTCCATTATTTCTTTCTTCCATTAATATTACGTTGAGTTGAGTTAAACTAACACACTAGAGCTACACAAAGGCTATTGCCGACGTACATCATAATTTAGAACCATATATATTTATTACAATGAATAAATTATTTAACATGTATTTCTGAGAAGACTAATGAGATGAACGCATGCAAAAACAAGCTTGAAAAGTTACATAATAACTTTACAACACTATAATTTATATGGCAACAAATTAAATTTGGTAATCCATGCCTAGTTTAAAACGCAATCGTACCTCCCCCAAATTCAATACTAACCATCTGGTAGAGCTTCTTCCCTTGCACTGCAACACTGAGGCACTTACGGTACTTGGCAACGAGTGCCTCGACTTCGGACAAGATTTTTGCACGAAGCGAAGCGTCTTCCACTTCGCCCAAAACCTTGTTCAGTTCGAGGAGTTCCGCCTCGGGGCTCGGTTGGAGATCATCTTCATCGTCCAGGTTGGACACCAAGCCATCTTCGGTCCCTGCTGAAAAAACGGTACTTCACTTCTTAGATAACACACACACGTGATGTGACTAGATTTTTAAAACAAAAATTCAGGACGTTCAATTGCCACAATTTTTTTTTTCATAAAATCCCCAATTCTTTCAAATCATCAACAAATAGCCTTACTGTGTAAAAAAACTAACAACTGAGAAATAACTTAAGCAAAATCCTATGTAATCAAATTTCAAGAACTAATAATATTTTAAAGATCTCTAATAAACGTTTTGAACATAAAATATATTCAAAACAGTTGTAAATTTATATTTCTCCTGTATAAATTTACAATTGTATAGGAGAAATATAAATATTTATTCTATTCAACTATTTTATTTATATTTCTCCTTTTTTTCAAAACTGAAAATCAGGACGTTTTGGCGGGACTTTCTGTCTGCGGGACAGGGAGACAAAAAGCGTGTTGGTCCCGCCCAAAATGGGACGTCTGGTCACATTACATACGTGGCCCAAACATTGATCGGATGCACATTTGATACTTCTCTCATGTTTCTATTTTACAGGGTTCCTATTAATCAAATATATATGTTTTTCAGAGGTTTTGTAGAACCATGTAAAAACTTTTTATGTAAGGGAATAACTCAACAAATATAGTTGAAGAATATTGCAATTTAAAATTAGCTTTAAAACCCTACATTTTGGTTACATCACAAAATCAATTGATCGGATGCACCCTTAATACTTCCCTCATGCTTCGATTTTACAGGGTTCCTACTCAAAACCATCATCCAAATATATATATATATATATATATATATATATATATATATATATATATATATATATATATATATATATATATATATAAATACACACACACTTTTAAAGGTTTTCCAGGAAACTTTTTAGGACTATATAAAGGAATAATTCAACGAACAGTTTAAAAATTTCACAATTTAAAATCCTATACGTTGGCTGCATCACAAAATCAAGTTTTATGTGGGGTGAACTTGGATTTAGAAGATTTTGGGAGTATAAAGTAGATTTAAGGGCCCTTACAATCATTTTTAAATTATGGGGCTAGTCAGGATTTTTTCAAGGAGCTAGGGAACCCTGTTTTAGTTCATACTGCCATACAATTTGTACAGAGCTCCCTAGTAACATAGAATAGAGAATGAGATACCCCTGATTTTTTTCCAATATCATTATGACATTGTGTTATTGATTAGACATCGAAGTAATTACAAGATGTTTTAGACTAGAAGGTCTTGAAATTTGCCATCTTAAAATAGTTCAAAAAGTGAAATTTAAGAACATATTTCTGAAACTAAAACAAACTACTAGAAGTGCGTTGCTGGGAAATGGAAAAGGGAAACTTAAATATAGCATCTTTTGTAAGTCATAATTGATAATTATCAACATGGACTAAAATATATGCATAGCTGTCATTTAGACTGTATTCAAGGAGAAAACATTTGATTAGAATTGATACAAAAATTACATACATTTTGCAATTAGCATCCGAAATTTCCATTACATAATTTAGATTAAAGTTTTACTAAAATAAAACACACCACAAATCAAACTATGCGACTTACATAAAAATAAACAAATGAATTTTCATGCTGAACAGTTCCTATGTTTAAGGTATACAAAACTTGCCAAATGGTTCATACTTTCTTTTATCAGCCAAACACATATGCAAAATATAAGGATAGAAATAATGAAATATACAAAACAATTTTACAAATTACTCTTAGATAAAATTACTAAAATAAAAATTCACACAATCCAAAACTGAACTGCAATTAGGTTTGCATATTTAGTTTTTATATTAAGCATATTTTTACATTAAATAAGCATGAACAATGTGGCAGGTAATTCATACATTAATACTCCACATGCAACAATAGATACCTTATTAAGCATTAAAAGCAAATATCATATAAACACAGGCAAAAGTGTATTCCACCTATACAATAAAGCAAAATTAAGAGAGTAACAGTTTTGTTTTACCTTTCCGATGTTATAAATTAACAGAACTAGTAAATCAGCAAGGTAAAAATTCACCTTTGTCACGAAACCATGCTAATTAAAAATCACACAATATTTTAATCACACCCTCTTTGCTTGGAAATGAAATCGACACCAACACACACAAGACAATTTTTTTTAATTTGACATTCTGTTCATGCAATATATAAGATTGTTCCATTAAAAAACAAATAAAACCAAATACAGCCTCATCATCATAGCAATCAGGAAACATGCACACATATAAATTTCAAGCAAACTATTAAAATCCTTACCAGAAAGTGTGCTAAAACTTGTGTCGGAATATGCGTCTTCAGAATCGAAACAGGAAATGGAATCGTGATCTGGATCCTTCTTGATGAGAGGCCTTTTGCTCAACGTTTCGGCCTTTTGCGCATGATAAGCAAAAATGGTGGAGTCTTCGGGTATTTTCATCGGCATCAGTTTTTGGACATTGGCTGGATTGAGTGCAAGACGATTTCGTAAACTATGCATGCTATAAATGAAAAAGAATAATATTAGCTACCTTAATAAAGTGTAATTGAATAGTTTAAACAGTAAATTTAACTTTGATATCTATTGAATTTTAATATTGATTAAGTTATCATTCCTAAAAACATTTAGTAAATGACTATAGACAAAATAAAAATGCATTGGTTACTATACATTTGTTGATGCTATTAAATTTAAACATTCAATAAATTAATAAAAATATAAAGATATATATATATATATATAATGATATTAAAAAGAATAAAAATGTTGTGAATTGTGTGAACATTTTTCTTGTCACATTTCTTAATTTAAATTTATCAAAAAGAAAAGTTAAATCTCCCTAGCATATTAAATATCTACAAATAATAATTTATATTAAGCTTTTAACAATTTTAGTTTTAAATATAAACAGATATATCTATAAATATTGCGTTTAGCTACGCTCAAATCGAATTTAAATGCATGCGCCAATTAAATTTTTTAAAAGTGTATAGTCATTATATTTATAAATAAAAAAAACATCAAACATAACAGCCTGTCATAATGATTTACATCTTAAAAGATTAATATCAACTATTTACAGGTGTTTAAAAACAGCTGCTTTTGGTATAAAGGGTTAGTTTTGTTTAAAAATAAACTCAACCGGTTAGTTTGTAGAATAGATACTACATTACCATACAATTAATAATTTGACATAATCATCCTAGTGAATGTAGTACAAAAACAGAACTAACAGACAGTTAGTTTAGACAGTTTATTGTTTTTAAAAAGTACCATAAGTAAAACTACAAGTTTATATTATGGTACTTTTTAAAAACAATAAAAAAAACCCAATTTATTAGCAGATTTCATGGATCACCATTCGACAAGGGAAATCTGTTTCCTGTTTACCCCTTTAACACTTCATATATCCACCAGTGGATATATGCCTCATTGATTATGTCCAACTGCCAGTGAAGGGGTTAAAAGGAAACACTTTCTGCATTGCCTCAGGACTGAATTTACACGAAACCATTCCAAAGCCATATATGGCACGAAAAAACAGGATTTGTTTAATATATGAATGGGAAAAACAAACAGATGATTAGTAATTATGATAGGACTCTGCAATTAGCACAAAGGTAAAATACAACTCCCAAGCCACCATCAAATTTCTCTTAGTCGGTTTGAGGTATAATTGAAAAGAAGACATAGGTAGGGTGACACATATACTGCTTTTCGACAGAACAGTTTAGTTAGTTATTCAACTATACATTTTCCAAATCGTTATATACTTTGTTTCAAACAGTTTTTCTAAGTGTAAAACCAACATAAATATAAAATACATTTGATGAATATTTTATGATGATTTGATAGTTGAAATTTAAATAATTGAGCCAAATCTATTCAAGCTAGACATATGATTGGCATTGGAATACAAAACAGGGAAAATATCTTTTAACCCTTTAGTTACTAGCGGGACTTATTTGTCCCAACAAATGTTTAAAATTTACTAATTTTATTTGTGACACATTTTGTCCCTTTGAAAAATAAACGGTACCAAAAACATCATATTTTAAAATTCATAGTGCAGGGGTTAAATAAATAGATCGTTAACCTTTTTTGGATTAACTGAGGAAAAGATTCTGGAGGAATATAGAGGGTCTTTCCATCTTTGGTGATTACAGAAGGGTATGCTTGGAAGGCGTTCTCCCACAGGTGCGGCTGAGAGTAGTAGTAAACTAGCATCGGATCCATGCCCATGGGGTAGGTGAAACAGTTGTCCGCACGGACACGCTTTTGAGAAGGGTAGCAGCTTTCTTCGAGGATCTGAAATAAAAAGAACTCATGTCAATTGCAGAAATACAAATAAGGATAGAATTATTATAATATAAATTAAAAATTGACAATTTTTGTTAGTGTGACTGTTACTAAAAAAATAAACATTTTGGGTGAGATATAGAGTTTAAAACTACAAATTAGTTAAAGTAGAGCCTCGATTATCCGGTGTAATTGGGACCAGAGATTAGTTGGGTTATCAAAAATTCCGGATAATAGAGAATTTTCATTAAGTAGTGAAACTTATAGTTCAGAAGAGCACAGAAAATCCGCGGACCTCAAATTCACCAATGTCCGAAATCCGCGCTGGTTTTTGCAGTTGTAAACATTGAATTTTACTGTTAAGTTATCTCTGAAACTGAGATTTCCTATTAAAAAAAAAGTGCTAAAAAAACATTACTTTTAATTTCTATTCTTTTTTCTTCTAATATCTAAGCGGAGTTCTGAGAAAAGTACTTATTTTTTGTTTTATAGTGGATATCCCTTGGAGTCTCAGGATTTTAGAAGAGTTTTTCGAAAATATAGGATTGTCAAAAATTCGGTTCTACTTTTTTTGAATTGTCGAAGTTGTGCTACAAAAAAAAATCACTGCAGTTATACGATAATCCCGGAAATTCCCGATTTAACAATCACCGGATAATTCCTATATCAGAGAGAATCACCGGAGATTTCCGATTTTCAGAATCGCGCGAAGATTCCCTATTTTCGAAACGCGTAAGTTTGTCGATTTTAGTATCGCTGGAGATTTCTCAATTAGAATCACGGTAGATTTCTGAAACTGTTTTTTTTTTGTGAACTGAGAATGATTTTAATGATTTATTTAAAATTTTGTTGACTTTTGTCGGTTAACAGAGAGTTCCGGATAAAAGAGGGGCGGATAATCGAGGTTCTACTGTACTTTAAATACGTATCATAAAACTGAAATCGTTTTCAAATGAGTTTTAAGTAATAAGAAGTCACTTGAGTGAAAGTAATAAGAAAGCTATTTTCCTCCACCCACATAAATAAAAATGTACCATCGAATGGGGTAACTGTGGCCCAAGCTTTTTAAGCTAATAACTTCTCATTGAATACACTCTTTAAAAATGTGCTTGAATATTTTAATTAGGGTCAACTCTACCTTAACCTATGAGAATAAAATATTCAAGAGGTCAGTACTAGTTTTTTTGCTTGGTCCAAGGTTTACCCCAGTTCCTTATTTATAAACATTTTGAGTGATGTTTAGTTCAATTTTTGTAGCCAAACATAAAGTTAAAAAAAAGAAAATGTATTGGTAATTTTTAAAAAAAAATTGCAAGAAAAAATTTGGTACTAAACTTAGCAATTTACCGGTATTCCAATGCCTAATTAGAACGCACGCAAAATCATGTTACATTCGCAATAATGCCGAGACATGGACAAATCGCACCCAGACCCAGACCATCCGCCAGACGAGACGTCAATCACGCCAGACAATACGCCCAACACGGTTTTACAAACAGAAATTGATAAAAACCACCGAAATCTGTCAAGGATAGACAAAAAATAGAAAGGAAAAGATAAAATAGGAAAAAAAAGACCATAAGAAAAAGAGAACAAAAAAAAAGTGGCGCGTCAACCATCCCGTCGCAAGTCGTGCGTACATTTACCTGCCCCCCCCCCCCCCCCCCTACTCACACCACTTAGCTTCTTGTTTTCTTCTTTTCTTTTTTGTTATTACACACATATAAAGTTGGTCGTTCACCTCATGTGCCAGAATGCGGCTCACAGCAGACCCCTTGAAAAAGATGACTGGCGCCTAACCTGTAAATTCGTTCTATTCTGTGCGCCATGGTTGTGTGTGGTGTACCCCTCTCCTTCCTGAGAAGTTATCAACTAGATACCACTCATCTTTTATAGTGCAGGGGCAGCTGGTAAAACAGTCAAGCAATGGTAATAGCATTAGAAGTGTGGGACAGGGTCTGCACTGTTGCTCTGCTCAAAGAACTGTTATTCGCTGTCTTCTCTAAGTGTGAAAAGTCTACAATGACTTTGTTTGTGAGCTCTCGGAGCGTAAACATAAAAAAAATAATATACACCTCTTAATATTAAACAATGGTAGCATAATACAAATATTTTTTATATAAGGAATGTAACAAATGTAGACCGGGGACGACAAGTTAAAACTGGGATTTATTGCATACATCCCATTATTCCAAGTATTGCAAACAGCCATCCAAGAACCTGGATTAGAACCCAGACTTTGGCAACGAGGGCCAGCGCTTCTAACCCTTAGGTCGGTGCTATTTTAAAAAAATGTGGTATTTTTCCCGTACTACATATAATTTTTCTGGCCTAGGCAAAGGGATATATTTTTAAATAATTGAACAATATGCAGAACATTATTAGAAAAAGGTGTTAAAATGGGAAAAAGAATTCAAATTTTTTAAGAGCAAGTGTCATAGAACTGGTTGTAATTTACCTTAATATCATCATACTCGGCACAGGGAAAAACTGAGCGAACTGGGGCAGAAAGACAAGGTGACTTATATTTAAAACATTCTAGCGATCTCTTACTTGTGGCGAGATTTGTTTTTTGGCTAGTACTGCTTTCAAATGTGAATTACAGATTGACACCTTAACAAATTAAGAATTTTCTAATCATAGAGTCCTATCCAATATTAACTTTAGTTGGAGTTCTAAAAGTTGAATTTTTCCTAAAAAATTATATTTTCAAAATATATATCTATGACTAAAAATAATAAAATAAAATTTAAACTATAAATATTTAACATATCTGCAAATACATAATAAGTACTTGCAAAATATAAAGTTTAAAATTGTTTTAGCAGATCGAAAACTTTATATAAGCACACAGCATACGGAAAACTAGAATGGATGCACAACTTCAACAAACAGATTTATATTAAAGTCTAATTAAAAACCACATGTCCCGCAATAATTATAATTTAACTTAAATAAAAAAACAGACAAGAAGACTTAATTTAGAAAAATGTTTCAACAACAGTATCAATTTAGGAACATTTAATTATATGTGTTCAACGCGTCTAACAACGCGTACTATTTATTTTCTACACCTTATCCCTCGATTTAAAGGTCAATTTAAACTGCGGTCGAGTAGTGGTATGTGTCGATCGATAATTTCGACATTTGATTTCATTCACGTAGCCAGAGGAAGTAAGGTGTCTCCCAACAGCTTCGGTTTCCCGAGGTCCATATTTTGTGCTTGTGTGTGCATCTGTCTCGAACAATCAAAGCGAAACGTGCCTAAGTTATAAAAGTTTGGAAATCTGGCTCCAGATCGACGAATAGTAAGTTTTCACGGAAAACTCGGGCAGTAAACGTGCCGAAGGGACAGTAAATTTTGGTTGAGGAGATTCTATGTTCAGTCAGAATCTGCTGAACAGGGGACCATAAAAGTTTGGTAAGTACAGAAATTATACAGTAGAGAATTGATTATCTAAAACAATTTGGAATGGTGGCGTGCGGATATTGGATATTTATGAGGAGGTAAAAAAAAAGTTGTATCAGTTAATAGAATAGGAATATACCGTATTATATAGCAAACTACTTTTATCTTGCACATTACAAATGTCATAAAAAGCAGGCTACATCTGTCATGTGTTTAAAATTGACTCTGGAACAACCCAAATTTGAATATACCGAATTTTCTGCAATTCAATGCATCTATTGACCAATATTCGAAAAATAAGATATATGAAACCATTTCTGTAGTACAGGCAGTTACAATATTGTATCGACATGTCATTGGTCAATCTCAAATAAATTTCTTTTCGAACGCGTGATCAATCGTCTCAAAATGTTAAAGAAAATTTTCCTCCCAAAATGCGAGACGTTGTAAAATGCAATTGTTATTTCCCTAGCGGAAATTACAAACGCGGAAAGTAATACATATTTATAACCTAATAGAGGTCGCACAATAGTACATGTCAAATTTATTTCAATTTTTTATTCTGTGTGTGAAATGAACCGTGTATACAGAAAGAATATAAATTATTCTCTAGCTTTGATTGTTTAAAAATAAATTTATAATAAACATTAGAAAAAATAGATTTTTGTTACAAGTTTACTTCGATGAATCGATCACATATAAATATATCAATGGGCTTTTTAAACAACGGTTTTGAGATTTTTTTTTAGAAATTAAATGAAAATTGAATAAAAATGCCAACAATCTTCCGAAAAAATCACATTCAACATATTTCCTTTAGTTTATTTCAATGAATATATATTTCCTTTTCTATGATCAACTGTTAAAAAACTTCAATCTTTTATCTCTGTCTAAAATTTTGAATTACAAAGATACAAAGTTAAATAGTTTTCCCATCAAGTTTCTTTTTTTTATGCGTTTCCTGTAAACACATTTTATAAACCCGAAGTTAAATTCGTGTTATTAAAGAAAGCACCTGCAATTTAGAGCATGCATCTGCCCCTTCAATACAAGAGTGTTAACTCTTTTAAATTCAATCTTTGTGGAGTGAAGAAGGGTAATAATTTTCCACCACTTTATTTACAAGGGCACAGGTGAAACAAAATAAAGCATTTGCACCTGCATCACAGGTAAGTGCATCAATAAAACCTGAAAAAAGAGAGCTCCACCCTTGCATTATAAACTGTACACAAAGTAAATCAGACCACAGATAAGCAGCTATGTGTTCTTTTGAAACTCAGTGAATAAATAAAAGACAAAAATAAATAGACTCATCCAAATAATTTTGAAAACTTCAATGTTTTAAGTGGAGTAGAACGTGGACCGATATTTTAGTGTTTAATGTAGGTGAAGAGAAGTTACTTTTAGAATAAGGATATATATTTTATACGAGCGCATACTCATCATTGATTGGTTTGGTTTATTTGAGATCGTAATTTAAAGGTTTTTCATTGCTATTTGAAGGCTAAGAAAATGTAGTTATAATTTTTTTAAATACGAATTTGCCCTAACCGGTTTAAGAAACTGCATTTATCACTTCTTTTGCACATGCTAATAAAATAAAAATATGCGCTAAAAAACACTAAATACGTGCATAGATCAGAATTGTTATGAAAACAACACAATTCCATTTAAAAACACTTATTTGCAAGGCAAATACATACGTCAAAAATACGATAAAGAAAAACACAGTTTATCGCAAAAGGAATTAAGCAAATAATATCATAAGAAAACTAAAGATGATATCTGCTTCGAAGATAAACAAGCTTACAGGAACACAAACATCTCTAAGGAAAAAAGGAATGCCTGGAATAAAAAATGTATGTCATGCCACGTAAATGACAAACAAAGAACAAGGCAACCCTTTCTTAAAGAAGGAGTCTCCATTTTCAACGTACGAGGCACTAAATTTCGGAAAGGAGAAAAGATAGCCGAACCTCAATAATAATCACGTCGAAATTCATAGGCCGCAGTATATCTCGCAGACTAAGTACCACCATCCATAACGTGCTTCAGGGGCGCACTTCAAAGAGGAAATTTCCGAGAGAAAACACAATTTACGCCCATGGCCGCGACTTGAAAATAAACAGATGACAAAAAACGCCCCCTTCTTAAAACAATTCCCCCCTCTAGTTAAGAGGTAATTTTTCAGTCCTTTACCCGCCATGTGGCAAAAATAATAAAGCCGATTTTTATTTTGAGGGGATTGTTATTTATCACACATATCTATTTTTACTGTTAAAAAAAACGTCCCCCAAACCACCCAAATCTCTTACCTATTCTTTGTATATACAAAGTTACGTACTTTTTATCTGCCCAAATTTAATCATTTTGACCGTGAAACTTTTCCTCACATGATATGGCTTTGTTCATTTTTAATCATACAAAGTCAATGCTAATTAAAATTATAATTTACTGCGATAATTAAAAATTCAATAAATGAAAGTATCATTTTTTGCTAACTACACAACTTCTTATTGACTTTTAAAAAGGACGAAACTTTTCGGCTTCATAGTAAAGGACAGGCCTATGTCCTTTGTTATAAATTAAGTGAATACTTGCTATTTCTAAGCACATTCCCTTAACTTTTTTTTTGGAGCCGGTCTCTTTCAAGATAAATTTAATATTTTTCAGGAAGCAAAAAATAAAAAGTAGCATGTCTTTTTACACATGAAATTTTTTTTTATATTTGTCAAAGGGAGTACTTCATTGTTGAAGAATCGAACGAAACAATATTTCCTACATTTTATAAAAATTTATGATCACTGAAATAAAACCTCTTGAAAACGTAAGTTAAATTAATATAGAAAAAAAATAGGTGAAAAAGTTTCAATTAGGTCATTTATGAAAAATATAAAATTTCTGAGTTAATATAAATCTAATTTTTAAGAATATAAAATCTCTGGAATTAAAACTGATTTGCCATCTTTCAAGAGGCTCTAACTCGATCCTAGGAACCCTATACGGAATAGATATCGGATTGAAGTCAAAACTGAAACCCAAATAAGAATAAAAAAACACAGCGCCCTCTTGTGAATAAATAAGGATAAAGTTTCCTCCTAACTTTCAACTCGGCATTGTACTGTAAAAAGGGGGATGTTTTATACTTTAATGAAAGAGGCTCGCTAGTTTAGTTCCTTTAAAAATAAACATCGCGGCATGTTGTTTCAGTGCACTCCCGCAACTTCGGGATTGAAATTAAAGGCGCACACACCATCCCGGAAAAAGGCAGCAATAAAAACCCGCCACAGAGTAATGGTTGTTGGTGCGGCGAAGGTCTTTGATTTGTTTCCGAACGTGAACCGAAAAGAACTTTTTGGTGGGGTATTTTGAGTTACTTTAACGGAACAGACATGAGTGTTTGACATTCAAAAAGTCACCGCTTCCCCCCCCAACGTTTTGTGACAGCAAACGTTGCAATGGTTGTAATTGATACTGGAGATAAATAAATTGGCTTGTTTCAGGTGATCGGGACTCCGATTCGTACACTGTTCTTTCAAACGTGACATTGACCAACCGAGGCTCGAGAACAAAATTATTTTCGTTCAGCATTTTTGTTGACACTCAAGACCCAAAACATGCCCATTAAATAATAGAAAAATTTAGAAAATATAACAGTAGTTGTACAAATAATATAGCATGATAAACTACTACAGAAAATATGTTGGGGTTGGGACTTTAAAGGTGTGAATCTGTTTATTTATTAAATAATGTCAAAATAATTTATTGTTACTTAACATCTTGAGAACTTGGCATAGTTTTGCACTTTCTCTTCACTCTAGCAATACTTAATTTTGCCAAGTCAGTTCTTGGATATCGTGCAGAGGAATTTAATATATTGCCCCGTGGAGGAATATGGTACTGAATGTAAAATGCTGTTATTCTAACAGGAGAAAGAGTTAAGCATGAATATACGAAACAGTCTGATAAAAATAGTCGAGAAAGAAAGGCGAAGGCCCCCATGCGAATTTTTTTTTGAAAGCTAGTGATTGGCATAAAATCCAAATATCGGATTCAGTTATGGAAGTCATGACCTCTAGGTAATTGTGATTATTAAAAACTTGCTCAAGGAAAAAAATTGAAGAACGAGTTTTATAAAATTTTAGGTGCATATCTTGTATTACAAAAACGTTTAAATAATTACTTGATAAAAAATTCAAAAAAGTTTTCCAAAAAGAGCAATTTCTAAAATAGCGATTCTAACAACCTCTATGGCCCTACATCGAAGTTGTTAGAATTACCCACATGTACTTACTCCCTTCATAAATAAACTAAAAACTAAACTCCTCGGCGCAACAGCCCGTTAGTGGGCCAAGGCCTGCCGTGCCCATTTTAGCTTTCGTGACCTAGTGCTCTGGGGAGCTAGGCATATCCCGGGAAGGTGGTCAGCCTCACGCGGAATCTCCAGTGTTTAGTTCCCAAGCATGCTTGGTACCCATTTTATCAACTAACTTAAGGGATGAAAGGATAGGTCAACCTCGCCCAATCCGGAATTCGATCCCCGGACCTGTGGCGTGGCAATGCGAAGCACTATCACTTAGCCACTGGGCCTCCCCTTTATAAATATTATACTCTATTTGCAGAAACTTAAGTTTTATCTTAAACAATAAAATCAAATTTTAAAGCAATTTTATAGGTAAATAATGAAAAATGAAGTATTCACACCTTAAACTAAACAGAAAACAAAAAGAAAAAAGTTCAGTATTAAGAAACACACTAAGAAAAAAGAAAGGATATAAAGAAGCTGCAAACCAATTAATTCGCTGATTTATAATCCCCAGTAGATACACTTGATAAAGAGAAGCATAAAACAGAGCCTATTACTCCGAAATCGATAAATAAGCAAAGTACATGATATAAAAATTACTAGAAAGATAAAAAGCGCATCTCTCGGCTCATAAAAACGTAGGAAATGCACTTGCCCATCACAAAACTAGGACTCAGAATAAATGTAAAAGAATCCAGGGCTCAAGATGATGAGCAAAAATGAACAAATGCAATAAGTGCCATGGCACGGCACTGGGATATCTTGCCAACAGCAGCCTTGGTTGTTTGTTGTCGATCTGGAAGTTAGGCAAAGTTGTACTATGCTGAGTTTGAATCGAGTCCCAGACTGATCACCATGTTAGTAACTTTTCTAAAAAAAGTACTCATGAAATCGCGAATTTAGTTGTAGCGCGTGCATTTTTATACAGTGCAACTATTTTTCTTTCATTTAAGGAGGGTGCTAAGAAGGTTCTATATTTTTCATAAGGAATCAAAATAAATAGAAACACCTATATCTTTTATTAAAATAAATTTATAAAATTTTATATTTCGGTAAAAAAGTTATTAATAAAGATAAACGTCGCGTTTCTGTATTATTTATACAGAAAGATCAAAATTTGTGGGTGCCAAAAGAATGTTATTTAATTTTGGATTGAAAATTTCCTGATTTAAACTGCTATTTTTGATCATTACCAGAAATTCCACTACACTTACCTGAGTATTAAAAAAATATTTTCTAACGTAGGGAAACAGTAGAATTGTGATGCCGACAATATACAACGAATTTTTGTCAAAGATGCCAGATAGCATATTTTCAAACCAGCCTAACTTGTTGGCAAAGACGTAAAAACTCCGACTCTTCTGTATACTTCCTTTATCTGTTCAACAGGGAATAGGTTACTTTACGAGAATTCCTACGTAGTAAAGTTGGCACTTGATTCAATGAACGAGCCAGACTCGATCGATAGTTCTCAACAGTGTAAGGGTACATGGTCGTTAATTTTCGATCTGAAAGTCACAAAATTAAAAATGCTTGGGTGTCATTAACAGAAAAAGGGATAAGTCGATTATCCCGTGAAGCTTGAAACCTTTTCTCGCCAAGAAAGCGGTGATTGCAATTATATTCGGTTCGAGTAAAATAAGACGCGTCAAGGACAGAATTTTCCCTTTCTCTTCCTCGCCGGTTGCCATACATATGATAACAAGTAGGATAGACATTTTATTTGTAGCCTTAGTAGGGCGGAAAATTTGGCCGGCGACGTCTATGATAAAAACTGCTATGTGGCCCAAAGATTCTAGAATATATTTTAGACCCAGGGCTACAATTTTCTAAGTTACCTCAAGTGAACTAGTAACTACTTTTAGAAAAAAAAATATTTGTTTGGGGCCATGTTTCAGTAAGAAAACATTAGAAGCATAAAATATTTTTGCCCCGCCTAGAGTAATTAACACCATTGGAAGTATGCGTAGATACATTCGAAAATGTAATTGAGTAGAAGTCAAAAGTCCAGATCGATAGCGAAAGGCAAATGTAGAGACACATAACCTTTAGGAATTCATCAGCGCATTCAATAATTTTTCAGTCCTACAGGATCAAAATTCGCGATATTTTTAACAAGCACAGAAAGTCGAATAATAGAATACAAACATTGATTACTGCTATTTGAGATTTTATTCATCGTTTCTGCGAGACTAACATTTATAGCCCATCAATCAGTCACATGACTCCGCAATAGGGAAAACAACAATAATAATGTACAACTTGTGCTTGTCAAAGTAAAATTTATATTGGAAAAAAAAGGAAATGAAATAATGCACTATTACCCAATCACAAACACACTTTTTACGACTTTTAATTTCTGAAATGCCTAGCACGCAACCGTACACACTACAACACACAGGGACCCCATCCATTATTCATGCGAATTCAGAGAATGATGTTTTATGGCCTTAATGCTGGAATATTATAATTTATAGGGGCTAGATTACAAGAGGAACGCGATTGGGTGTGTCTGAGGGAGGGGGAAAGCCACGGGATAAGACTTTATCAACATCTCTAAAAATGCGTAGGTTTTAAAAAAAAGAGGGATCGTTGAACATCATGACACATACTCCTCTACATACGTCATGAAATATTTACAATTTATTAATTTTATAGTCATTATTGTTGTTATAGTCACCTGTTTCACAAATGTGTGACCCATATATGCTCTTACAAATGATCTATAGATGAAGACGTTGAAGAAAAGATGTAAAACTAAATCATTAATAAAATGAACAACCCCAAACACTGAAATGTAATATAAATTAATCCATTAAACTGATTTCGAAACTTTTGGAGGCCTTCACTTCCCTTCAACGACATCATGCATATGAACTTTACTCTTTCAAAACACTAACAATTAATGAGCTATCGAAAAATACTTATTGGAGATATATACATAAAGCGCCGTTGAAAATGATATTGATATAACACAGCGACAACATGACCATTCTATCCGAGAATATCATTTCCATTCCATAAGTATTCATTTTACATAACGTAAAAAAGCACCATCTATGGCCATTTACTCGTTAAAACCAAACAAATTCTGTGGTTCATTAACCTATCTGTTGACACTAATTGTTCGTTAAAGGCGTAATTGGAGACGACGGCAGTTAAGCAACCAGCAATTTTAACGCGCTTCCGTCGTGACTGGAGAATCATTATTCATTTTAATAAACTGCAATTTTTCTTAGTTTTGGGGGGAAACGCACGGGCGAGGGGAACGCCCACCCTGATAAGGCACGCGTTCTGTCTACTGCGGTTTTTATTGATGATTTTTATAACATTTCGACTGGAAGAGCCGGTCTCATGATAAGGGAGTTTGAAGAGTTCAGTCCTTATAGTTTACCATCTAATATAAACGTAAAGGGTTTACAGAAGTGCTTTAAAAACTGTCCTCTTCAATATATTTTTCTTGTACAACACAGGGGTCGAAATGGTAAGTTCTGACAGATACATGGACCAATAGATTTAATTTCTCACGTCCAGAACTCCCGGTTATACCAGACATCAGACATCCAGCCACAGTATCACATCATCCAAGATTTTAAAACATTTCTGCTATTAACCATTAGTATCTGATAAAAATCACCAAATAATTCTAACACTACATTTTAAGAAATTTTAAACGATTAGCAACAAATACTATTTTTACTAAGACGGAATTTTAATCCTCTCTAGTGTATGGGGTTGCCATTTGGATACATACACTTTAATCCACTTTATGACTTTGAAATATTGTTGATGTTAGGCAACTTAAGCAATTTGTCATCCATTGGAAGCTATATTGATGCTTTAGAACGAAAAAGTTAACTATTTAAAGAAAAATATTTTATGTGGTGTGTGCAATTAAGAGATAATTTCCTCAAATTTAACGCATAGTCTGCAATGACATTTCTAAGTATATGGCGATGCCATTGTTATAAAAATTATTTAAATGATTATGTTCCAGCACAAAAGATGATTTAAAAATATTTCCCCAACTAATGTATGGTATGACCATTATAGATCGAAATATATTTTTTTGGGAGTAAAAATATAAGAAATCATGCATTAGAAGGTTTGCATTGGCATTGCCCTTCCAGCAGAAATGCATAGACTATAAAACCTTGAATTACTTCGGAATAAATGCATCGAGTCGAGTCAAAGACACTACCTCTACAGACACAGATAGGATTGTTCTTTTTTTTTATTCTCATCGAGCACCGAAATAGCCGAAGCGTCATGTCAAAGCGTTTTCACGGAGATATACTCCCAAACGCTTGGCAGACAGGTAAGGCTTCCGTTCAACCACGTTTCCAGTGCATTTTTTCTACCTCTGTTGTTACATCACATCATTGGATTCTTTTCACTGGTTTTGGTTTTTGTGAGACACTTCAAAAGGGTTCCAGTGGTACAGAAATTCAGTGGCGGCATTAGAATGTTCTTAAGTTGAGGAAATTCAGAAATATCCACCGAACATTAAATTATATGAAACATGGCATGCAGTTTAATTTTAAGAAATAATTTTAATACATTATTCCGAATAATTGTAGTTGTATCAGTGACTGTAGGCTCTTGTCCAATTCTGTAATCAACCATTAATCTATCGTAACCTAACCTGTAAGTAAGCAGAATGCAGCGCTCGTTTTTGTGATTTCGTGCATTAGAACTCACATTACACGTAACCTTGCCCTGGAAATGCAATCCTAGCTCAAATTGTTTTCGTCGATCACAATTGCTTGACAAATACATAATTTTCTGTGGACACGGACATGTTAGTGAGTTTCTGTAATTAAAAGTGGTGACAGGCTTTCACCCGGCTTATGAAACATCTTTTCTGGATAAAAATTCACATAAAATAATCTTTAATGTTGACAACAGTATTTTTAAGCCGCTTCCTCACAAAAAATTTTCTTGCACTGCAAAAGCATAAATATAAACAAACGGAAATAAAAGTACCAAAATTAAGATACCACAATTTGCTATGATAATGCTTAGATCATCTGTCAGCGTTTAACTATGTTTCATAATTAGTCAAACCATTGTAGCAAATAAAACTCAAATAGTAATAAGATACTTATCAATGAAAATTTCGCCAATTCGTTTACTCTGATTCGAAGAGACATGCGAGCATTGTGAGTTCTTACTTTGATATCCAAGTAAAAGTAACACGTTCTTACCTGAAATACAAAAAATAACATTAATATATAAATTTATCAACATTGTATTGAATAAAATATTTACAGATAAGCTAATATTGAACATTAAAAATTTAATTCGAATTTAATTATAAATGTACTTAAATAAATCCAATTATAAAAATTACACAATTTTAATTATTTAGATCCTGACCGTGTTTTTAGATAAAGAATCACTCTATACATATAAAAAAAAATAACTTTTAAAGGTCTTAATACTGAAGCTGCCTGCAAGACTTCCTGTTTATTTAATTCAAATTCGTATAATTTAGCAATTAATTACGAAAAACTGATTGGTATCCAGACAGTCTCTATTGCTACTTTGACACAAAATTCATCAATAAATCGATTACTTTAAAAGATAAATTGATTAGACCTTCCAGTCTTTAGTTTCGTATCTCAAATAAAAAAAATAGCATAAAGTAGACGGAAAGGCGTGGATATCGAAATAAATGAAATACTCCTTCATCACTTGACTACGATGACTGATAGCATCACGAAGTAAACATGAAAAAAATAGTAACGAATAAAAAAAGTCGCAAAACTTGAAATAGAATTGCCTTGAACCAACTCGCCATCTCAGTTACAAAAAAAAAAAAAAAAAACCCTCATTACTTCAACAAAAAAGAATACGAATTTTTTCCAAGTGAAACTAAAACCGAATTAGTGATGTTGCCAGCCCGATAAAGTACTAACTTTACTCTGGTGTTACAACCCGTTAAAAATACGATACAATTTATAAGAACAAATTATAAAATTAAACAAGGCATTGTTTCGTAAATTATTTTCTTTTGACAATTTGCGAACATCTTTATCGGCTGTAGTAAAAAAAAAAAACCCAACAAGTTTTGATAATTTTGGAAAGAATTTAATATTTTTCTTTTCCTTATTTTAAACAACGAAAACTTTCCAAATTTGGTAGTGGAGGGATAATATTTTTACTTGAAATTCCTTTCCAAAATGTGAAACTGAAATGAATAAAGTAAGCTGGTAATTAATTTCACTTAAGTTTAACTTAAGTGAAATTAATTACAACCAGAATTTCTTTAAAAGGCGGTTTTCTTTTATTCATTAGCATTAAATATAAAAATTCGAAAATTTCAAAGAAGTCTTTAATCTAAAATAAGTAGTATCATACATAAGAAAAAGTTTTTAAAAAAAAACTTGCGACAATTTATAAATAAAAATTACTTTTCGTTAAAATTAAAAAAAAAACA
This sequence comes from Oedothorax gibbosus, assembly GCA_019343175.1. Lineage (NCBI taxonomy): Eukaryota > Metazoa > Arthropoda > Arachnida > Araneae > Linyphiidae > Oedothorax > Oedothorax gibbosus. The sequence continues at coordinate 6,579,804 of CM033279.1, forward strand.
TGTATTTCACCATCATTAGTAAAGAATTTGTACCAGAAAACTGATTAGGGGAAACCGAAGTTGATTCAGTTTTCTTTCCAATTAAATGTGGTATTTGAAAAAACGTTTGCTAAAGATTAACTATTTTTAGAATATTAAATTTACAATAAATAGTTTATCCACTTTTACTTATAACAGATAACCCCTATTCTACTACAATATATATAATATAATGTAATGATATGTAATATAATATTTATCATTATTGCTAACATAAAAATTGGCTTAAATATTTCTAAATTTCCGCCCTATAACGAATTCTAGGAAAGAATCGAGAATAAACTAGTTTCTCTGGTTAACTAAATGATATTATTTCTATGATTACCAAGAAATATTTTGACATTTAGAAATAAATAAAACTATAGGTAATATAGCATTTAAATGCAATAACTACCACAAAAAATCTCATCCGGCCATTTCACGAAATCGGCAAAATGACGGTAAAGAAAATCACGATTTCAAGCACCTGGAATTTCTGACACACCAGTGATCGATCGGACCGGCTGTATCTACCCCAAAACAAAAAATTAGCGCTCCAGACGCTTAAATATTAAAAAATTTAACCGCTCGATTCCCACCAGTGTAATAATAACAACACGACCTTAAAAAAAAGTTGAATGAAAACAGCTCTTATTTTTAAATCCATCATTTTATCTCAAAAAGATGTTTTTATCCCCCCTCAATCGCCCTCTCATTAACGCCGAAGATTTCTTGTGCATCCTTCACACACAAGCCCATCCTACAGAAACTTGATCCCCCGCCCGAGGGTATAATAGATTAATACAACAACCTGTTCTTTTTATATGTAGTTTGTAACATGTAAGAGAACAGGTAGCTTTTGATTTAATTTTATATCCAAGTAAATATTTTTTTTAAGATTTAATTATGCGTACTGCAAAAAAAGGTAAATTTTTGAAGAGTCACGGATAGAAAGTGTCAAGGGCCACTTTCTAGTTTGTCATAATTAAGTTTTGTACTTTTATTTCCCGCTCTTAGTTATTATATTTCCTCATCGTTACGAACATTTAAATGTTTGTCCTTCCAATCCTATTCTGTCTGTAATACGAAATAAAATGGTAACGTAAAGTCATTTTCAACAAAACAGGGTACAGACATTAGTGTGGTCCTTCCTATTCAAATGCACACAACAATTGAAACACAGTTTTAGGGCTTTTTCAGGAGTCATGTTAATTATCAGTTACGAATGTGAATCACGCTAGGTACACATTAGACCAATTACACACTAGTCCGTAATATGCACAGAAAGTGTAATGTGGTGCCTTTAAAACCTAAACTACTTTCCAAGAAGAGCCAAAATGTTCTATATAAAGGGCCGGCGACCCCTGAAGAAGGGCCACCTTGTGTACTCAAAGGACTGCGCGCAACGGCAGAGATAGAGAATTTTTCTCAGCTTATCCATCATCATTCGAGGATCGCTCCCATCTTCAAGGTTTTTTGGCCTTTTAGCTCTCGTTTTTCTAGTACTTTTTTTTATTTTTTAGCTTACGAGAGCTCGGGTAACCGGGGGAAGCTTTCGAGAGACAGATGGGACATAACAAAAGCTCATCAAGAATTGCAGGGATGGTGTCTTCTGTTTGAAGAGAGAGAAAAAAAATGGTTGGTATTTGGTTGGTGGTGGGATAGTATAGATTTACGGAAATGAATCTTGGAAAGTTATTCTGCGCAGAAATGAATACATGTATAGAGTGAAGGATTATTATACAGACCTACTTTTTTTTTGTGGTATTTCAGTTTGATAATGTACAGCTCAGATCTCGCTTAGAGTAAAAGATTTGGGACTTAAGTTTGATAGTGCAGCTTTTCTTTTTCAAATCTAGTAAACGATATCATATGATGCAAGCCATTAGCGTCTTTTTTTGTAGTAAAACTCTTCTCCATAGAGGGAAAATTCAGTGCAGTTTCGAGGACTACTGTTTCAACGAATTTTATAAACACTGCTTCAAACGAAAAATACCTAACTGCTTAGCTATGTTAGTATGTTTCATTATCCAGGTGTTGGGGGAAGAGTGTAAGGTTGAAACATAAGTGTATAAGTAATGATTTTAAAGCAACATTTAAGTGAATCAGCATTATAAACATAAAAATTGTAAAACAAATCTGTATATTGAAACTTAAATAAGCAAGAGAGTGGGTGTGTAGCGTAACAACGCAGCCAGAATGCAGGCATTTAGTTATTCACTATTTAGGAACATAAGGTTCAAGGATATATTTACGGAAGTGAAATAAAATACGTCCCGAAAAGCTATTTTGCTTCAAGACGAATGACGACTGAGCGGAATAGAGGATTGAAATACGGTCTAACTCATAAGTCATAGAGATGTAATGATAATGTTCTATTTCAAATAAAAACAAGAAGTTCATAAAGAACTAAAATAGCCTACTTTCCTGTTACTTAAATACTTACTGAAGTTCTAATCGGGAAAAAACTAGGTTTCTAACAGTAAATATCATCAACAGCCGTTTCTACACTAGATTTATACATATTAGAAAAAAAATCGAAACACAGCATCCAGCTAATAATTTAAACTTCTAAAAGCCAAAATCAACTATTTTCCTTAATATTATTTCGCAAATCAATTAAACATTATTTATCGTCTGCTCGCGATTTATTTGTAGTTCGAGGAATAATTAAATATTTATTAATAACAAAAGTAATGAAACTCCAAACTGCATTTAAAAAATAAGAAATGTAAATTAAAACTTAGCATAATTGTATGCAAAAGTATGCCTTGCCGCTTTCTTGTTAGATAATTAATGAATAATCAAGGAATCAAATTGTGCTACATTTTATGACGTCATTCCAAACTGATTAATGAAAATATTATTTTGCTTCAAATATGTTTAAATAAATAAAGTTTCTCATGCCATTGTTTATTTGGCAACAGTGATTTAAATGACTCAAAATTGAATTTCAATGCTAATTCAATGGGAAATTCGCCGACAGATAGTAGATTTCTGTCCGTCCGGACGTACAGACAGACAGACGGACAAAAAGTATGAAAGTTGGGTATCTCAGGTCATAGCTTTCTAACAAAAAAGAATTTTTAAGATCCGATGGATAGAACCGATTTTGGAAGGGGGGGGGGGGGGGTACGGACAGACAGACAGACGGACGGACAGACAGACGGAAAGACAGACAGACATGCGAACAGACAGACAGATGGACATCAACCGCATTTCAATACCTACAGTGACTTAAATGACTCAAAATTGAATTTCAATGCTAATTCAATGGGAAATTCGCCGACAGATAGTAGATTTATGTCCGTCCGTACGTACAGACAGACGGACAAAAAGTATGAAAGTTGGGTATCTGAGGTTATAGCTTTCTAACAAAAAAAGAATTTTTAAGATCCGATGATTAGAACCGATTTTGGAAGGGGGGTACGGACGGACAGACGGACAGACAGACAGACAGACGGACATCGACCGCATGTCAATACCTACTTTTTCATTTTTTTAATTCTTTCGAATTAAAAAAAGAAAAGTAGGCTAAAAATTTAGCGTTAAGTTACCATCAGTGTGTGTTTTTATAAGCAACTACGCAAATAAAAATTTGCAGTTTTTTAACACATTCATTGAAGTTAATTTGAGCGTATCGCACCATTACCTATTCCATACGATAATAGTGAGTAGCTTCTACTAAACTCAATTAAAATACTTGTATACGCACAAAAAATGGAGTAATATAATAAGACACCAAAAACATTTTGATCCTATGCCAAATATATATGTCGTTAAACTTCAAAAGTACTTTTGAGTAAATATTCCTCGTGAGTGCTATGCTGGCACTTTTCAAAGGTTTTATTATTCAAGTTGTTATTAAAACCGTGTGGAAACCAATAATGATAGGCCACTACTATTTCTATAGCATACACAGGGCGAAATCTATATAGAAAACTACTCTATATTCTCAATATTAAATTAGTTCACTATAGCATATATGTTTGTGTGTTTGATAAATTTTGAATCAAATACAAAAACTTTCGAAAATCCCTACTACCAAACAATACCATTCGCCAAAACCCACACTTTGGCGCCCGCCAAATCAAACCGCTCCACTAATGCAACCACACAAACCTCGTAATCACGTGTTCGCAATGAGGAGGGGGAGAGGAAAAGGGATGCTGAGAAGATGAGAGAGAGTTCTTCTCTCAATCTCGCATCAATCATTATTGACAGCCAGAGAGCGGAAAAGAAGCCAGGCGCCAAGCGAGCGCCAAGAGACCGCAAGCAGACCGGGAGACGTCGTTAAATACTGGTCGATGAGTCTGGCGAGTGTTTGGCGACCTTTCGTCTGGGGACCGAGGGATAAAAAGTTTGTTGCTCTTTTTAGAGATGAGGGATTATAATGGGTGTTATATCTTAATCCTTTATTGCTTTTTATTACTTGCCGTATTTCTCCCCACTGCTTTAAAGGATTTTTCTCTCATCGTTAGAGTATATCGTTTGCAAAGTTACACCCTAAAACATAGAAAATTGAAATTTATAAGTAGTTTTGAAATGATGTGTAGTTCTACCTTTCGCATTACGCTTATAACCTAAAAAGTGGACGTTATTATAAAGGCAATTTTGTGTGGAATCCGTTCCAAGTGGCGGTTTCTATTACAAACCTATTGTTTTCAGATTAATTACGTAAGAAAAGTTTAATTGAATACTTAATGTTTTTAAATTAAAAGATTTAATGAGACTACGGCTTAAATTGCAATAAAATTTACATAACTTTCATTAGTTGTACATGCAATTAAATTAATTGTTTTGAATAAAAAAAATAAACAGAGTTGATGGACAATCACCTAAATTTAGAACCATCTACATTTCAAACATGTTGAAAATGCATGTTGATTGTTGAAATGCAATAACGACTACTTCCTCCAATGTTTAAGAACAATTCCAAACAATCACATCCTTATATCTTTAGCATCATTTGAAGCAGGAGATTTCGAAAGGGGCAAGAAGATGCTTCAGTTCATTCAGAGGAAGAAACAGGGTTTTAATTTTATTTCTTCGTAATTAGGGGGATTAGGAAGAAGCGAGAAAATTGGAGGGTGTTTTTTTTTCTCTAATTGACAGCTGCCGCCGAAACAGCACATTTTTTGAGAAAGTTGTAGCCTAGAATTGAAAAGTTTATTTTTCAATAAACTGACCTTTACCATTAGGCAGATGAAAGATTATTTTAGCGAAATCGTTATATTATTTTTGAACCGACAACTCAAGTCGTGGCTTATCAATCATATTTTCCTGATAATATGAATAAGAAAAATATCTAATGATAAATCAACCAGTTTTAGCAACCTTAGAGTAGAAAGGACTTCAGCAAGATATTCAATTCATAAAATTGATATTATATTAACCCTGATAGTGTATATTAAAAGGTTTTTTTTATAATTATGGTAAGAAAATGGATAGGGTACACAATTAATGTTGATTACTGAATATCATTAGTCGGTGGTTCTGCCGTCTGCGAACTGAACTCTGATGACTAATTTCTATGTAAGTTTGGAAGCAGAGTTCGAAAAAAAGGGTGAAAAAGAAATTTTTCAAGGTAGTTTCAATAAACTGTAGGCATTGAATTCATTAAAAAAATGCTAGGGATTAAGCATGAATTTCGTGGACTATTTGTCCACATAAAAATAATCCTAGAATATAGCCTATATTTCAATTCTCTGCTATGTATCTGTAGCTTTGCTATCCCGTTTGATCAAAAGTTTGCTCTAAGTATCTACCAAGTCCAACAATTGAGACTTCAACTTATTTGCAGAAAATACAGATGAAAATAATGTACTATAGATATCCATACAAAGGTTCGTAACTCATAAAACCTCCAATCTCCAATGGCCTAAAAATATTCAGCCTTAATGCAGCATCTTGTTGAGGCCTAATCAAAGAAACACACGTTAAAAACGCTCGCCTACACAACTACCATGATATCAAGGCGGATCATCTCTCCAGATACCACTTCCTAATCCACGATCTGCAAGATAATGGGACCGAAACCTGAATGGGACATTGTTCAGGCTCCTTTAAACATAGACACTTGGGGCAAAAATCAAGAGAGCATAATTACCCATGGAAGAAAAAGAAGTTTAGACAATTGTCTTGATAAAGTAAACAACGGCTGATTCATTTAGAATTAAAATATCGAGGCATTAAAAAAGAGCGCTGATACATCATAGTGAAACGAAACAGTATCTTCTGATCGACTTAACATTTGGCATTTTTTTTTATTTTAGTAAGAGGAAACAAAAGATTTCAAGGAACTTCGCGAAATTTAGCGGTCTACAAATTCAAGAATTACCAAAAAATTGGGATTCTTAAAAATGTTAATGATAATTTTGTAATTAAAAATGGGAACCAATTTGAAAGCTCCAATCTTTAAAAAAACAAACAAAAAACTTGTAAAATGGAACTGACATTATCAGGCATTTCTTAATGCTACATTAACAATGTTTTTAGAAAATAAAAATCATTTTTTAAATCCTTTTATTCACCCGTTTAATTATTTTGTTTAATAGAACATTCTTATATATAGAAGGAATATAATGACCAATTTTAAAATAATAATAAATGTGTTTGAGGCACACAATTTAAAACAAGGGATGCTAAGTACCATCATAAATAGAATTTATTATCATGGTCGCAATACAAAGCATAAATGACCAATTTAAATACAAAAAATTATTTCCTGTCAATGCATGTTTAAAGAAAAAACTTTCTTTACAAAAAAATCTTTTCGAAAAAGTGGGCGATAAACATTAGGAACGGCCAAGATCGATTTGTATTCTCTCTTTAAGAAATACTAAAAATTAAAACTCCAGTTATTTTACTAAAGAGAGGGGCAAATTGCCTTTCGAAATAACTCAGCCATAGAGCTCAGCTGAAACATTGCATAATTCAAGTCAAGATATGAAAGTGTTTATTTGCATATTTTCAAGCATACTTCTACTTCTAAATGTATTTTCCCCTGTGAAAATAAAAAGAACATTAATTTCCAACGTTTACCAAATATTAAATGCTTGAAGATAAGGCATTTAAAATACCGAGAATTAGAAAAGAAAGACGTTAAACTTGTTCTATGCATAAAAGATATTTCTGGGGAATTCTTTGATTTTTTTTCTAATTTAAGATTCAGGAAGAAATTTCAAAGAAATTCTGAAAGGCATTAGAATGTTCCAAATATTTAAATTATACATATGGCCTAAACGCTTTACCATCGGTTATAACTATTTGGTTTAATTTGATGCCTATTGAAAATTGAATTTAATTTTAAAGTAATAATTACGCAGAAATTGTAATATCATTTTTAATGCATTGTGTTTATGGGACTAGTGACCAGAGAGACAAAATTCTTCGATGTCAATTCAATTCGCGCAGCCCCGTAGAGTGCGTGAACTGTGTCGTACGGATTTATCAGGCCGATAACATGACTCAAATTACGTGCAAAAGCGCACACACACTCTGGATTTTATTACTCAAAGCGAATAGGGGGACATCGTGTAATAGGAAGTATAATGAATGATAATGCAGCTATATAAGTACCTGAGCTTCGCGGAACCCCTCAAAGCTAATATATTTTTGTGATTTCCTCTTAGGAAGAAAGGAAAGCATAAACTATTTTATCCTTTAAATAACATGTTTCGGGAATAAAGATAATAAACTACAGCTCGGTAACGGTAATTAAACACAATTTTAAACATTTTGCCAAAGGCAGAGTTTTTCAAAACAGATTGTAATGTAATATATATATTAGTATTTATAAGTAGATCATTATTTCAATATGCATTTCAAAATCTACATTATGCATTCGATATGAATTATTATTAATTGGCAAATTTTTGTACAATACGGATAATTTGAAAATTATCCGTATTAATTGTACAAATTAGTACGGATAATTTGAAAAAGAATTTCAACGTCACATAAAAATACAAAATGTATGTAAATGAAGTGCGACTCCCTTTTTCCCAACCAATTATATATGTTATAGCTTATTTAAGTATATAAGAATACAAAATTACAAGCACGCGCATTCTAAAAATACCTCTCCGAAGCTTAGTTTTCACCAGGGCACTAAAAAATCATAATTAAAGGAATATAGATTCTAAGGAAAGTCTACATTTTTGTGGCCAAAATTTGTACAACATAAAATAAACCACAGAATATATCAAAATTTCCAAAATTGCTTTTTTGAAACAAACATATATCAAGCCATCATGGGACGCAATAGGAAAAATTTAATTAAAATGTATCAAGATACCATAATATAAGATAAAACAAAAAATAACAAAACAGGCTAGCTATTTAAATTGTTTGACACTTTAAAAAAAAGGGAAAGATTCCTTTAATAAATCTTATAAAAAAAATAGCAAATAATTACAAGAAAAGTCAAGACCTTCATCACACATTTAGTAAAACAGAACATACAGACCCATTCAACCCCCTCACTCAAAACAAAAACACAGCAGTTGTCAACCACAGGAAAAATATGAAACTAAAAAAAAAAACAATAAGTACAAGAACCAGCAGAGTGCCCCGTATTCATTTTGACACCCCACGTGAATTAAGGTCCCAGAGTACACACAAGTAGGCGGACAGTTATTTCCTAAAGGCTCTCCGAAACAGAGGTGGGAAAATAAATAGCATGGTCACCAAGCCCGCAAAAAACAATTGGCAGGGATGTAACTCGGTCTTTTGTTTGTGACAGCTGTGCTTACCGGGGTTCCAAGCACGCCCAGACTCGTATGTAACTCATTTTCGCGGCTTTTATGACGGAACCACCCTCTCTTAATTGAAAAAGATCAAACACTATGATAGTTTTAGGCTTTAGCTTTTAGTATACTTCTTTTTTACATGTACAAAAAATATTATATAAAATGTATTTGTATCTGGAGAATTTCATACTCTTGCCAAAATAACGATGGAGAAATAGATAGTTGAACTTGTTTCCATCAGATACCAACCCAGCAATTACTATCCAATAAAAGTAAAATAAATCAAGAATACCACCGTTTTGAAACTAACAATCTCAATTGTAGAAGTTGGCATCCCTGCATTTCTCCAATGGAACAAAAAAAAAACAGGTTTTCGTCCGGAGTTAGTTAAATCTCCCCTAATAGTGAAATATTGGCTTTCCCGCCTAGTTAGTACATTAGTAGGAAAACAACATTCACAGATTTTCTTTTAACGCAGTATGTTAATTCATTTTGCAGTTTTATTCCACTTTTGAATAATGGTTCCGCATTAAGTTTTTAGTGGTGCGTAAGGTTTAAAGGAGAAAATCAGTAAATTAAAAAAATCTTTCAACAAAAATGGCCCCTTTACAAAAAATGTTTTTAATAAAGAGAAACACTAGTGGGAGTATTATGAAAGCTTAAATATGCCCCAGTCCCTAGTACATATTAATTATACTAAACATAACAAATTGCATAATTTAATAATTCATAACATGATGCATAAAAGTCTTTTTACTCCTAGCAACACACAACATATGACATTAACGTAATTAGTTGTTACTCTGTTACGTCTCTCTGAATTTAACATACTACTTTTCTTCATTTTACACTTTTGGTAGTTGGGTTGCTATAATTTTTTTTATTTGTTATTACTATTATTATCTTTTGACAAAAATTCTGGGCACTAAAGCTTTTGGAATATTATATAACTCCACGATAAAAAGGCTTCGTGCCGATGTTCAACATATTCAATAATAAACTTCTGACAAATAATTCCTGCCCCTTTTCACTGCATGTATAATGATGAAATGAATATAAAAACGCGATCTGATATTACATCATCCATCATTACTGTGAAGTTTGAAACAGAGCAGAATCCTCGTTTCTCAGCACTTGTATCCATCTCACTTAATCAAATTAGATGTATCGATAAATAACAGAGGATAATGCCTCTACGGTATGGGTAAAGCTCCATATATCAGCACTTTCCATGACTAGCCATATTTCAAGGACTTCGCAGAATTAAAGCTACATTTTAATGACAGCTGTAAGTTTAATCAAAATATATAACCACATGGGCTTGCTACTCGAAGTGATTGGGCAGAAAACGAATTGAGAATTTCGAATCCCTAAATGCCTACCATACCCAATTTCAAAGAAAAAAATCAGATTTAGTTCTACAAAAGTTAAATAAAAGGGGAAAGGTTAATTAGATTATTTAAATGCATTGAATGCGATTTAAAAATAGATAAAACGTTGCTCTTCGTTTACGAAATATTTTTTTTAAAAAAATCCATGTAAAATCATGCATAGCACATGAATTTCTTAAGACGAAAGAAAATTAAACTCTCTCTCTCTTTTAACCTACATTCTAATACAATATATCTTTACATAAAGCGGTGGTGGTTCCAAAATAACATTTAAAATATTCATACATTTTATTTTCCGGCTCCTACAAACGTTTGGACACTAACACTATACCAATTTTTTCAGCAATTGGTCACCGAACTTGATACCCCCCATAGTGGCATCTTACAAAATACGGATCGAATTAACTATGTGTGTGGCCTCGTCTGAAACAGCATCTTTCCTCAAAAGGAAATCAAACACAATAAAAAAAATAAAGCCCGGGACTTTCTCTCGTATCACAACTGCATTAGTGACGAAGCGTCACGCGTTGCCTCTGTAAATATGCGCGAAAGGGAAGGCCACGGTCACATACTGCAACAAAGTAGAAAAATACGAAGGACACGCAATAAATCGATTGGGGCAATCTTACACTACAATCTGATATTTCCTACAGAGAGCGCATACAAAGTGACACCGGGCTCTATTGCTGCAGCTCTGCCGCCGTGCGCTTACAACGAGCTGCTTACGAGCACAATGAAGTAAGCAACAAGTAGGATTACACCACTTTGTGTATTTGTAGGCTTACCTGGATATCAACAAAAGATATCAGCTGGTTATGAGATAAAGTGGTGTTAAATGTTTATTATGGTTTACCTCATTTGGCCTAAAGCACATCAAATTACTCCAGAGATACATAATTGGTGTCCATTTCCATTTCCATAGATCGCGCGCGTGTATACGTTAAATTATACGTTTCCTTTTTCAGTTGGTATTAGTGATGGTGAGAATGGTATTTTTGATGGAAACGTATTCATGTGTGTATAAAGATCGACTTATGTAATACATAATGGTTGTGACGATAACCGAAGGGGAAATCTCAAGAGACGTGTAAACCGTTCTGCTTTGCAGTGTTTTCACTCGAATTGAAATTTTATTTAAATTGAGTGAGTTGCCTCAATTTTATTTGACATCTAAACAAAAATAACACTAAACATTTCAAGCTATCACACAGAAAATTTACAAAAGATAAATAAATGCAATAAAAAAATATATAGTTGTTCATGTTACTTGAATTTCGTGAACAGATTTATAAAAATTGGATAGAGAATAAAAAATAATGGATTATGCCCATTGTGCAATGCTGCGATTCCTCGTCACTTTTTTTTATTTTTATTTCTTAGCCCTGTTCTTGGACGTGCCCAAAAGTGGGTCAGGGCAACGCCGCTGCTCTCATACCCCTTTCTTCGCTGCTTAATCATCCCCCTTCCAGAAAAAAAATTACAACTCTTTCCAAAACATGCATGTAGATGATTCACTACCTCTTTGTTACGAAACTCCCGAGATTTTTTTTCTCTCCTTCATCACGTTCCAAAGCAAAAAAAAAAAATTAAACAGGTCGAACTTGAATTGGAATGCAACTCCAGTTTTAGTATTTACAAGCTGTTTTATATAATTTTTTTTATTGGTTATACGGTTTTTGATGAACTATTTTCGGCATTTGAACAATAACTATTCAATTATCCTAACCAATAGGACTTGCTAATATTCTAGACAAATAGTTTAAATTTTTTTCTGAATATCAATTAAAGAGGTGTTCTCTATCAGCAAAAGCAATACAAGCAAAACAAAATATACTCTAAGCTAAACCATAGAAACATAAGTGTTTTAGACATAAATATGCAACTTGCACAACAAAATGTAATATATTGGTCTCACAAACTAAAAGTAGATGCAAAAACTAAACGTTGAAAAGGTTGCAAAAAATATTTATACTCATTGAAAATCATGTTAAAATCGCTAACGAGATTTTGTCTTAAAAATTGCCGATGCACAACTGCACCCATTAACAAAATCACGACCCTCGTTATACTGAAAAGACTTTTTCGAGAATTTTTGGTGAACTTGAGGATTGCGCGCGGAAGGTATTATCTACGTCAATGAACAACCTTAACAATCGATCATTGGATATGGGAGGGTGATACAAGCAATTAACAATTTTGAGTTGTTTTTCGTAAACCCATAAACAAGGAAGGAATGTGGTTGCATACACCCTGAGGACTCGGGCAATTCTTTAAAAGTCTTACTCCGCATAGTCTTATATGTAGGCATTGAATTGAGTAATTCGTTTATAAAAAAAAGCTTAAAAATGAGTGGTCGCGCCTCAGTAGTAGAAAGAGGTGACAATCACATTAATCATTTCGAGACATGCTGTGAGACAACGCCCGTTTGTCAACAAATCAAATTATGAGGTATTTATTGCCTGTCTGGGATTTGAAGGTCTTTTGGCTCAAAATATAAGCTGTACACAAATCCGCACCAAAATTGATTTACCAAAATGGAATTCTCATGTAAATTTATAAAATTGATTGGGTTTTGCTTTATAACGACAATTATTAATGATTAAAAATAATACGGGAAAATTGAAACCGCAGGCAGAAAGAATTATAATCAGAAACGAGTGGGCACGTTTTGATAAAATAACTATAATTTAATTTATAATACAGTGGTATTGTTTTTATAGTGGTGTGTTTACAGATGCCATCGGCACAGAATACGATATGAGCTACTAAAACGTTATATGAAGGAACTAAGCAAAACTCACATTCTTAAAAGTATAAATAAGATATACTAAGGGCCGTTCTTTGGCGACATTTGACAATCGTAAATTTAATTGGACGAAGTCGAAAACGAACGAACCGGGCCCTAAAACTTAGTTATAATTAGGAGATAATAATGAGTTTTACAACTAGACCCTTCATAATATGCTGTATTCCTTTAAAATCAGCAAACTCTGAAAACACGAAAGTTCTATTAATATAACAAAACATTAAGCTTAGAAAAGAAAATTTGATTGAACAAATACTTACTATCAATTAAACGTTCCATTCCCGTTATAAATTTGAAAGAAATTAATAACCAATTTAAGGGTAATGTATTTATCTTGGCAAGTTTTGGTTGACAGATCCTTTAAGAGCTGCTTTCCAATCTTACTTTATTCGACAACGACCATAAGTTAAATTGTATTTAACTATACATTTGTTTTGAACTAAGATATACTAGCAACTTACGAAACTCTATTATACTTGCACAAGACACATCTAAGAACTTCAGTCAGGTTATTTACTAAAAATGACACGCTACCCACACAGCATTACTTACAAGAAGGTCGAAAGCGCCTGTTACGAGTTAACACAAACAATATTAATAAATGTGTCAAAGGTCAGAAGAGAGGCAAGTGCATAGATACAGTTCATCGCGATGTATCAGTATGACAAAGCTCTAAGTAATATGGAATATCCACTTAAAAATTTTTTGTCAAAAGTTTTTCACACGCCTCTTTATTTAAAGGGTTAGTTGCAAAATTACAAAGTATGCACTGTTAAAAATTTGGTGCTAGGTTTCACCATGATATTGGTTGGTTTCACCATGATATTGGTTCCTAGTAGCTGCAACGGCTGAATGGTGAAATGTTTCACCTTTTTTTCGGTGTTTGGTTGAACCATTTTTCTGGATTTGGAAACAAAAACCTGAGAAATGGTTCAACCGAATACCAAAAATATGGTGGAACGTTTCACCATTCAGCCGTTGCAGCTACTAGGAACCAATATCATGGTGAAACCAAGCACAAAATTTTTAACAGTGTGGCTAAGATATAGGGTTCGGTCTGTTCATTGGCGACTTTGTCCAATTGAGTTTACCATCGTTAAAAGTCATCAATGGACTGACCTTACAAATCATTCTCTTTTTCAAATTCGTGTAATTATCTATTTCTCAAAATTAAATATCAAATTAAGAGCTACACTTGGGTTCAATGCAAATTAAAGGACACCAGTAAGACTTTGGGTAAAATAGTTTGGAAACATAATTATATTGGAACTCTAGAAAGAAACCGAAAAACATCCAAGATAGCTAGTTATTCGAACATACAACTAGTACAAAGATTAGAGTTGTACTTATTGATGTAGAATAGATATTGCCCATTAAGAGTTGTGGATTCAAATCTCGTTTTTGTTTCAAAGTATTGGTTACAATTTTGTCAAGCCAACCCCGTCAACAAGTGGGCTTTGACGTGTAAGAGTAAACAGAATTTTCTTTTAAGTAGACAACCACCCACAACACGCACTTTTGAAAAGATAGAGTTCAAAAAACAAACAATATGAACTAAAAAAAACATTCTAGAATTGAAATCGACGTCAAGTACACCTACAACTGCGGTATAATTGAATCTGCAACGGATAAGGCAAAGCCTCTACAAATTGTTTGATGCACAACGCTGTTTTTTAAGTTAAGTTGCTTAAAACTTAAAATATTCTAAAATGAAGACAAAAGTTAAAAGAAATTTAGTAATAACAAAAAAAAATTATCTTTAAATTCTCTGAAAATCTTAACATTACTTTTGTTCTACTCAGCAAAATACGTAGAAGTTATACACGTTCCTTCTTACAACGAAAAAAAAAACAAGTAAAAAGAAATAGGCCCTTCCATTCCTTCCCATCCACATTTCGGTGTAACATTGGATCGTATGACCCGAAATATAAAGAACTCTTTGTAGTCGTATGGAAGGAAGGGACATTGGAATTGACAGCTCATTTCGTATGATGATGGATGGACTTGAAATAGATTTCTTTTCGGGATAAAACGAAAAGATATGATTATACGGAAAGTTTATGAATTAATAAGTAACGATAATGTTTCAACCCATTGGGGTTATCTTTCGAACCTCCTTTGCTAGTGCCCTAATCTAATGGAGGAGTGAAAAGCTCTGAAGTATTTTTAGCCTACTTTTCTTTTTTTTTTAATTCGAAAGAATTAAAAAAAATTAAAAAGTAGGTATTGACATGCGGTCGATGTCAGTCTGTCTGTCCGTACCCCCTTTCCATAATCGGTTCCATCGATCGGATCTTATAAATTCTTTTTTTTGTTAGAAAGGTATGACCTCAGAGACCCGACTTTTATATATTTTGTCCGCCTGTCTGTACGTACGGACGGACATAATTCTACTATATGTCGGCAAATTTCCCATTGAATTAGCATTGAAATTCAAATTTGAGTCATTTAAATCGCTGTTGCCAAATCAACAATGGCATGAGAAACTTTATTCAAAAATATTTGAAGCAAACTAATTTGTTCACGAATCAGTTTGGAATGACGTCATAAAATGTAGCACAATGTGATTTTTTGATTGTTCATTGTTTACTTAGGTAAAAAAGTAGGTATTGACATGCGATCGATGTCCGTCTGTCTGTCCGTACCCCCCTTCCAAAATCGGTTATATCCATCGGAGCTTAAAAATTCTTTTTTGTTTGTTAGAAAGCTATGACCTCAGAGACCCAACTTTCATACTTTTTGTCCGCCTGTCTGTACGTCCTGACGGACATAAACCTACTATCTGTCGGCGAATTTCCCATTGAATTAGCATTGAAATTCAATTTGGAGTCATTTAAATCACTGTTGCCAAATCAACAATGGCATGAGAAACTTTATTTAAAAATATTTGAAGCAAAATATTTTTTTTTATGATCAGTTTGGAATGACATCATAAAATGTAGCACAATGTGATTCTTTTATTGTTCATTAATTGTTTACCAAGAAAGCGGCAAAGCATATTTTTTTAATACAATTATGATTAGTTTTAATTTACATTTCGTAATTTTTTAATGCAGTTTGGAGTAGTTTCATTACTTGTGTTATTAATAAATATTTAATTGTTCTTCGAACTACAAATAAATCGAGCAGACGATAAATAATATTAAGTTAATTTGCGAAAGAATATTAAGCTGGATGCTGTGCTTAGCGATTTTTTTTCTAATGTGTATAAATCTAGTGTAGAAACGGTTGTTGATGATATTTACTGTTAGGAACCTAGTTGTTTCCCGATTAGAATTTCAGTAAGTATTTAAGTAACTCAACAGGAAAGTAGGCTATTTTAGTTCTTTAAGAACTTCTTTTTGTTTCTTCAAAGCCATTAGGCAAATTGTCACTTCTCAAGTTCAAACAGTAACTTTAAAATATTATAAAACTTTTGAACACACTTTTGCAAGAATAATTTTGTTTTAATTATGTTAAATAATATACATTATACTACGAATATATTTTGAAGCTCAAAATTAAGCAAAATTCAAACAAGAGTCCTTGCTTTGCAGCCTTTCAAAAGCATCAACTTATACCTCTTTTTAAATTTTCAACTCAAACGAACAATTTCTGAGTTTGACAGACAGTTAGAAACAACACATAACTAATTAAATTCCACAGACAGTTTTTATTTTCCGGAATGGATTTTCGACAAGGACGAAAATCGAAACTGCTTTGACATTCCTACGCCCTTTATTTTGCAATGTCAAAAGAACCAAAACTTCCAGCACCGCTAACTACTTCGCAAAACCACTGACATCTTGTTTGACATAAACACAATTAGTAAACAAGAAACCGTACAAAAAATAATACCCGAAAAGTCAAACTGAAGCCGTGCAGTTTTAAAAGTAAAGGTCGCTTCATTCCACCACAGCGTTCCCCCTCTTTGACCTAGGCTAGTGACGTCACAAAATCGATGACGTCGCCGCCAGCATCGTCTGCGCTGCTTCTACTCCGACGATCGTCTGCAGGCGGATTGAGCTAGACGATCCGGATGGCCAGGAAATAGCAGACTTGTTTTGTTACCTGCTCGTAGAATTAGAATGGAACAAACAGTTCCGGAAAGTTTGAAAAGCCAGTAGTATTCATTTGGGGATTTGTGTTGTGACCCGAGAAAATTACTTTGTGAGTGCACTAGAAAGTCTACTGGTGGGAAGACCTGCCTTTAAGGATATTCAGTGATTGTTTCATGAAAAAATATTTTTTAAAGCAAAGTAATATAAAGCGCATAGGTATAATTTAACATTAGAGTTAAGAATTAAGTAATACTTTAAAAAATTGCATGCCTTGCGCCTCCCCGATTCTAAAAATATTCAAGAAAATTTTAAGGGAAAGTTAAACATTTCTCTTCAGCCTCGTTTCCCATCTGAAGTTTATGACTTTATGAGTCAGTTTTTATTATCCCTGCATTTCATTATAATTTTTTTTTCATTTTATTTTCCCGGATTTAAAAAAAAAATGAAAATTATATTTTTGAAAAACAAATTTGGCAGAATAAAATGAAAAAGTTTTATCAGAGATCCAGAGAGCACTTCCTGGACTTCTTTGTGTTCATCTGTTCTCGAATAAGAATGTGAAAGTTTCATCCCTAGACCCCGCAAATGGCAACAGCCGCGTCTGCCACTCGCAGTAATGCTCACGACTATTTTCGTTTTATTTTTCTTCCTTCTTTCAAAAGTTCCCGCCTCCTTCTCCTAAAAAACTTTTCTTCACACACAGCAATATCAAAAGATAGAATTTAAATTGTATTTATATACAAAGCTTAATAAACCCGGCGTTGCACTACGGATGTACCCTTTATAACGGTGACTTGTATTATGTAAAGTTTTACTCTATGCCAATCGATCTCCCTCCTCAATGGCCATCAGGATGCTATAAGCATCAAAATATTATATCCGAATTTTTTTTTCAGAGAATTAACATTAACATCCAAATATCGTTAAAAATCATTTGAATTAAAAAAAAGCTTCCACAGAGTGTGATACATTAAAAAAATCGTATGTTATAAGCCATTGCAACAAAGTTAAGTAGTACAAAAAATAAAAGCTCATAATCAATTAGCAATTTTTTAAAAAAATTCATTGCAATAATAACGCACCAACAGAAAAAAAAAACATCAAACATAACCCCAAACACAGACCATTCAACCGGCCATCGATTAAGAATCGCAAGCCAATTCCAACCCCCCCCCCCCCCCCCCCAAAAAAAAAAAAAGATTAATCTCGACCAAGAAGAAAATTAGAGCTCGCGTAATCAGCCCAGAGGAATGATTTTTCCTCGTCTGGGCGCCAGACTAGTTACTAGACAAGGACAAGTAACCTGTCGCTGATGAACCTGCACGGCAAGCAGGTTTTTTTTTTATTCTTCTTTCCAAGGTTCCCGGGGACAACATGTTGATGAGCGTGCAAGTTTAGCTGTTCGTTTCTCGAAATGAAAACTCGTTACTACTTTGTAGCAGATACATTTTGGAACGCTTTGAAGGTCTATTTTGAGCTAAATAAGCTAGTTTAAATACCCGCAATAGAAGATGAAAATTTGAGGGAATAAGAATTTATTAGAATACAAAACAAACAATAAATATAATTTCACAACGCAAGAATCTGGGCATGGGAAATGAAATATTAAAAATTAGCGAATTTTAGATTTAAAAGAATAATTATTACTATGTAAATTGCTGAACGTTATTTACGCAATGTTATTTGAATAGAATATTCCGAAGTATCCAAAGCATGAATTACTATTTCGATCAAAATCTGAAGAATGCGAATACATGACAAAAAGTTATCTAAGGTCAATAAACTATCTGATAAGTCGACTAGGCGGTTGTATGGTCTGGTCAGGTCTGCCTATGCTGTCGGAAGGTCTCGGATTCGAATGAACGCAAATGATGGACATTTGGGTTGTGTGTTTGTCTATATTTGTACTGAGTACATTGCTACATAAGTGCTCGTTAAATTTGTGGAGTAGAAAGTCTCGAACAAGGGCCCGATAGCGCCACTGGTTTCCTTTAGGTGCCCGCTCTATCCAGGGCCTTGGCCCACTCAGGAGTCGACCTTGTCACTTCGAATGGGGTTCTAAATTACTGATTTCTTGTGTCACACCCATGTAATCATCATTTTATTTATATATCCATTATTACTTCTCGCCTTTGCGAGGCACCTTTGGCACACACATCTAAGCCCGTTTTAGATACGGTTTATTGTTTATTTTAATTAATTTGGTGACAAAATGCAGACAAGCGTGAGACCATCTTATCACAGAGTCTGTCTCTGGTATCAGCGCCGACTCCCAGCAATTACCAGACAAGTAAACAATCGCCCTTATCAACTGCAGAAGTACAGACGCTCCAGTAGCATATTCGCTAAAAATAGTTTTCAAGGGGAAATACATGCAATAAGAACGCGTGTGTTTTGACAGAGTTTGGAATAACATTTGACGTCTGATTTAAATATGGCGATCCGGCGTAGAACAAAGAGATATGTCGTTGCGTAACACTCTAGATTTTAGGAACACAGAATGTCATGAAATTTAGTGGTTAAAAACAAAATCATGTTTCAACAATAACTTTCTGGGATATTTTTTTTAAGAACTGATAAAGAAATGTATATAATAAAATTAAATACTAAAAATACATTTAGTATTTAAAATTCTGAGGTTAGGAACTTGTATCTTCTTTTAAATTGGCTATTTTAAGTCAGGGGGGAAAATAGCATTGTTAATAAATGCATCACCAACAAGGTTCCCAATTCCTTTTATACTATGTAGACAATTACTCAATATTTTATTTTAACTTTTATCGAACATCATTAATACATGAAACAACTTAGAGAGGAAAAATAAGCATTAGATATAAAAGGCTTCATAGGAACATTAGTGAGATCAAACGTCATAAACCTACAGCCAAAATAAAAATCAAACTCGGGAAATCAATTTACAATAACCTTTTATCTCCGTTCTTCATCCATGCAAGAAAACGAAAAGAAAAATCCGACAAATAACACAACCAAATCGAGTTTTACACATACATTTCGCCCTCGGCCAGCCATTTATTTTTGTGATCTAGGATTACACTCAGCATAATCACCAGGCTACCAAACAGAAGCCATGCTAATGCAGCGAGGCACATGGATTCCGCAAAACGCCGCAGAGTGCTTGCAATCATTAGGGAGACAAATGACACCACAAGTGTCATCTATTACCGAGACATGAATCATGGTTTCTCGCATCGCCCATCCAGTATAATTGAAAAATAATGAAGCCACTAGTAACTACCGTTGAAGGCTGCGAAAAGTAGGGCGGTTAATTGGCGGCAGTTATCGAAGGAAAATAATACTCCAAAGAGAACAAGCTAATTGTAGTCAATATACACTAAGTATTGTGTATATTTGTCGAGGGGATTGTTTAAGATAGACTAATGTGTACAATCAATGCCTTGTATGTAGGACTAAAGGTATATGAACTACCCTCGGCATCCACTTGGCAAACACACAGACAAAATGAACATTATCGAATCAAAAGTAATATATTATACGTAAAAATTGACTGCTCTGATGATGGAGGATAATATAAATGGCAATTCCAACTTATGTGGCTACTTCTACAATTGATAAAACAAACAAACATAAATTGCCACTTATTCAAGGAAAAAATTATTACATCCGAAAGTAAGTAATGCAAGAAAAAGTATTCATCAGTAGAAAGTCCAATAGAATAAGTAAAGATACTTCCTAGACACTTCTCCAAGCAAGCCACAATAAAAGAAATGTGTATGGAAATCCTCTAATGACTATTTTTAGACGTTGATTCTTTTTCTATTACGTCTTAGGTAAGGAACTTTCTATGCAAATCAGTAATGAGACTGATGGAATTCCCCCCAAACAGGAAGTATAAATCTGTCTGCAGCCGTACAGACTTCTAACGCCAACACCTGAATAACGGCGCGACAGACAAGAACAAGACATGCATATGTATTAGCTTATCGTCACTAGAGTTCAGTGCTTGCCAAACTGAATGCTAATTAACTTGCGAACTAAAAAAATTAAAAAAAAAACTTGGCGGAGATCTCAGAGAATTTCAGTGTAAAAGTTAAAAACAGATGAATTCTTTTCTAAAAGTTTTCAAGAAAATTTTAAAAGATCCGTATTTTCTGCCAAGTCTTTAAATAACACAAAAAAAGGAATTTCTTTTGATTTGTTAAGGTTCCTTTACTAGACTCACAGTAGAATTTTTGGCAAAAGTTTGTTTCTATTCTAAAAACATAAGATACCTAGGAATACTTATATGAATGTTTCAAAAGGCTAATTTATATAGGATGGCATTTTTAAAACAGGCGCCAAAACACAATCCGTCATCCGTTGTGAGGCCTATTTTAAAATTTGCCGCCCTGTATTAATCCAAGATGGAACTTAGGCTCTCAGGAAACGAACGGATATTATTAAAATGGAAAATTATCATAAGTCAGTCTAAATACTTTTTAATGAGTGTTGAAGTTACATAACATCAGATGAACAAATAAAATTCACTAAGACTTATAACGGTCTGCAACTATAATCTGAATACAAAATCCTTGTGTCTTATCACTCTTATTCGCACAGTCAATAATTTTTTTTTTGATGAGTTAAGACAACTTAAATCGCTTGGATCTGGAGATATATCTACGTTGGACTCAGGGACAAAAGTGACGAAAGGCACTTTGCAAACGTAAAATACTGATTGTACTGCACTTTAAATCGAAAAAATTCACAAAATAATCGCACACAAATCATTGCTCCCCAATAATGATTTTTATTGCTTCATTTTAATATTTGTGTTAATTTATATATTTGTTATAATATAATTATTCAAATATATAAATTAGTACTGTTTAATGTACGATAAACGTGCATCGAATGCTACAGTTCCACTGGTGGCATAGAATACCTCGGCTTTCCAATGAGAAGTCAATAAAAAAAGCGAAATGTTTAGTGTAAGGACAAATTCCTTTTACAACAGACTAAGGGCAACGCATTTTAAAACTGTCAAATCATTTGATAAAAAACAGTTTTTGCAACGCTGTAATATGTTAGGAATTCAGCACAAATATTGGTTTATTACGAAATGAAATAGCACTTAAGTACAGAATTTTACGTTTCATACCATTAATTGGATTGGATTATATTGGATTAAAAATATAATAAAAAAAAACTTTGATAGATGAAATACTGTTCTAAAATGCGGTTCTAGTTTTTCCATTTAAAATCTTTCAATATACCAAAAGTAAAAAAAAATTATTTTGTAGCCACCAAAAATAAAAAATTAGGCTCATAATTTTCTCCACTATGTTTCGTAAAAATTCAATGCACATTGCAATAATCCCACGCGGAGCATTAAAATAAAGTGGCGTTTAACATCTTCTAAAATATGTTAATGATAAGAAATGACCGTCATTTACAGCACGAAACAGTATTCTACAACAACATTTTAAAATCCATACAAAAATAAATAAAACATATTTGTTATACTTTTATTGAAGTCGAAACCAAATCCATTTGCACAATGTTTAAGTACTTCCCAAAAACATGCAGCTTTCAAATTATTGTTGAAATACATAGGGAATAGTTGAAACTAAAATCTTTCACTAAAAGCGTAAGTATGGATTCAGGTTATTTATTCTTTTATGGCGAGTGTTTCACAGTGAAGGATATTTCATACCTTTATGAAGGAGGGTAATAAAAAGGACAATTAAAAATGGATACAGTTCCCCAATAATAGAAAATCATAATTGCTTTGTAAGAATATGTACGGCTTACTGATGAAATGAAATTGCGAGGATTTCTTTCATTACAAAGTTATTCTTCAAAAGTATTCAAATAAATCTACCGGATAACGTGTACGTGACTGGTTGAATACTTTAACTTCCCGGCAATAAGTGAGCAGTTCCAAGCTCTTCAAAGCATTCAAAAATTCAAAATCATTGTTATTATATAATTGTTTGCTGAATGTTCGTGAGGATATTTTAATGAGAATTATTAGCAAATAATAGTTGAGAGGGTTTTAACTGCGGCATTTAAATAAGTAGGCAAACTTGCTTTTTATGCAGCAAGTAGGCAAAAAAAAAATCTAATTTTTTTTACTTGCTTGGTTGGGCAAGTTAAAAAAATAAAAAAAATCCTTGCCGGATGCAAATTTTTACTTCCCCAGGCAAGTTGAACAACTTATTTTTCTTCTAACCCCCATTAATACACATTTGAACACTGAGATTATATATTTCCTAGTTTTCAAAACTTGAGAAATTTTCATAGTTAATAGATATTATTTGTACTTATTTTTTGTATAGTATGCAAGAAAACCTTTATTTTTTTTAAAACTTTGAAAGAAGTTACTCAAAGCCAAATCGAACGACAGAATAAAAATAGTAGAGTTTTTCCTTACATACTACCATTAATCTCTTAGCAGAAAAGTTCCCTGGAAATCCACTTGTCACTATATTCCTCCTCTCTTAGAATGTAACAAACTTTTCTAAACAAAGTAAGCCCTTAAGAATTCAGAAGCTTACAAACGTTTCAAATGACAGCCATCATGAAATGTAAGGGACGAAATGGAGTAGGACACTTTTTAAGTAGATAGTAATGGTGCATGCGACGAGACTTGAGCCGCCCGCTTACTTTTTAAACACAATGGTGAGACATAAGATCATTTCTTTTGCAGAACAAATGACGCTTTGGTACGCTGTGACAAGGGCAACGTGTTTGGAACTGCACCGTGAATGAGATATGCTTTATGATCTTCTCTCTACCTGTATTTATAAAAAAAAATTCCTCCATCAGCTTTTGGAACAATAAACTGCAGATTAGACACGGTATTGGGGGAAAAAATTAGGTAAGCGTGTTCTAACTAAATGCTCTCCAGATGGAAGAAAAAATGCAAATTAGTAATTCATGGAATTTTCAGACTTAATATCATATTGCGCCCTCTGCGCAAACTCTTATGCGAAATAAACAAACTATATCTCAAAAACTACAGCTCTCGGCAGCAATTATGTCATATCATCATGTTTCCCAAACGGTTTTTTGTAAATGTTCCAATAGAAATAGTTATAGATTTGTCAACTCAATAGCTTTTGAGTGTGAGAAGAGCGAAAAATTTATCTGGCTGCGGCTGTAGTAACTTTTTAAAAATAAGGAGAAAAAAAAATTGCAGCAATGAAAGAAGAAAAAAAGTAAAATCTTGAGTTCAAAATACTAAACACCTTTGGAATTAACTCTGATAAAAATTTACAACCAAAAACATCGCCAAATTGGCCAGCAGCCAAAATTGAAACTTTTCAAAAATATATAAACAATGCTTGCACGACTAGGAAACTGTCACTGTGTCTCTGGCCAATAATCAATCTAAATGATTTACAGAAGCCAATAGGATGTCATTGTCAGTTTACTGAGCATTCAACTTTGCTCTCTTAAAATAGGATAAGAAAGAAGAAAATGCCGTACAAGATAAGCCATTTATGTCAGCCATCAACTTAAGTATGAGAGTAGTGATCGCTGCCTTCAACATCAAGTCTAATCTATGACACGTTTATAATTTATGAAGTAATAATGCCAGAAACCAAAATCATTCGCTTTTATTGAAGTTTCAAGGAACTGACAACAGATAACCAAAGTTTCAACGAAAAAGGAACAATTTAAAGAAGGGAACTTTATAACGAATTAAAACATGATAAACATTTTATCACTACAAATGACAGTCTTCCGTCATTGCAATGTTAAATTTAAAACGAAGCATAGTACTATAGTAGAGGCTTAACAATGACTAAGAAATTAATACTATCCCAAACGATTAACCTTGACAAAGTTAGCGAAATATTTTGTGCACAGTAGGCATGAACATTTTTTAGATTTTATATGCGGAATCTTGTTAAAAAGTAAGAAGTAAAAAATTATCATGACTCACTACACACCTCGTCTCCCCATATAACAAAGGCTTACCTAAAAAGAAAAGAATATTTTGTTAATGGTATACATTACAAGTTAAAAATAACAATCGACTATATGAATAATAACATTTTATCATTAAAAAGATAGGTAAACAACAGTCTGTCTTGATCATGGTGAAAATATAATAAAATAAGATTTGGATTAAAACTGTCTGCGCTCATTAATTTTTTTTTTTATGATTTCAGTTAAGCTTTTGGTTTTATTCAACAGAAAGGCAAAAAAGGTTTTAGCTAGTTGCTGTCAATCTGCATTTACCCCACAGATTAAACTACGTTCTAGACTTAAATAACATAGCATATTATAAACGTCACTTCACCACATAAATATTTTCCACATATTTTTTCTCTTTGCAAAACCACAAAAATGTACAACGAGACCCAACTAAATTTATTCCTTAAGATTACCATTCTACTAATTGAAAGCGCTAGAAAAACGAAAACAAAACAATTTAGCAAATGCATCCTGCGGCGACCAGCGTAACAAGCAAAAAAACGTACACCCTTTCTACATAACAATGGTGATACCAACCATTTCTATGCTTGTGTAAAAGAGATCGATAAAAAAAAACAGGCTAACGTAACAGTTGTTAAAAACGTTTTAGAGGACAAGGCAGGAGTTGCACGCAATGTTATTTAAACGGATATTGAACTTGCATGCTGGTAGACCAATGCCACCGAACATAATCCCAGTATAAGAAAGCTTTACTTTAAAAAAAAAATGCAAAAAAATTCATAGATAAAATTTATACTGATCTGGCAGAAAAGATTGAAATGGAAAATCGATGCTCTTTTGCAACTTAGAATACACTGCTAATATTATCCAATTAATAAACTTACTTCTCAATAATATTTTTATTGTTTGTTCATTTAATGACTAACTTTTTACGGAAAAAAAATTGTCAAAATTCTTTTAGGAGGAAAACCGTACTAAGTTACATTATGGATAACTAAATGTATTTTAGACATTGTGATTTTTCAGTTATACAAGATTTTCGGAAAATATAAAATAGTTAAACAAAATCATAGTAAAATAATCGATTGTTAGTTCAATGGCACAGAAGAAAGACAGGGCTGCCTCATTTATATGGATACCGTCAGTGCGGGTAACTTGGTCCAAAATCATAGTTTTTACAAAATAAAAATTAAACTACAAAAACGATTTAAACACTTAAAAATCATTATGCATTCTAAGTATTGTACTTTTAGGAATAATTTCCAAGCATTTTTGTTAAATTTTATAAATTAAAAAAAATTGGTGTTAGTTTAAAAAATTAGAACATGGTTAGGATCCGGGCGGGTAACTTTGGTCCAAGCATGAAATACATAAGAAACATACTTTTTAACATCCTTAAAGGCTGTGTTATCGAATTAAATAGTAATATTAAAATGTTTAAACATAAAAAATAACAAAGTTCTAAGATCCATAGTTATTAAAAAATGGTATATAAATTTTTACATTTATATTGCAGTGCATCGTAGTATGACATTATACTAGAATACCAGTATTGACTGTCGCTTAAAAGAAAAATAAACTTCAATTTTAATAAGGGAAAATAACTAATTTTTAGAAGCAAGATTTAATAACAAATATCTTTATAAAAAGCAAACGATTTTATTATAAAAAGGAAAAAATATATTCGTAATTAGGAATTTGAAAATGTTTATATATCGATATTAGCGATTTTGAATGTTGTACGTTTCTTGCACTTTATCTTTTTAAGGTTTAAAATCGATTAATTTATTTTAAAAAAATCATCTCAAAAATGAGCAATCATAAAAATAAGACTTCTTCAAAAATAGTTAAACATAATATATTTTTAGACATTTTTGAAAGTGCAAAGTAAGAAATAGAAATAGGGATAAAGAAATAGTTACATCTTGGACCAAAGTTACCCGCATTCATCGGCAAAAGTTTCCCAGTGACCAATAATTAAATATACTCGTGGCATAAAAAGCATTCAACTTAGATTAAAACAAATGGTGTAATATTCATACCCATAAATAAAAGAATAGTATAGTGTTTTATTTAGCTATTTTCATTATTTTTTTTAGGTGTTCCAAACAAAAGTTGGAAGAAATAGATTTTTTCGTTAAATGCTCGTAAGAATACAAATGTCATTTGTAGTATTGCCAAAATTAGAATGAATTTTTTTACATGAAATGAAAGGCAATGTTTCCACCTTTCTAAAAATGTAAAACAATTTAAGATGGGATCATTTTATGAAGAGAAATTAAGAAACAAATATTTTTCCGACGCGTTGACCAAAGTTACCCTCCGTGGCCAAAGGTATATTAAATTAAGTGTGAACTGGCGATAATCAAAGCTTGATTTAACCTTTTGGCTACAAACGGGATGAATTAGTCCCAACAAATGTATAAAAAATTACAAATGGGGTAGCATTTAGAAACTCATTGTAACATGTCGTTGAGACAAAATCATTTTTTAAAATTCGTAGTCAAATGGTTAAGTTACTAACGAAAGGTTAATGAGCAAATTTGGTGATTCATAGAAATGAAGGTGAGCTGCCTAATGAATTTGAAGAAGAAATAAATTGCAGGAGAGCACGAATTTAAATTAACCAATATTTTTGGAAGGTGAGGAAACTCAAACAACTTGTTCATTATCGAAAGCAAAAAACCAAGTGACATCAAAAAAATAATTCAAAATTAAAATGTAATAGTAAGTTCCAAAAGAACTAAATAACCTTTCCTGTTGTTTCACTGAAATTTTTATACAAAACCAATTAGGTTTATAACAATAACTGTAACCTACAACCACTTCCAAACACAAGAAAAAAAATCACCAAACAATTTAGTTGTAATTTAAACTTAAGAAATTGGCACTTTTCATTAATTTTCTTTCGCAAATTCAATTATATTCTTTAGGTATGATAAATTTACATGCAGTTCGAAGAATAATTATGTAACATTGCTTATGTCAAATCCTATTATCCGTTCTTGAGGACCAGGCATCTATCCCAAGAATACCATCCGCATTAGTTACTGATGAGGACAATCCTGCAAGATTACGCTCGGGCGAGCGTAGACGACGCGGGTCAGGCAAGGTCGTTTCCTTGTATGACAAGCCGAGAGAGCTAATTGTTTTAGCTGTTCCTCGCTCGTCTTGACAACCCTCGTCTGTCCGTTTGTCTCGACTAGCTTTTATCTTTCTTTTTTTAAATGATAGTGGTATGGGCTTGATTTGCACACATGTCCAACTGAGGCACACTTGGCCGCGTTGTCGGTTGGACAAAGTTGCGATTGAATGAGAATAAGAAAGCAATGCAAGTAGATGGGTAACGCAAAATTCCGCAGCTCGAGTAATTTATAACATTAGGGGGCTCCGCCCCGCCCTGTAGTGCGAAGATGATTAAAACCTAACCTATCATCCAAAATATTTAAACTAAAACCTAACCTATCATCCGAAATATTTAAACTTTTATAAATTTATTTTTTAAAAAATATGTTCTATCTTTCTATAATATATTTTAAGGCAAAATCATTTATAATAAAAAAAATCTTTAAACCTTTTCTATATATAAACACACAAAAAAAACCTTGTTTATTTTAATGAAGAAAGTATTTAACAAATCAACATATGCCGACTTTATTTGTTTACTTTATCGCACGAGTTAGCTGACCGTAAAATAATTTAAATTAACAACAAAATAGATATACACGCCAAATCTGATGCGCCAGTAAGGATGACATCATCGAAGCCTCGATGCCAACCCAATAGCGACCAACAAAAAGACAAAGTAGATACAACATCGCAGACCTTACCGAGGAAGATTTAACAACGTGACATTTTTTTTATCATTTGGGAAAATAAGATATATTAAAGATTTATATTTGCCTGAATTCTTCCACGTGTAAAGCAACTTTTGTAAAAAGAATAAGTTAAAGAACTGTTCTTTTTAAAAGAACAGAGCAGAGAGCAACTGTTCTTTAAAAAAAACATAAATATAACATCTCAAATCACGCTTTCTTTTAGCAGACGAACGTCGCCCCCGTGATGTTATTCCGAAAAGAACATCGTTTCGTTTTTGGCTGACTTATTTGAATTTTTAATTAAAAAACTAATTGGAAATTTGAAAAAAAACCAGCATCGAGTTATAAGGGAGACACACATTCCAGAAAAAGAATGGAGTTCTAAGATTAATATTTCATGTTTTTATGGCTCCGGACATTTTAAAAGAGATTACTTTTTTTAATATAGAGAGAAACAACAGGATGATCGAAAAGAAGCAATACCCGTAAGTTATTTTGCCCAAGTCAAGTGACTATTTCAAGGGCCCTGTTAGTTTCTCTGTTAGTCTCTTTAAATATCGCTCGAGAATCTATCGTCTATTAAATTTAAGTGGCTGTTGTATTTTTTTAATTAAAGAATAGCACAATTCAAACTTTTTACAAAAAAGATCTCAGTTAAACTACCTAGGCAGACCACTAAAAGGTGTTAACAAAAAGTATATAGCTATTTTTTTAAATGTCCATAACAGCTATGCCGAACCGATACATGGCTGGCTGAGATTGTTATCGCTTATTATAGCATCAAGTTATTTTGAGGGGATTTTTTTAACCACTTTTGCTTGTGCACTTATTGAACCGAATCGGCTCTCACGTCCCGTCGCTGTCAACGCAAAAAAGTACACTTAGCCAAGCCTAATGAAGTCATGCATCGAGATTGAGACGTTTAACGTTCAGCATAAAGAGTTGATCGATTTAGTATTAAGTTAAGTTTAGTCTTGTATACATAAAATGATAAAATGGCATGATATAAGTCATTTCTAAGCTTATTTTTACAATAAAATTGAAGATTAAATGCGATTACAGAAGAAATTGGTTAGATTATGTCGATGTGAACGTTGAAATAAATGATTGAAGCTGAGCATCGAAATGCTTCGACTAATGCCATGTCACTATCCGCCAATTGATAACGTAACATAATTCCAGGGTAAGTTTGAGTTCTAGTTTAGAACTTAAGACATACAAATAAGGAAAATAAAGTGCTGCAGAAAACACTAAAATTTTAAACAAAAATCGACAGTTTTGAAGAATTTTGTAAAAATTAAATGTTAACTTATTTTAAACTCTTATAACTCCATTAACTAACATGTATTTCTAGTAAATGAAAAAGCCATGCAAATAAACAAAAATATCAATCACATAAGTGAGATCTTTACTCAAAGGGCCAGAAAAAACCCAGGCGACAACAGAATTTCAGCGCGGTTAAGATATGCTAAAAATCGCACTTCTCCAAAATTTATCACGTGTCAAAAGATCCGAAAATAGGACGCACTCGGCGGGAGTAGTGGCCAAATACCTCTAGCAGAGTTCTTTTTTATACCTCTCTCTCGACTAGTCAAACAAAACAAGATTTTAAAAGATTCAATGAGATTCCGAAACGTTTTTCTTGGAACAGAAAACAAGAACGACATTCGAAATACAGATTTGGCGACAGGAGAGCGGAGGGGGGGAAAGAACATAAGAAAAATTCCATATACTTCAGCAGTTTAATTTAAGCAAAAGCCAGTTCCCAGT
This sequence comes from Oedothorax gibbosus, assembly GCA_019343175.1. Lineage (NCBI taxonomy): Eukaryota > Metazoa > Arthropoda > Arachnida > Araneae > Linyphiidae > Oedothorax > Oedothorax gibbosus. The sequence continues at coordinate 6,610,308 of CM033279.1, forward strand.
TGACAGTCGCTTAATAGTCGTAACTTCGTTAAAAGCGGAGCCAACGAAAGCCAAGCGAGAAAGACACACAAAAAAAATTCTTTGAAGCAACTTCTAGTTATCGGGGTTCTTTGGCCACAAGCTTCAACTTCAGCGCCCACAATATAAAAATGACGGAGAATTTGCGAAGCTATAGAACGCTACTATTTTTTCATATCAACTCAACCAAATATACCCCTAATTACTTTTTTTCATCTTAAATATATTTTTTTAACATAGCACACCTAAGATTAGGTTATCGGGTTTAAACGGAAAGAGTTGAAATGTATTTTGGTGAGGAATTGAGAGAAAACCCCGACAATCAGAAGTTCTATATTCTTTAACCGATTCCTCTTTGGATTCTCAACCGCACACCTTTTTTTTACGTTCAACATTCAGAAGTCGAAATCAAGAATTAAAAACCTTCTTCTCTTAGCTGAGAAAATACAAGCAGAAAAATAAGGACGGAGGATGGGAGAAAACATCTAAAAATACTTGTCTAATGAGTCTTGGGAACAGTGGTAGAGAAAATTGGGACAAGCCTGTTCCAGTATCTTAGGTGAGCAATATCATACATCATGTCAGAAATGTAGTAACCCTGTGAGTGCTAGAAAATGTCTAAATAACATTTATTAACGATTGCCCCAATTACACACACGATGCAAAGCAGAAAGCGGGAAAAAAGTCTGAAAAACAGCAAAGTGTTTATGGAATATTGCAAGTGCACAGTGTAAGAAGCAGCAAAGCTAATACGAAAGAATATAAAAACAGTCAAGTAATAGAGGTGCGTACTATACAAAATATTGATGCGTTCGTTTAGATGGGGGGAGGGGGGGAACTGAAATAGCCATAAATTCGCAACTTTTTTACATTACCTCATAAGAATGGGGATTTAATGATATCTAAAAACACACAGATTACGTTTATTTTTTGTGGAACAACAAATATTGACGCCTTCAAACTTCAGATAAATAAGATCAAATTTCACATCAATTAAGTCTAAGAAAGAAAACAAAGCAATTGCTATCAAATGGTGGTCGATAAAATAAAACTACTAAGCAAACAATGCCTAAATCGATAGGAATGTTCACTTAAAAGTTTTTTTTAGGAAACCTCACTTCAAATTACGAACAAACAACCCTAAATTTGACTTTCAAATTTATACAAACAAACCATCGTAAATCATTCAGCATGAAAACCATAGTCCCACATCCGTCCTTCACCTACACCGTTGCAAGGACGTTGCGATGAATGCGAAGCACTCGCTAAAAGAATTGAGGGCCCAAATTCGCAGCGGTGGAGGTCAATATTGTCGAACAGCCACATGAATGTATTAACAGGAGATTAGTGACAATTTGCACAAAGATTGAAAATAAAAAAGTTTAACCATGACTTTTTTTATTTTTATTTTATTGAAATTATGTTATCGGGTCGCCTAGCACTGTAGGTAGTCTAAAACGTAGGTTTATTAAAGAACGTAATCGTAGCGCCCGTTACGATCGACACTCTGCTTAGCTTATATTATGTGATATTCTGTCACTATATACGTTAATATTTCTGTGATTTTTTCTTGTAAAAGAGCTGAAACACAATCGATTCTATACAAAAAAAATCTAATAATTCAGAAAGCTTGTAAATTGTATCATTAAAATATCGTGCGTAGTTCAAAAACCTTCAAGCACAATGAAAAATTGAAAAAAATTAACAATAGCCTTAATTGAATACCAAAACAAATTAACAACAAGCTACTGAACTGACCAATAAAATAAAGTTTATATTTGCAGACTGAAATTTAATTCCATAGCTCTACGAAATTTCAATACAACATCATTCACGTATTAGGTTTTAGTTGGAATAACGTCCTATTAGAGCTACATATGACCACTTAACTTCAACCACAGTGCATTGGACTTGGGCTATAACTAATTATACCTAACATTGGAGCAATAGAAACAAGCATCCAAACACCTAATCAATCAAACTAGTATTTCGTAGTTTCCTAGTCGAGCCTGTAAAGTTTTCGTTCCTGGATGGGAAGCCGACATTTCGGGGTTTTCGGGAGGAGCAAGCAACATCCCTCTTTCGGGAGCCAGTTTCCATGGCGACGGCGCCAACTCACCCTTTCCCGCCAAGTGCGGCCTATAAGGGCCGGTCGAACACGCGCGACACAGCGATTATAAAAAGTAGATAGGATAACTGATAAAAGATTATATGGTAAAAACTCTTGTTTACAGAGGCCTTGTGGCTAAGACCCGAGAAAAAACAAAACGAATAATAAAAATAGCTAATTTATACTTGTGATATCAAAATAATTAAAAAAAAACCAATTAACTAGTTTATTTAATTTAAAAATTATAGGTATTTGAGCTTCTTCAGGGTGTATACATGAATGCATTGTCTGATTTTATATTGCTTTTCAAAATAAAGAAAACTGAAACGATGGGAGAAAGAATTTTGAGCCGAAAACTGTTCTCTTTCAGCTACAGATCTGTAAACAAGATAATTAGGATTAGATTAGTTTGAATTATCATAGCTCTAGAGCTACACGACCAGATGATTAGGGAGATTATTTTATCTTTGTGGGAGAAGTTGAGGTACAATAAATATCTACTTAAAAATAAATGGAACATATTTCAATAAAAACCCCGAAAAAACATCACATTTATTTAATTTTTGTTTTATTATTAGTAGTTCTCTCAATGTAACTGCTTTCACATCAGTTCTATATCGTTTTAAAAAGGAGGTTTGACACTTGAACCGTAAACCTTCGTGTTTCAAATTTCCCGATGATGACTAATACATTTCCCAACACATTTTCTAACAAAACACATTTTGCTAAACGATAACCAACAACTACATCTTCCCTCCACAAACTATACTACCCCCCCCCCCCTTCAGAAGGAATAAAAAGTGTACCTGAATCTCACATACAACCCCAGACTACTCAATTGTCATTTGCAAGTTCTATTGTGTTGCTTTCTATTCCCATTCCACACACGCGCCCACACAGCAGCAGGAAATCTTTGATCGTACATTACAAAAAAGGGCCTATGTAGCGCAAGTATTCAACGCAGATATCGAACCTTTTGATATTAGGGGTACAGATGTACTAAGAATATTTTATCACACAAAAATGAATAGCCATTTGTTTCTCGAGGTGAATCTGGCCAAAACGATTTTGTGTTTCTCTTATGATGGTCTAGTTAAAACCCGCTGAGGAATAAGCAAATTAGATTAAGTGTAAACTTGTTTTCACTGCATGAGATTTAAATAAAAAATTCTGTAGTAGATGGTTATAAAATGGCTCCTCCATGCATTAAACTTTAAAATTGAATAAAATTATTACATTTATAAATTTTTAAAAGTTGTGTGTTGGTGGAAAACCTGACAGTCAGGTGACGGGTTTAAACGTCTGTATCCCTCAGAGGGTTAAGATCGCCCTAGTACATATGGAATTTTTTTCTCTAATATTTTGTGTTGTAAGAAGAACAATGTGACCATAATCTCTCTATATTAAAAAAAAAAACTTTTTTTTTATCTGTACCACACAATTTTTATAGTACTACTCCAATTTTTTTACTGAATGTAATTAATTAATTTTATTAATGATCTAGATATTTTTTATATGTCACCAAACCAAATGTTTTTAATTCTACTGTTTCGTGTCTCTTTTGACTAATTTTTGTATGTGTCTCCTATAATTGGGAGTTTTATCCTGTAGTTGCGCACAATAAATAAATGAATTGTCTCAAATGGTCTAAATTTCATGTCCACAAAATATTTTTAAAAAATTCCAATTAGTTTTTTAATTAAAAAATAACAAAAAAGCCAAAAATGGCGTTTTTGCCGAAATTAAATTTTGCCTTATAAAAGTGTCTGAATTTGTAGTATTTTATAGATTGAATATTTATCAACAAATTGTCAAAACAGGAAAATAAATTTAACCAAGCTTTTTAAGTGATGGGTTTTTTAAAATCTGCCTATATTAAATTAAAGTTTTGATCTCTACGAAAAAATTTTATAGGACAACTACAATTTTTTTTTACTGAATGTAGAAAATAGTCTAAATTTAATGTCCGCAAAATATTTTTAAAAAATTCAAATTAGTTTTCTAATTAAACAATATTTTTAAACAAGTAGGTTTGTAACAGAATCTGTCACTTAACCCGCTTCCACACAACACTCGTGTTTAACAGGAAAAAACGCGCCAAACACAGCATTAATTATATATTAAACATTTACACGCTAAATTTAATTAGTTTCATTTATTTTCTTTCAAAAAATTCAATAATTATTTGTTATCATTTGCTAAAGTAATTTATACTTCAAAGAATAAAATATGTAATATTCCTTGATTTTAAATAGAAGGAAACCATTTCATATCAACATACAATCAAAGAATCTCTTTGTGAAATATATTTGACGTCATTTTAAACAGATTTATGGCGCAAAAATAAATTGATTTTAATTTATTGTTTAAAAGAATTAAAGTTTCTCGAGCGATTGTTGCTAATGGCAATGGTGATTTAATTCTAATAAAAATGGCTTCCTATGCATTTTAAATGAGCACTAAATTTTGCAGTTTTTTAATTATTGAAGTACTTCGAATTCGAATTCTTTTCTGAAATTTTCAATGTATTCTAATTTCGATGCGCTGAACTTTTTAACGTATCACACCTGCCCGTAGCATTTGTAGTTTGGGCTATGAAGGTGGGTGACGGACGGACGGACTGAACGATTATAATACCTTCCACTTTTTACGTTATAAACGTAGTGCGGAAGCTACCCTTAGGAAAAATTGCCATAGAAAACCTTATGGGAATCTATGGTAACCATAAGATTTTTATGGTAATCGTATGGCAATGTACCATAAGCTATGGTTCTCTTATGGAAATGTACCATATACATATGGCAAACTTATGGGAACACACCATAGATTTATGGCATGGTTATGGGAATATGCCATAGGTTATGGCAAACTTATGGGAACACACCATAGATTTATGGCATGGTTATGGGAATATGCCATAGGTTATGGCAAACTTATGGGAACACACCATAGATTTATGGCATGGTTATGGGAATATGCCATAGGTTATGGCAAGCTTATGGTAAAGTTCCATACACCTATGGCAAGTCTATGGAAACACACCATAAGCTTATGGTAAGGCAATATATATATCTATGGCAAGCTTATGGGAACATAATAAACATGCGTCGTCTATATGGTAAAGTGCCATAACTGCCTTAGGGTTATATCGAGCTTATGGTAAACTACCCTGCACATATGGCAAGGCTATGGAAACACATCATATGCTTATGGTATGGTAATATAAATCTATGGCCAGCCTATGGGAACACAACATAACAATACGTCTTCTATATTTTAAAGTAATGTAAATGTATACTAAAGCATCAATCATTGCAATATACCATATATGTGTGGGCATATTTTATAGGTCATGAATTTCTTATAGCAATGCTACAAAAATATTACTCAAATGCCAAGAACCTGAATGTATAAGAACGCGTAGATTTTCAATTGTGTAATGAATTATAAAACAAATAATTTATATTTTACTAAAATTACTAATAGTTAATAAATGAATGCACATATATAATAAGCTTCGTACAACGTGAATTTTTTGTTTTATTTTGGCAAAGGAAAAATTGAAGGTGCAAGTTAGGCTTAACATTAACAGCGTGTAGTATTTTGGCTATGGTGTTACAATATAATGGGACTCGTCGTATAATAAATATTCTAATATAAGAGTTCGTCATCAAAAATCAAGCTGTCGGACAAATTTCTATTGGGTTTTATGAATGGCAAAATTACGTTACACAAAATATTTCAGGTGTTTTTGGTTCTAGTTTCAATAATAAATTCAGTTTTATTTCTGAATGTTTTTATTGCCACGTGTACGACAATGAAAATAAAAATACTTATAATAAGTACAAAACATTTGTAGGGAAGGAATTTTTTTTAAATTAATTCAGTTTAGTTTAGTTTGAATTATCGTCGCACTAGAGCTACACGAGAGCTTTTATCGTTGACTTTCGCCGAAAAATGTTATTTGCATAAAACGTGTTTTAATAAAATCGGAAAAGGGTTATTACTTTATAGCTGCAGAAACCTAATATTGTATTTCTTTATTATTAGGTATAACTTTAAATACGTGTAATCGTAGAGAAATATTGAATCGTTAAAAACCTCTGAAATACCACTATTTACTCGTTGATAGCAGATCACGCTATCGAACCCTGTCACAAGGCTTCGTAATTTAATGCTTTTTAAAGTAAAAATAAGAAATAATCTTCCAAATCGAACTTTTTTTAACAATAATTAGGGCAAAAAGGATTACATTAGGACACATTTATTGTAGTTTTAATTTGTAACTTATTTTTTAATCCCTGTACGTGTCGTAATAAACAGAGCATAGCGCTCTCAAACAAACCAAACCGCATCGAAAAGGTATTTCTAGACTTGTTTCTTATGTCATATAGTTTATTGTAGTGAAAAAATTAACTAAAAACAGCTCTAAAAATAATTAAAGCAAAACATATGAATGTTTCGCCATAAATCCGTATATTATTTCAAAATATTTTGATAATAACTGTATTCCTATTCCTTTGCTGTAACCGCCTTTTTGTATTCTTGTTGTTTACTTTTCAAATTCTCTAATAACATTATTTATAAGTTTTTTATTAATAAAATAAATAAACAAAGTGTAGAAGAATGAAAAGAAGATAAACTAGGTAAGTTATTTTGTTTCCTCATTATTTTTGTTGTTTGTAGATCGTTTTTTAACATTATCGGCACAACACAAAAATGTCCAAGCATGGTGCAATGTTTAATGTTTATATACAGTGGCTTCCAAAAGTGTTCGTACACTTGCAGAAATTGTGTTATATATACTTCGTAATGAACAATTTTATCAGTTGAATATTTTTAAACAGTATCTTTGAAAAGTTCTTAATAAATCTGAGTAATATTTAAAAAGAAAAAAAAATCAAGTAGTATTTTCCAGAAAATAAATAAATGAAAAATGTCACGAAATTCGCAAACAAATTTCTTTGTACACCAAAACATTATTTCTTTGAATTCATCATTTTCACAGTTTATTTTTTATTCTAATTAAAACACACACTAAAATCGTTTGATTTCAGTATTTAATTTCTCAATTATTTATTCTATTATATTAAAATTAATTATATTTCATCTCAAATCTAGAAAATCACTTAAAGGAATCACTATTGTAATTAATCTACCTCATTTAACGGTGCAGCATAACAAAACATTTTTAAAAAGGATAAAAAAACAAGCCGCGCAATGGTCGTCCTCAACTTCGTTAGCTAGATATCAATGAATTATCATGAGTAAATTTCTCAAAAAACAGTGTCTAGACTAAGTGCAGTAAAATTTACTTCATATTATAATGAAACGTATGGAACTTCTAATTCTTGTGAAACTATTCGTAGAATCCTTATCGGATCGCTGGTATATATGGCTGCGCTGCACGAAGAAATGTGTTTGTTAGTTTTTGTCTGTTTGTTAGACCTTTTTTGCCAAAACTATAGTAAATTAGCCAGAACTGGAATCATGTGTTATTTGCAAAAAGATAGTAATTTTAATATATTTGGTTCTGATGGGTGCATAATTGTATGGAGAGAAAAAATAAAGAACTTAATCTCAAGAATTTAGTTGGAACAGTGAAACATATAATGGCGGTGGAAGTGTTGTGGTTTGGGGGTGCATGTTAGTGACTGGAGTAGGCAATTTAGTATTCATTCAGGGAATAATGAATCATAGAGTTATATATGACGATTCTCAACAACAATTTAAAAGTGTCGGCACAAAATTTGGTATTTAAACAATTTTGTGTATTATAACCAAGACAGCGATCCCAAGCACATGGCATCGAATGTTTGTTTATGGTGCCTCTATCATTGCCCTCAATTTCTTAAAACACCACATCAATCACTGGATTTAAACCCTTCAGAACATATTTGAAAAGTATTAGAGGCATTTGTTTAAGAAGTCGCCACATTAAATCAAAAATTCAACTGAAAGCAGCAAGGGATTAAAGAATGGAACAAAATTGATGTTTAAATTACCAAAACTTTAGTACATCTATGCCCAGATGCTTAAAAGCAGGTATGAAGAATAAAAGATTTTCTAAATACTAAACAATTATAAAAAAACCTCGAAATTTTCAAATTAAGTGATGTTTTTTAAAATACGATAACTTTTGTCTCGTCTTTTTGTGCAGCATTTTATTCATTGTCATTTTAAAAAAAATATTTACATTGTAATTACACTTTATTCTATACTGCTTCATTAAGAACTGTTTAAATATGCAAAAAAAAATTTCATTCCAAAATAAAAAAACATTTTATGGCGAAATAGTTAGGTTTTTTTATTGATTTTTGCATGTGTACAATCACTTGTGGGAGACACTTTACCTCGTCTAAATTATATTTATTGTAAAACTATTTATTTTATAATAAACTGTGTAAAGAAATTGTATTAAATGTCCCAGAATGATAGCATTCATTAAAAATATTAAATTTTCCATCAATTAATAAATATTTATTTTTTATTTATTTTTGTGGATAATAGTTGTTAATTAATTTCATATTTAATAAAAAAATTAAATATCAATGTTTCTTTAAATATAACATTAAATTGTTAAAAAGAAAAAATCTATTAGTTAAATTTAAAAGTTGCATTCAAGTATGTATAATAGAATAATTGTTTTTTGAACATCAGTTGTAATTTTTTTTACATTTAGCTTTGTACCTACTTATGTTCTTTTTTTCCTTTTTTTCAGTTCATACTTTTTTGAATTGCAAAACATTGTGTGCATTTTAAAAGTGAGTTATAGGGGAGACACTCAAATAAGTGCCCTATATAACTTGTTGACAAAATTTCACAATACTCATCTTCCTGTTGAACTGCAGCTGGTAGACAAATTTGGGGAGACGGTACTCCTAGCCAATGCAAGGTGATGGATTCTGCTGGATGGTTGATTGTATCCTGACCCTTTCAAGAGTTAGAGGAGTATCCCATAGGCCGCTATTAAAATTGCCAGAACAGCTATGATATAATGGCCTGTTTCTATTTGGCGATTAGTGCAATGAACATGCCCAAATGTGGTAAGCATTCCACTCCATATTTCATACAACTGCATAGGGCTGGGTAGCCCAGGCGGTAAAGGCGTTCGTCTTGCATGCGGTAGGTCCCAGGTTCTGGTCCAGGCATCGCCAAAATAACTTTTGATCTATAAAACAGCTTTTGCAAACTAAAAAATGTTCGATGAATAATAAACCGTGTGAATGGAGCACACGTTAAATATACTTCAAAGTCCCGACGCTGCGTACGATGTCGCCCTTAAAAGTTGCATTGTACCTACTCAGGTGTCGGTTAGTATCTTGACTGTGATGTCAGGTGTCGGTTAGTATCTTGACTTGGCGTTGATACGTCAGTCAGTCAGGACTTTGCCTTTTATATATAAAAATGTGTCGCAATATAAGTCTAATGTATTTTGTCATTTACATTTAATAATGACCTCCTAATACTAATTATTTGTTTTATGGGGAGGATTTTTATTGTCTTGTTTTTAATATCTTGTTAAATGGTATCTTGTTAAATGGTATCTTGTTTTTATAATCTTGTTAAATGGTATTTAAAACTCGATTAGTTTAGTTATTTTTAATGGGGAAAGGTAGTTTCAACGTTGTATGTTGATATAATGTTTTATTTTTAAGTGCGAGCAATATTACCTATTCATTCTTTTAAATACAAATAAATTTGCTGTTAAGTAAAAATTATTCTATTTTCGATGAAAACAAAGTATGTTTAATTTGATTTTTACAAGTTGAATGCAAGATTAAATATGCTGTTTTTGTGTTTTTTTAGACACATGAAATTTGTGTGGAAGCAGTTCTAAAGTGACAGTTTCTGTTCCTACTTTTTTAGATTTTCCTACATAGTATAGTGTTAATTTTCATAAAGCTTTAAACATTCATCTAGAATTATTTTTGGTTAAATTGTTATAATTTATTGCAATTAAAAACGTAAATTTGCTAACAAGTTCTCAGTTTATATTGAGATAATACGGGGACATACAAAATTTTAGTTTTTTACTTAGTTCAATTAGTTATGATTCTATATCTTGAATACCAACTTTCTAAAAACTAAAGTTCATTGTGTTTGCATTTATTTTGATATTTTTTTATGGATCTAAATTTCACTGTTTCCTAATCAATGTTTTCTCTACAGCAAATGTTTACCATATGTCTATGGCGAAACTTACATATGTATACCATTTACATATGGTAAAAGTTTTCCCATAGCTTAATGGGGTTTTTCCTATTTCAAAAGTTTACCATAGCTCTATGGCAACATTGTGCCATAGCTCTATGGTGTTTTGCCTATGGTAAAAGTTTACCATAGCTCTATGGCAATATTTTACCCTTTATGGTAAGAGTTTACCATAACTCTATAAAGGTTTTGCCTATGGCATAAGTTTACCATAGGGCTATGGGGTTTTGTCTATGGGAAAAGTCATGCCATAGCTCTATGGTAAAAATTTACCATAGCTCTATGGCGTTTTGCCTATGGCAAAAGTTTTGCCATAGCTCTATGGCATAAGTTTACCATAGTGCTATGGTAAAAATTTACCATAGCTATACGGCGTTTTGCCTACGGCAAAAGTTTTGCCATAGCTCTATGGCATAAGTTTACCATAGTGCTATGGTAAAAATTTACCATAGCTATACGGCGTTTTGCCTATGGCAAAAGTTTTGCCATAGCTCTATGGTATAAGTTTACCATAGTGCTATGGTAAAAATTTACCATAGCTCTACGGCGTTTTGCCTATGGCAAAAGTTTTGCCATAGCTCTATGGCATAAGTTTACCATAGTGCTATGGTAAAAATTTACCATAGCTATACGGCGTTTTGCCTATGGCAAAAGTTTTGCCATAGCTCTATGGTATAAGTTTACCATAGTGCTATGGTAAAAATTTACCATAGCTCTACGGCGTTTTGCCTATGGCAAAAGTTTTGCCATAGCTCTATGGCATAAGTTTACCATAGTGCTATGGTAAAAATTTACCATAGCTCTACGGCGTTTTGCCTATGGCAAAAGTTTTGCCATAACTCTATGGCATAAGTTTACCATAGTGCTATGGCAAAAACTTTACCATAGCTTTATGGCAAAAATTTTGCCATAGGCAAAACGCCGTAGAGACTTGCTATGGTATTTTTTTTATGGCAAAGCTATGGCATTTTTTCCTAAGGGTAAAAAGGCAAAAAAGGCGTTTTTTGCCGAAATTCGAAAATACGAATTTTAATTGGTTACTCGCTTATATTTTTGTTTCTAACATCTGTTTTTATTCAATAAAACTGATTTCCTAAAATATTTCCATGAAAAATATAGCTAGAAAAGGAGAATTATGATTTCCATATCATTTAGAAAGTGGGTAACTAAATTTAGAAAGTGGGTTATAAAATTAAGAAAGTGAACTAAACTAAGAAAGTGGAATACGACATCAAGTATTAACGAACTAATGGTACTAAAAGAACCATTTTTATATTTTATGAACTTTTGTGTCTTACATTTCAAAATAAAAAATAGTTTTCTGAAGACATTTTAAACCAAATATTGCAGATTGAACAAATTCAATTACGTTTGGCAATATTATATTTTCATTTGGTTTGTTTGGATTTGAGATTCAAATCACGAAAAATTGACACATTTGCGTTGACACTTGGTATCAAATTTACTTTGGCGAGCGATCTAGCGAGCAGGGGGCGTAGCCCCCTAGTTGTTAGAAATAGTTCCAAAGAGTAGGGCAATAGTTCCAAAGAGTATTGTCTTACTTTCAAAGGCAGGAAAATGCAGTAACCACAACAATGAATTGGACCACTTATGCTCTGAAGTAATCAGTCGAGTTTATTTCCTAATAGGATAGAGTTATTGCGTGCTTGCAACAATGGTCCAAGTCATTGGTTTAGGATACTACCGCTTATATGCCCACGACAGTAATAGTATAGTGAATTTCTACTTATTGTGCTTCAAATAAGAAAAAAAAAACAATATTAAAAGGAACTTCTGAAGGCATACATACGGCTATAGTGATTGAACTAAACAATTGGGTTTTTTTTCTTTTTGATGACCTATATTTAATTTATGTATCTAAATCTTGGAAATTTTTCATAAAAAATAATGATCATTTTTTTGTTTGATTGATGACGGTTTCATATAATGTTGTATTGTTAATTTATTACTTTTTTTAAGGCAGCCATAAAATATTGTTGAAGGCATTCATCAGCATGTTTACAATATTATAGGGAAGGCTGTGTGTGAAAGATTGAAATCATAGAATCATTGCGCAATCGAATTCTGATCACATTACATTAAAAAAAAAGAATAGCAAAATAAATTATTAATTTTATACTTTCAATTCATTATTTTCAATAACGTGGGCCATTCCCTATAACACGGTCACGACCAATAAAATCCAACCTTCCGAAATCGACACAAAATACACAAATCCCCCTGAATCATAACACACCTACCAAAAACCACAAAAACATACGTTTTGACGTAAACTCGCATACTACTACACCCACTGCCGCTAAGAATCCCAAATGAATTCCCTCCCGCCCCTTCAGACGACCAACCAGACTCCACGTGGAAAAGGCGGGAAATCGACGTCTACGCTACGTCATCGGGTGGGAGGGGCACTGTTGCTACGCCCGTGACGTCACGACGTGTTTTGATCCGCTGCGGCTCTGCGACAACTCTGTGGAGCTCTGCACTGCTCGCGGCTGCGCTTTATATGGTTAGATTTTGTAGTTGTAAAAAATGTAAATGCCTTTTGAAGAATTTAATTGCTATTTTTAAGAAGTCCACATGGAGGAAGTTGCTTGGGATAGGGATCATAATTTTGGAGGAAATATTAACTTTCTTGTTTAGAAATTAAAATTTACACCCCCACCCAACGAAAAAAGCTCAATTAATAGAGTATGGTTAATGGATTTATCGAAACTTTTAAGTTATAAAAAAACTAAATGAAGTTTTTATTTGCGCTGTAAGTTAAAAATTTGAATGATTTCATTTGCATTTTTTTTGTACCAATACACTAAAATTTGTAGTACAAAATTACTCCCCCTTTCCGAAAATCACCAAATGGCAACGCAAAACACACAAAGTAGATACCTATCCCACGAAATTCAGGAAAAAGGTACATCTATGACAAATAAAGAAAAAGCATCATTTGTAGTCTAGTCATAAAATAAAAAATTAAAATTTTTATTTAAATTGCTAAGTAAAATTTAAGCATTGAATATGGTGAGATCCTTTAGCCAACTTTTAGTCGCATAAAAAAAATTAGAAAAAAAAATCAAATTTAGTTTGGTGTCATTTATGGTGTTTTGAGAGCACTTTTGTCAAAAACGTTATCAAACGGTTTTTAAAATAATTTCCCTAGATCTAGATGAGTCACTCATCTATACCCTGTTAGCTGTAATTACTTAACACATAGTTTGCATTAATAAGATTCTTGTTGCTTCATGCGTTTTTTGCAACGCGCATTGTCCCAGGAAGGCATTTGATTATTTGATGGACATGTTACACAAGATCTACACGGAAGCAATTGGCGACGGGTATCGTTATTCGAACCACGGTCAAGTGACTATTCTAATCCCTGAGCCATGCAACCAATTTAATTATATCAACATTGTACGCGGCTTCAGGATTTCAAACCCTAACAGATAGCGTGCAGCAGTATCATACACACTGAAATATTTTTAGCTGTTTCATTTTATCTAGCACGATCGAGTAGGTATTTAAAAATAAAGGCATGTCAGTGCAAGAAAATAGATTGTTTAAATTGAATGTCGATCATTTCGTTGCTGAATGTTAATCTGATTGTTTAGAATTTTTCCGGCTGTATACGGTGACCAGGGGTAATTATTGGACACGGAAAATAGGGGTAATTATTGGACAGGGCCCAAAAACCATAATGCATTTATAATTTATTACCTTTAACCAAAGTTTATTAATTGCATGTCCAGCAATGCTCTGATAAATTATTGGGATTAAATAACATACTTTTTCTAAAAAAATATTTTAATAACCCAAAGCGCTTGACAAAAAATGGTCTAGCTCGGTGCCAAATTGTGTATAATTTTGTCTTCTTTTACATGATTTTGAATTTTGTAATGCCCAGTTTTAGATATGCTTATGAAGGTGGTTTGTGCTGAAAAACACCATTATTGGATGAATAGTAACATTATGACATGCATGTTTAGTTACGAGGTAATTGTGGGGCAAAGCGGGGAAACTGTTAGAAATGCTATGTGGCAAGACAGACAGCATCGAAATAAGCTTAAATTCACTTGGTATAGTTTGTATGATTAAGAAACACCATCTACGCAAAGTCTGAACTTGGAAATCGAAGAAATTTAAATGTTTGGTAATTGTTACTAGATTTCACTGTTATACATTTTTTACAGAAGCCATGTGGTGTTAAATAATTATCAAATACACAATACTATAGTACACACCATATCACACAATTTACCCGTAGTAGCTAGTCTAAATACTTATGCAGAACAGATTGAAAACTACTGTTCAATAATTACCCCAATTGGCGGGTAATTTTTGGATACAGGTTAATTTTTTTATCTTCTACAGAGGAAACAGTAAATTTCGACAATGGTATCCGACAGATATATCTAATAGTCATTATGAAAAAAATACCGGTTAGAAAATTACATAAATGTGGGAGTTATGGTAAAAGTTTGATTTTTGTTCAGTAATTTTTTCCTAAAAGATTCACGATTTTTTAAATGGTTCGGATATTACTTTATAATAAAGAACTGAATAATAAAATTCGTATAAATAAATTGGTAAATCAAAAATGAGTCCATACTGATTGCGAACTAATCAGTAATATGAGTGATGCATCAAAATAAATAAAGATATGATTAAAATCAGAAGTCATAGTTGCATTGTCCGTAAAGATAAGTGAAATTCGACTAAAAGCAGCTAAGTATACTGTGGAAAACGGAAAACAAATGTTTTCCCAAAATAAATGTTTTCCCAAAATAAATATTTTTAAAGGTAATTTTTTTCTTGAATTTTGGATTAATGAAATTAAAATGTCGGATATCGTCAAATGAATGTTACAATGACTTTTTTTTCGAGTGCCTCGGGGCACTTAACACTATGCAAGCTTCTTAACAACTAAGTAAAAGTGGCTCCGGCGTAGAGATAGGAATGCATTGAAATGCTTGGAGTTAAAAACTATTGAAGCCGTCTGAAATCCTTCAAGACGAAATAAAAGATTATTCAAGCGTGCAATGGCTTCACTTTGCAAACTTTTTTTGCATTGGTTGGATTCAATTGACATCACATTAGAGCTATTCATGGACTATTGACGAGTTCAGATTTTAATGCATATTACATGAAGACGACACCTTCTGCAAATTTTGTGTCTTGCAATCAATTTAGAATGTTTTGTATTAACAAAAAAAAAGGTCCGATTCTCTAGGATAAATAACTGCCGAAATAATCACTAGTGGGGACTTTTTTTTTGCACAGCTGTACAAAAACCTTTAGTTTATATTGCATTATAACTAGCTTGTCAAACCATAGTATAGTTGCCGGAAAATAATTCGCCAAGCGTTAGTTTGGGCTTAATACTGAAGCGATCAATAGCTTCACTTAGCAAACCTGCTTTCGCACTGGATTCTGACTTGGCAACAATTATTAATATTCCTATATCCATGATGGGGCCACTTTTATTTGCGCCATTCTGTATAACACACATACAAGCAAACTCTAATAAGAAATATACCATGAACAATGCAATATGTAAGTATTACCGATAATACACCCTCAAGACACTATACAATAAAAAAATACATATTTTTATCGCTTCAGAAAACCGCATAACGAATTAAATTTTTTTTAGTAGATTTCCGGTTTACTCAGTCCTCAGCTAAAAAGACACGTGATCGAAGGACATCATATCAGCCTTGGGGAGCATTAAAGCCTGTGAAGGCAAAGGAAAAAATTGAGAGAAATCATGTTGATCGTTAAAAGAGAAAAAAAGCAGCGTTCCTACGACTTTATTGAAAACTAATTTCAGAAGTTAAATGCTAGTTATACAATGGAAAATTTCACAAAAATTTAGCTAATTTCCAAAGCCGTGAAAAAAAATTTAATTTCCCTTTTTTTTCCCAGGATCTCCAGGAGAAATATAGAACAAAATCATGGAAATTTGCATGTGTTAAAAAATGAAATTCTTAATAAATATAGATTTTAAGTTTATTTTAATAACATGTTTTATAATTAATATAACAATAAAATGAGTTTGAATTAACTTTTTAAAGTTGTACATCATGAGCATTGCTGAGCATACTACAGATGAATACAGATCACTTACGTCAGTAATTAAAGTAACTCTAGAGCAACTTTAATCTAACCAAAACTTTCAACAACAAAAAACCAAGACAACAAACTCTGTGAATGTATCAACGTAAAATTTTCATTTTACTATTATTACAATGGAGATCTCCAGTTGCTTCGCATATCCTGCAGTTCAAGGGCAATATAATTTCACGTTTCAGGATAAAAGAAACAAGAACGGGGAAATAAAAACGGAATAATTGAACTCTTCTGTTACTTCTCTCGCCCCGAAGATACAAAAAGAAACTAAAAGTCTTAGGGGAAGAAGAAGTCGACCTTTCTGGTCTAACTGGTCTCAAAGTTGCAACCTTGAAGGAAACTTCGGAGACGAGTTTTTAAAATTCATGCTACGAATAGGAAGGTTGACTAACATCTTCAGTGGAAAGAAAACTCAACAACGCTTCTACCTATTCTATAACGAAATTATTAAATTCTAAAGCAATTTTGCACGTCAAATACAGCAATTATCAATGTCGTCTCTGCAAAATTTAACCAAAAAAATATCATAGTTTAGCGATTTACTAAAAAAACCCGCAAGGAACGTTTGCTTCATTGAAGTTGTAGTTAAAATAACAGTAACTAATAATGTAAAAATTACAAAACAATTAAGGGTAAAAAGAAAGACCATACGATAAGTATTAATTTTGAAAATAGAATAGGTTCGACTGTATAACATTTCCATATCATATATTATATAGTTAGACTTCATTCTGGGAAAACCGTCCGGGATTTCTAAAGATTTTTTATATTTTTTTTATACATATTTTAAGTACATATTTTCTTTAAAAAATCGAAAAAAAAATTTCATTCCCTTTAAATACCATAACAGTCTCTGACAAACAGATTATAATATAAAATTATCTCTTTACACGTGGACTCGTGGATCTTTGTGGAACAACACGAGGCAGTAGACACAGCAATGAGATCACGGTTTAGGATGTCTCATTTAATTCTGTAAAGGAGTTTTGGTATTCTAAACGATAGTTGTGGTGGGAATACATAGTGAATTAAGCTTCAGTTCCTGCAGATCATCGTTTATTGCCAAGTATCCGGGAATGGTCTTTTAAAATTCTGGTAACCTTAAATATAGCACTTGTAAAAAATATCGAATATATTAGACATATTAACCGAAACCGTTTATATCGAAGTAACCAAGCTTGACTTCTCGATATCAATTAACATCGCTTATTATTATTTAACACGCATGCCTAGAATATTTATAAATATACATTAAGTACACACTTCAATCTCCATACACGAAACATAATGATAAAGTTATAATAACAAAATAAATTAGCATGCATAAAATAGAGCAATGGTTCGACATGACGTAGCCATAATAATTCGCATTCACAAGATTTACTGCAGATGGCAGACAGTCAGGCAAGCGTGCATCCAAGTAATCAGCGATCATTTTACGTCAAATCAAATTAATGACTATCTACTTACTTGCCTCGGTATATAAGATAATTACATTTCCACCAGGGCTCTTTTCGTTAAAAGAACGTTCTCTTTTTCAATTACGACATCAAATTTTTCTCCGAATCGTAATAGAAAATCTCTTTAGGAGTTTTCATTGCTCTTCAAAAAAGCGGGGAAAGAAAATGATTCCGCAACAATGATTCAAAATTGCTCAATTGGAGACTGGAGCAGTGCACCTCTCTACATTAATTCTAAAAAGAATGCAAACTGCGAAGCCGGAACAGCGAAACTGATTAACCGCGATGGAAATAGAAACTCAGAAATCGGTAACAAAGCCACCATGCGTGCCATCGTTACTATAAACCAAACAAAAATAACCACGTTAAAAAAATGGCGTCTGAGTATCCACAGAACTACTTCGAAACGTATCAATGGATCTAAAACTTTAGAAAAGAGGGGAAAAAATATCTCGCTGTCGGTAGAGAAGTAATTATTACTAATGGTTTCACGAAAGGTTTAGAGACGAATAAGAGAAAACGATTTTTAAAAGTTCTCAAATAATTGTTATGTGGCATACTGGAAGAAGTTAAATCTATAATAATAAAAGAAAGAGTCTGTGTGTGTCTGTTTGTCTTCGGATCGTAAAAGACCTACTTATACTGCCCTAAGAAATTCGAAATTTTTAAGATAGATTCTCTTTAATACCAACGTGTGCACCTGAGGCTTAGTTTTTTCATATTTGTTCCATTTTTAGAGAAAATTCGAATTTTCTGAAAAAAATACACCACTTTCGCTTAAATAAATCCGATCATTTTTCTCTTTCCTGATGCCATCGGCGAAAAAATTAAATAAAACTTTCAACGAAAATATTTAAAATTCAAAATGTTTATTTTATTCTTTTGCCATTACCTTCAGAAACTAAATTCATTATTTGAAAAATAATTGACATGTTTCAAGTGACGTAATTCCGCCAGTCTTCATTCCCGGGTTTTATTGTTTCATTGATTTTTCATTGATTTTTCTGTTGACTGCTGCATGTATGCATATTTAAGCAATAAATGTATAGTTAAGCTATTACTGAACTATGATGGTTAATAAAGGCCATCGCACTAGAGCTATTATTGTTTTATGTCTTTATTTTTTCGCCAAATACGTTGCCAAACTCGCCAAATTATTAACTAAAATTCGCCAAATAGGCAATTTCTTTTAGAAATAATTTATAAGCTGGTCGGTTGTTCGAAGGTCAGGTCATTGTGTTAGAGCTGTATAATGGGTGTGGGTAGCTATATCTATTTTCTCGCCAAATTATTTCCCAAAACGCGCTAAATGAGCTAAAAGGTTTTATGTATTTATGAGGGAATTGTGATGACATTTATGAGTGCATTTTATAGCGTATTTTTCCTTTTAGAATTTTAAGGCAATGAAACGGGATTTTATAATTTAAAACGAGCGGAAACAATAATAAGTTTATGATCCTATAACAGGTTATATAGTACACATATTTGGAATCTACTTGATATTTTTTATTCGGTGCGAAGAACGGGTATAAATTTGCTAGTACTTAATAAATACTTGGTTTAAAAATATGCCGTTTAGTTTCATGTGGAAATTTATTAGAAATGGAAGATGATTTCGTCTTATTACGAATAAAATGAATTCCTTTAAAATTATTTCCTTAGTTTGGCCAAACGTTTGAAACCGACGAAAAAAATTGCGCTAACAGTAATTTTAATATTAAATACTTTAATTATTTATCTAAATGTGAAAATAATTCACTAACTCATCACCTCATCACCCCCCCCCCCCCCCCCCGTCAGAAATAGATTGTTTCGAACCTTTCTCTGATTTCAAAATGTTTATGCGGGGATCTAAATCACACGAATGGGAATAATTGCATTACTTTTCCCATTTTTTATAATATAGAATTCTGACAGTGAATTTACTTTATCTTCTTGTATCATCAAGTTTAATGTGGACCAAGAAGCTTGTTAATAACTAGCCTAATAAGGAACATGGTAACTTCACAAATGCAAAGCGCGAAAATGCCTTTAGTATAAAAGATACAATCTAATATGCGCTTAAATAATAGGGGTACTAATCTTGCCAATCTCTCAATCCTAAGGATATGTACTTTGGTCACGGAAAAGTAATCAAGTGCCTTATTACTTACTATGTTTGAGGGTTTATATTGTTTCTTCTTAATTTTTTTTCTTTATTCAAACATTAGTTCGAGCATAATATAAAATACGGTTCATAAATATATTCATGTAACTAATTCTGAATTTCTTTAAGGATTTAAATAACTTTTTAGAAATACCTCGACATTAAACCAGCAGCAATTCATCAGCGATAAATGAACTGCTATTCATTTATTGCAGATTACCCGATGAGATTCCGACCATCGGATATTTACAGAAAACTCCATCGAAAATTCATAGTTTATGTTCGACATGCCGAAATTTTACAGTATCAATTAACTAGCACATTTCAGATACTCATATAAATGTTTAGATCATGGGATGTTATCACCAATGAGATTTCGCGAAATCCGAGCATGATTTATGATCGATCGAGCAAGTATCGAGAACCAATGCTACAAGGGAACTCCCATACAAAACCAAGAGCAACTTTATCTGCCAAAATACTTTAAGTGGAACAATAGCTACACAAAAGATAAAATCGACCGACAGTCAGTTTATCCTATTCACCAGACACTGATTCAGGGCTGGTCAATGGGTCAGATGAAGGCCCTGTCGTTTAGAATTTACCATTATTTAAAAAAAAAATCGTCTTTATATGTATTTTATATTCATAGGACAACAAAAATATTGAGTTTTAAAACATCGCATCGATAGAACTTTTTTAAAAAAATGCAATTGTATTAATGAAAGTGATATAAAATTGTCAGCGTTTTCGGGGAAAAGCAAGGAAACCCTATTACCTCTTAGTCCAAGTTCAATCCACATAATATCAAACCGTTGATGCCCATATTAAACTTAAGAGGGGAGGGAGGGGGATCTGCATACAGATATAACAAATCTAAGCACGATCGATGTAATGGTCGTTCACTTTAAAAGGAAAACCGAATATCCCATAAAAAGCAGCAGTGTCTCGTCTGGAACACGCATATCAAAGCAACCGAAAAAGGCAGCAACATCATCCATGACCCGACATTCGAAAAGCAATAAAAAAGCAAAGGTAGAGGAGAAGGGTCCCATTTTTTTTTCACTGCGTTCGAAGGCACTACTTGTAGGTCAGCTTCCAGCAACAAGGCATTTACTTCTTTTCTTCCCGCGCCCAGACTCGTACATAAATAGTGTTTTACGCGAACATAAAACCCACTGAGGCAGGAAATATCAAAAGCCGCTTATGCATTTTTCTCTGCCAAAGACTCATATAAGCGAAGGACGGAAACCTAGTTGGTCTTGGCTCGGTGAGGGGTAATATACCGGGCTAAGATCCATAGGGTGCAGCCTTGTAATGTCAGGGTTCAGACTGCTGAACTATGGTTATCATGTAGCCCCAAGAATGAAGTAAAATACTGATGAAAATATATCTTAATTTACCTAGTAATTTGGACTCAATAATTCTTAGTATGTCTAAATTTGATTATAGAAATTAAGAGTTTATTCTAGCTGTTCGGCCATGCGTAACCGTGATTAATTTGCTTGAATAAGGGAAGGAGAGAGAGAAAAGGACCAATTCACGAATTTTAAAATGGGTTCTAAATTGCTCTGCTGCTATACTGCTTTATCCGCACACATCTGAACCATTTGTTTAGCTAACAGTATTGGGGTTTTTTTTTGGGGGGGGGGGGGGTTAGTTTTAATAATACAAAAGCTTTTAGACTCAATAGAAAAAAAATTACTTTGAATTATTTAAATTTTATTATTTGTTAATAATGTTTTTATGTAGGCCAGGAATAGATTGTATCAATAAACATTTGTATTTCACTAAGTAAATAAACAGATTATGAGAGATTCTAAACACAGTAATTAGCATACAGCCAACAGATTTTTGGATAAAAAAAACTGTTATTGCAATGCAATAGTACTTATAAACTTTTCAGTATACCTCTCTACATGTTTAGTACAAATACAAATTGACATAGAATTTGTATGATATTTTATTCTGGACAACTAAGTATTAAAAAAAAAGTCGCACTCAGAAAGTATTATATTAAATTATATATAAATAATAAAACCAATAAATACTATAATTCAATGCTAAAAAAATTAGTTGCATTTCTTTTTAAAAATTATTTTTTCCTTTTATTTAAAAAAATAAATAAATTACCAAACCTCATTAATTTGGATATAAATTTTTAGTAATATCATATGAAGGTTAAAATCTGCATTTATGAACTCTCTTGAAATTATTTTAATGGATATGATATTCCCCAAAAATACTATAAATGCAAATAGTTATATATATTTCTTGCAAAAAAAAGTATTTAAACAAAAATTGTTTTATTGACATGCCACTAAATAAATTGAAATGTATAAAAACCTATCTAAGAAGAGTAGTCAACTCAAAATTTGTCTCTACTTAACCAGCTAAATGTTTAACCCTTTGATTACTAAATAGCTCAGAATAACTTAATACATCCGAGCTTTTCTGTAATTCATCTTATGCTGGACTTATTTTTTTAACTATGTATTATGTTTTTGATTGAAAAGGATACTTAAACATAAGAGAAATATATTTTGTACATTTAATTCTGTGAATTAACTTATTACTTCAAGGAAAGCCAGTAATTCCATCAAATTCATCATGCCAGTAACACCATATTAAAGAATTGGAGGGATTGTTTAAGATAAGCAAGAAGTTTTAGAAATATATAATAGGTTATTTAAGAATTGTTACAAATAAACCGTGTTTAGTAAATAAATGAAACAAAGACTCAAAGTAAATTAAATTTTTAAAAAAAGTTCTTCCCTTCCCTATGAAAATTTAAGTCTACGCCTAAAGCATTTTTAATTTTCCTCAATAATGTAACCAATAGCAAAGTAACCATATTGCTTAATAAATGTTAAATATTATAAGTATTACAAAGCTCTACTATTCAAAGGTATAAAAAACAATACTTTTTACACTATAGGTACACTAAAAAAAAGTTTTTATGATTGAAAGGAAACTAAACACTGACCCAACGTAACTGGAAAAATTAACTTTAAAAAAAATTATAAAATACATAACATTTTAAGTATATGATTAATGCATTTAAGAAGTATTAGGAATAAAATGAATAGAGTAATATGATTTTTGAACTACATTGTGGTCGCTACAATAAGCATCAACTACAACAAATGAAATGCAATGGCAACGTTAAACTATTCATGATTCTCCTTAAAAATTTCTGTCAATACCTCACTTCTATGTTTACAGTGTGGAAAATCAAATTTAAAATTCCCCAACTTAATTACTAATAACGAGATCTTGAAAATTATATAGATTGACTCAAACATGACTGATGGTACTACAATAATACTCTTAGAGAATCAAATGCGAGATTTAATTTTCAATTGAGCATACGAAAGCACCGTAAAGTACGTACGCCTGCAATGCAACACAGCATATTTGAGAATCGGATTCCTGATTGGATTCATTTTGCAATGTACTATGCTCTGACCAACACATTTTGTAGAAAAAGCTTTTATGGAAACTCTTCAAATAGAAATGGTCCATAACATCGATATCATCGAGTAGTAACATTGAAGTACTTCGACCAAACACGTCAAGCAATGACAATATATATACCAAAATCAAAATACATGGTCATTTAAGGTAAAGTTATTATTCGAATATGTTACTAAGACAGGCATACAATAGTAACCGATTCAAATGCAACTATTTTGTTTGGGATATCACAAAATGAAAGCAATGGAGAATCAACATTAAACCTTTAAGCTACTGAAACCGAGATGGGGAAAAAGTTTATGACACTGTTAACTGCTCATGTTGGCTAATCACAAAAAATATAATTGGATAACCAAGACAGGGTAGGATGGCTTTGAAGACTTTTCCATGTAGTTACTATCTAGTTTATTATCTATCATTTCTCTAGTTTAAGGATAAAATATAAACAAAAACCATCAGTGTACCGAAGAATTTGAGATCAGCGAGCATAGGGTGAAATTAGATGAAAAGTAAAGAGGATCCTTACCTGTTTTCTCTTGTACTTGGCCCCGAAGCGTTCCTTCATCTCGAGCAGGGCCTGCTGGAAGGGCACCTCCTCCTCCAGGTCGACGGCCAGCAGGACGTAGGCCCTCCAGCGCAGCACGTCGAAGCCCCAGTGGCAGGTGCGCGTCTCCTTCGGGGGGTGCACATGGCACACAAACTTCTGGGGGCACAGCAGCGCATGGCACTCCAGGCACTCGATGCAGGGCGCCAGCGGGTGCTGAAACAGGTCCGGCGTGTAGAGCCCCTCGCAGCGTCCGAAGCACTCGTGGTAGACGCGCACCTGGAACGGGGGCTGCTTCATGGCGTCCTTGGTCCGGGTCACGATGAGGGGAGGGCTGGCGTCCAGCAGTGCGGCGCACAGGCGCTGGGCGTCCGTCTTGGTGATGAGGCCGCAGGAGGGTGCGTTGAAGGGCAGGATGCCGCTGGCTTTGAGCACCTCCAGCTGCGAGGGGTTGCACCGCGAGCAGTAGATGTGCAGGGTGTCGCACACGTAGTTGATCTGGTGCAGGCTGTAGTCCCGCAGCACCGTGTTGAGGATCTGGGGCAGGCACAGGCGCTCCTCGCCGCCCACGCTGAAGCAGGCGATGGTCTCGCCCTCGAGCACGGTCTCGGACTTCTCCCAGCCGGTCTGGTCGGCGGGCGTGAAGATCGGCGGCTGCTGGATCGGGAAGGGAGGGGGGGCCACGAACGGATCGTACTCCTGCTGCGGCTGCGACGACGGCCCTGGTTTCGGTTTCTTGCTGCTGGCGGCACTCGACGACGACGGTCCCTCGATCAGCGACGGGTTCGGGGGACTGACCGACGCGTCCGACTCGGACCCGCCTTGCCACACACCCATAACACTGTTCGGGCCATGGAGACTCTTGGTTGCGGAGGCCTGGTATGACTTGAGCACTTTCTTCAGGTGCGGCGTGTACATCAACCGCTTGGATGGTCCTCCGCCCGATTCTTCCATAACACTCTCATCGGCTGCGGTAAGGGTACAGTCCTGGCACCGGCCCGGGCATCGCACTAGCTCTGACCATCACGAGCTCGTCAACAATCGGTTACGCGGCTTTTCAACATCGACGACTCGACGAGACCGCTCGCTAGCGACCATTACGTTGTTATGTCTGAGACGGGAGATAGGGCAACCCGTCTAGTCGCAACGAAGGAACGGCTCTTCCCGTCGCGGACACAACCCCCTCAATCGAAAACACAAAATAATGATAAAGGACTATGATATTTCGCTTAGTTAGCGATTGAAATAAGATATGTAAATACTTACTATCAGTTACCTTGTGGGTATATTCAAATTGAGGTAAATATTTACTGATTTACGTAAAACAGGCTGTTCCAATAGCCGTTGTGCTTCCTCCTCCGCTCCGGCGCACGTAAACTCGTCTGGGTGATGGCTACGAAGGAGTATCCATTTTAGAGCATACTCGCCTTTTTGGCGCACTTGATAAAATGTTATTGATTTTTATCTCTGAAAAAAATATAAAAATATTTTGTTATCACCTCATTCACAAAGAAACATTTAATTTTAGGATTCATGTCTACATTCAAGACACTTTGTAATAAAATAATATAGTATTTTCAAAATTCTCAAAATTATGGCATAAATATTTGGTTTCAATGTTTCCGGCTTTCTATTTGTAATATCCGATATTAGCTTTAACAAAGCCACGTAAGCCACGTAATTTAAAACCTAGGTCAAGTGTATGTGTCGTGTTCGACACTTGAGTGAGGACCTAACCAGTTACTGATCCATTACCTTCGATTGGGGAGGGGGGTCACGGTCTTGAAGCATTATTAATATTTTTATTTATTAATTGTTTGCAGTTATTTTTTTAATCATCTCCAATTATGTTTATCAATTCATAATTATCAATAAATTTATTTATTAATTGATAATTGCCCATAATTTTATTTATTAATCAATAATTATACCTAATTTTACAAATAATTATCAATAGTTTTACTTATTAATATTTATCTATAATTTTACTTAATCACGATTATCAACTATTTTGCTTCTTAATTAACCGGAAATCCCGTATCCAGGCCCGGATTTGATTCCCGGATTTTTTTTTAAATATGTTTATTTGAAGAATATATGTGTAGGATTTTGCAGATGTACATTAGGAAGATAAATCGCCATTTTAATAAAATCACACACACTGAGCATTAAAAACTGAAAAATATAAACAAATAGGGTTTTTGAGTTAATTTTCAAAATCTGTCAGTTATAAAGCAAAATTGAAATAACATCGGTCTACACATTATACAAGCGAAAATTTACTTTTTCAAAATGAGTTCAAATGTCAAAAGCTCCATTTTTCTGTGTACACACAATGCCATGTACTATATTTTTCGAAAATCGTAATCGAATTCATGTTAATCAAATACGTAAATATGATCGAATTCAATATCGGATGTTTCTTGGAATGGTCTATTTCAAACCGTATAAATTATATAATTTATGTCGTAATGATAATATGAAACAAAACGTTTCTCAATCGTCTTTATTGGAAGTGGAATTATATACTTTTATATAATGTAGTACTTTTAATAACATTGCAACAAATAATTGAAAAGTGTTTTATTATTCGATATATTCAATACCGAATACTTTATTTCTAAAGCAACGCAATGTCGGAAGTTTGATTTATAAGATTTCTTCAATTGGTTGTTAATATTAACGTGTTTTTTTTCGAATTCATTTGTTTAACAAATATTTTTTACCTACAAGAAATATATCCTAAATGTTCTTTCCGAAAAAGCAAACCAGGATTTGCTAATATCGTCATTTGGGCACCCACACACTTTCTAGAAGTTAGTATTTTATTTATTTAATTTTGGAAATATGTTTATCTGAAAAACCTCCAACGATGAGACGTTCGAATTTGCTTTGCAATATTTTTTCAAGGAGCTGGAAATGAATTGAAATAAAAGCTCGGGATAGTACTATGTCAATTTCCGCAAAACCTTTTGGGCTTCCAATACTCACGCAATTTCCGCAAGATTGGATAGATTTATTATCTTTGAGAAATTCAGTTATGAGGTTTTAAATTACATCTGTTCGTGTTTGTGTTTTTTTCGATAATTAAATCTAAAACTATTATGGCTTTTTCCCCCAAAAAAACCACTTATTCATGAAATTTTATGTTGTAGCAAAGAAAAATGTATCTAATGTTGCAACCCGAAATTTAGTGTTTGAATAAAGTTTAAAGAAAGTAAGGTTCCTTATAGTAGCGAATATAACGGACATTTGTCCTAAGCGGCTCGAGCGGAATTTTGGCAATTAAAAAGCAAAATATTGATATGATGAATTCATATAACTAAAATAAAATTTCTCATTACACAATTGTTTTGTCTATTTTGTCCAATCTAGAATGTATCTTAATGTGAGTATCCATTTTCATTTTAATTAAAAAATAATTTGATTTTTGTCGAAAATAAAAATTTTATCGAATTTCTTAAACGTATTTTAGTATTTATTTTTTCAATGGGGCTGCAATTTGTCTTTTTTTTTCCAAGACGACGTTGCGTAAGGGCTAGATTGCGTTTAAAGATAATCTACTTCATTTTGTGTTCAAAATAAAGAAACGACGGTAAGAATCTGTACTAGAACTTACAATTTTAACATTCGCTGTCATTGATTATATATATATTTAGTTTATTCCGTCGTGATATATAGTTGAACTTGAATCCAATTAACTAAAAAGGAACAAGTATGTTTCCGACATTAACTGTTATTAAGATATTGAGTTTGACTTTTTTTACAATCCCGTTATTTCATTTCACCTATTTAAATAATAATAATAATAATAATAATAATAATAATAATAATAATAATAATAATAATATAATAATAATAATAATAATATAATAATAATAATAATAATAATAATAATAATAATAATAATAATAATAATAATAATAATAATAATAATAATAATAATAATAATAATAATAATAATAATAATAATAATAATAATAATAATAATAATAATAATAATAATAACAATAATAACAATAATAACAATAACAACAATAACAATAACAACAACAATAATAATAATAATAATAATACATCCAAACAACAGATTTTTCCGGCAGTTAAAAAGTTATTATAAGTTACACAAAAGTTATACAAAGTTACATGTGGTTCCCGATGCTAATTAAAGGAACTTTAAAATATTGAATTGTGCATTTGCTTTAGCCTAATTTTCTTTTTTTTACCCAAAAAATTCAATCCAAAAAGTATCAAAATAATGTTTTTATGAAATTATCGCAAATGAAGCATAATTATACAAAATTTCACCAATGCTTTTTGTGAACTAATTTTCTTAAAAAATTCCAAAAGTGACCCACTAGCTCAACCAGTCTTTTGATGCGAATGCGAATTCTATGATTGCGATATCGAACCGATATCGAGATATAAGTGGTCGATATGGTATATAACTAATAGGGATATCTAAAAGCCGTTATATATGGGATTGATTCTCTGTTTATGGTTCGTTTCGACTGTAACTCTATGGTTTCGACGTTATTCGTTTTTTTTTTTTTTTTAAATCATGGCTTGGTGTACATTTGTGATATAATTGCATCACCCTAAACTAATTGCAAATATTTTAGCGTGCTTCTGTTGCATTAACTTTTATTAAGTAAATATGCTTATGCGTGAATTTGACATGAAAAATATATTCTTAAGATTATTTTCTGACAGCATCAGCTTTCAAGGAAAATTCTTTTGTACAGCGAAAATGAGAATTTCTTTGGTATCATTAATTACTTGGGCGTTGGACCATAACAATGCAAATCCGGTAAGGTTACAACAATACAATGTTTACACGTAATTTTTCACGAAGATTTTACAAGAAATTAATCTTGTCAACCTTTTCACAAAATAATGGTCTTAAACATGTCAAGTCAAGTGAAGATCCTTATTTCACCAAAACGTATTTTACGTTCCAGCAAAAAGTATTTTTACTTATTTTATTTCTTGCTTTTAATATATTTACCGCAATTTTTTTCACAATTTTAAATAAAAATTTTTTTTGGTTAATTTTATTTTATAATAAAAAATTAATTAAAACGAAATTTCTAATTCAACAAATTTAAGGCTTATATACTCCACCTACCACTTTAAATTTACCAATAACCATAATCTTAAATTGCTTTATTATTGGATTTAATGGAATTTAAATGCACAGTAGCAAAATTAAAAAAATATTTTTTTTAAATGTCTATAACATTTTAGAATAATTATTTAGATTCCATTAGAATATTTATAATGGATCAAAACATAATTTAAATGTAGATATTATCAGAATTGCCTGGTCGTAGTCAGAAATAATTCGGGAAGGGAATTTTAAATTTATTTTAAATATTTAGAAATTAACAGCTAAGAGTATTTTTAAACTTTTAATTTATGATAATATAATATATTTACGCAATATATGATATAATATCAATATTAAATATAATATATATTATTTTATATTTATATATTATATATTATTATAATATAATATAATATATATATAAATATAGATATATTATAATTTTATTATATAAAATTATATAGTATATATACTATACATTTATAATATTATAATATACATATAATTTAAATTATATATATATATATATTTAATATATATTAATATCATATAGCATAATATATATATAATAATATTTTTATAAATTCTATATAATTATTAATAATTATTAATTATTAGATATATTATATATATGGATATAATACATAATTTAACATGTAGTACGCTATTATAGAATTCCATTCAAAATCAGAAAACATCTACCAGTACTCTTAAATGGCTTTAAACAAAAGAATTAAACTATCTGTACAGGAAGTATCGCGACACACTGTTAAAAATTCAGTAAAATTACAGCACATTTTGTGATTATTTTTGATACAGTGTTGTAATGTTTGTTTTCCAGAAAACGATGTATCTTGACGTGCAGAGTCACATGAACAACCTACTCCAATAGCGTTTAAACTGAGAAGATGGGTGCATGCAATCACTGCCACTGAAGCGAACGTTTTCGCGGGTAACACGTAATAAAATTTACATCATAAATTGACAACACATGGTGATGGCACGTCACTATATGATGGTAAATTAGAGGGATTTCTTTTGAAGTGCCATCACAAGGTACTCCATCCCCCCAACCGACCAAATATAAAATTATAATTTAAAAAAAACCCCTATTTCTAATCAAAAAGTTGTTTATGAAAACATGGTTTTCCAAACAGAAGCTGCAAAATGTAATACGAAAGCGTGCAAACTCGGCCAGTCCCATTCACTCCCACGTTTTTGAAAGGGGCTTTCCCTTGTTAAAAGGCTTTTATTGATTCGGACGACAACACGGGGTTTGAAAATGAGTGGGGAACGAAGAAAACTTGCAGCACGGCATCGCCTGATTTCAAATATTTACTCACATTATCTATGCACAGGACAAACGTGCTGTTTTGGGGATTTCATAATTTATATGCTTGGAGCTATATTTCTGTAAAAATGTTCTCGGGGACATATTCTAGCTTTTTGTATGGAGGTAATTCCATGTAACTGTTAGTGTAAGCCACAATTTAAGAGGAGATTAAAAGCTTTTTAAATTTGAAAATTAAATCAAAATAAATAAAGCATGTTATATTATTAAGTTTTAATAAGTGTAGATCAGCTATTCCACTAATTTTTTCCATTTAATGTTAAAAGTTTTAATGATAATCACGTTTTACACATGTGACTTACACTACAGAAAGGATAATTTTGCATGGAATGACCACTGTTATAGAATAAACATGATTTTTTTTAAAAATTTGATGCTAAAAATGGTGCTATGTTTTTTTAATAAAGTTATTTTCCAAAACTGTCTGAGAATTGCTTAAAATTTGATGCTAAATATTTTTTGAAGGAAAAAAAGTTGTGAATAGTTATTAACTCTTTGCATTGTTAAAAATATAAAAACGCATGTAATTTTACATAAAAGTGTATTTAATTTTCAATGTACAAAGAACATTTTTATTCTAATTTTAATATTTTGCGTTGCCTACTTTATGGAAATATTTAATACCCTATCGTACGGATAAAAGCATTTCATGCTATGTATTTTCTATATTTTTTAACAGAGTAATTTATTCAGAAAAATCCTTCATAAGAATTTCTCGCATTTAAGTAATTTGTTTTCTTCTAAAGATATAGAAAGCTGTAGAATGCGTTCGCCGGAAGCATAATTATTTTCTTTTGTAAGAATGGCAAACGACATGCACTATAGGGCCCCCTTGGTGATTGGTATCGCTAATCACTAGGCCCGAGATTCTCTTGAAGGAGGAGGTTCATATCCAACCTTATACCACACATCCGATAAATAAAATATGTACTAGATAATAGTAGAAAAAATTCACGATTTATAACGGGTTAAAACGAGTTAAGTCAAAGTTTTAGGCCGTTGGCTTGTAAAGCAGAGTAGAGTTAACCACCTTTGATTTTTGACCTACTGACTATTAAAGTTTTCATGACAATAAATAAACGTCGTGTAGCCCGCTTGAAGATACGATCTTTTTCTTAATTAATAACAATTAGTCGATATAAATGAAACATTTAATGCAAGTCAAAATCCGCTATTTTTAGTATTCACACTACGTTTATAACGTAAAAGTGGAAGCTTTTATTAAGGCTATATCTGTCCTTCTGTCTGGCTGCCACTTTCAAATCCCAAACTACAATTGCTACAGACAAGTGTGATAGGTAAAAAAATATTAACGTATCGAAACTAGAAGTCATTAAGAAATCGTAGAAAAAATTCGAGTTAAAACTCGCTGTCAATCATCATACGAGAAACTATATTTAAAATAAATGAATAAAGGGAAAATTTATTTTTCTGATATAAATCAGTTTGGAAAGACGTCATACTATATGTCACAATAAAATTCTTTGATGGTTCGTATTATTTGTTTAGAAAAAGGTGCAAGGCTTTCTATTTTTTTAATTTAAAAAAAAAAGACGTAATTTTACATTTATATTTAAACATTTATTAATGAATGATGATGTACAAATTATTCTTTTTTCGAGGCTTTTTCTATTGTATTTTGTTTTTTAAATTGCATTTATAAATCAATTCGCTTAGCTACGTTACGAAGGTGATAGATAGTTGCAACATTGTAGGTTATTATGAAATGTTTTATTTCTTTTTAAATGTGAGGAATGTTACACATTTATTCTTTGAAATATAAATAAATATAGAAAGCGATAGATAATAGTTCTTGAATAGTTGATGAAAAATAGTTTGTTTAATTGTGACGAAGTTTACGAAGTTTAATTGTGACGGAGTTGTGATTGAAGTTTATTATAGAACTAAATGCTAACTATGTGTTCTTTGCTATTTTGACGCATGAATTTTGTATGGAAGCAATTCTAAGTGACAGTTTCTATTACAAACCAAATTGTTTTATACATAATTTGAGATGTTAGCATATAAGCACAGTCAATCTTCCAAATGTAGCTTTTCGGAGAAGTTCTAATACATTTTTGTTGTCAAAACAATAATAATTATTATTTAAAAAATAAAGTAAATAAGAGTAATTCGTTACATTTTTTAACAATTGCTATTATGTATTATTATACATAATAGCAATTGTTGAAAAAAAGTCACGAATTACTTTTATTACATTATAAAAAAATAAATTGTTTGCATACCATTTTTCCTTTATTTATTCCATTTATTATGTATTATTAGAAGCCCAGTGGCTTAGCGGTAATTTACCGGGACATATGCCTAGCACCCCAGAGCCCTTGATCACGAAAGCTAAAATAGGCAAGGAAGGCCTTGGCCCACTCCCAGTAATGGGCTGTTGCGCCGAGGAATTTTTATTATATATTATTAGGTTTGCAAATATAAGAACAAGAAACTAATTTAATGATATTAAAACTATAAATGGTAATCTCGTATGTTTGTTTAAGCAGTGTAGCTTTTATACATATAGATTAAAACCAACTTCAAAACTTTCCGTAATTTTTTGAACCAATTATTTGCGTTACAAAGAGTTTATAAAATTAAACTTTTCATTTACAAAAATTAAAAACCTTAAAGGAATCGCAATGTCTCTATCGAGATCCCTCCATATACTCCTATTGACTCTGTTGGGCATAAGTCATTTTTATTGTAATGCAAAAGTAATGTTATATTTTTAAAAAGTAATATTTAAACGAGCAGCTTGGAGTAAATAAATGAAGAATAGTATGCACAAAAGATAGAAGACCGAATTAGACATTATTTTACATCAAAAGTAGCAGATAACTCCAGTGTTAAACAATTCACAATCGTGATGAAAACCAAAACCGAAACAACATTGAAACTTAATTACTTTTCATCAACCTTCAACCGTACGAAAAGCTTCAGATCATGAGTTAGGTGTGATCTGCGTCGAAGGTTATTCGGGTGCCGGAAACTGTCCATACATTAAGATCTTGTGCACTGAAGGTAAAAAGGTATTGTTCAGCTCTCATGGATTAACAGGAAAAGATGCAGGAATAAGATACATTTTTAGAATGTGTAAAGCTCTTGTGGCATTTGTGTTTGTTTTTTTGGAGTTGTTGTTGTGGGGTCGTGCTTTTTTAATGATTGGTTTTTAGGCTTTTAACAGTATGAGAAAAAAATACGAATTACAAAATTCAAGCACTACTTAGCGAACATTAATATTTATTTGATGATTTTGAGTAACGTTGTATTTATAAAAAATATTATTTTTGTTTACAACACATCACTATCACTAGCCCATCACAAGACGCACTGCCAGCTAATCGGTGCCGTTCAAGAAAATAACATGTTGTATAATTTACATAAATTGTAAAAGGTTAGAGGGTTTATACTCTTTAAATTTGAAAATAAACCATGGGGTATACTCAATATTTTTTTAAGAAAAGAATCAGCGAGTATATTGCGTATACTGCTGTATTCCCCAAATAGAACTAATGCAGGTAATTAAAATAATAATTTACTTAAAACCCTACTTAAAGAAATCATTTAAAACAGTATTTAAACTGTGATAAGCACAATTCCAAAAGTAATTCCTTTATTTTGAGAATAATGTTTTAATTTTCGAGAACATCATCGGTTTGAAATAGCTTTGAATACATTCTTCTCAAATTTAAGCCTTGCCTGTTCTTATTTTTAAGAAATAGTTATACCTCCGAAGCGGTTTCCAACCCACGATGTGACGATCCACTCACTCTAAACCTAGCAGAATGTGTTTGTGTAATTCAACTAAGATATCCAATTCCCTGCAGCGAGTGGGCCTTTAGGATATTTAAAGTGGTTGAATTTTGAAACATGATCGCAAATTTGAACATGCTGGTACTCATTTTTGAGAGTTTCATTTTTAACAGTGAATAAACCAGCTCTCTGACAGAGACAGGAAGTATTATTTTCGATAACACTATATGACTTATAGTCTATACATGAAATTTAGTATAAAAAAAACGACAATATTTATTTAAAGTAACAAATTAAATCGTCGCATTTTTTTCTGAAATAATTCGAAAACCAAATTATTATCCAATTGTCGGAAACATATGAAAATTCTTTCTTTATTGGAGATTAAAAGTTTAAAACGTTACCATTCATTATGTAAGTTTAGTTTAGGTTATTGTTCTAAGTCAAATACATAGTTTTGAGGTCAGTTTGGTTTTACGTCTATATTCTATATTAAACATTTACACGCTGCAAAATTTGGCTAGTTTCATTTGTTTCCTTTCGAAAATTCAATAACTATTTAGTGTTTGCTACATTAATTTATATTCAAAGAATCAATACATAATATTTCTCTCGCTTTTAAATAGAAACAAATCTAGACGCCATTTCAAACTGATTTATGTAAATAAATTTATTTTAATTTATTACTCAAAAATAAATTTATTATTCAAAAATAAATTTCTTTTAATTTATTACTTAAAAGAAATAAAGTTTCTCAAGCGATTGTTGTGAATGGCAATAGTGATTTAATTCTAATAAAAATGGCTTTTTATGCTTCTTAAATGAGTATTAAATTGTGCAGTTTTTTTAATAATTGAAGTACATACTTCGAATTCGAATTTTTGTTCTGAGATTTTCAATGTCTTCTAATTTTGATGTTCTGAATTTTTTGACGTATCACACTTGACTGTAGCATCTTTAGTTTGGATTATGAAAGTGGGTGACAGACAGATGGATGGACGGACGGACTGAACGATTGTAATACCTTCCACTTTTTACGTTATAAACGTAGTGTGGAAGCTAAAAAACGTAGGAAAATACCAGAACATTATTTCCTTAAACTGTCAAACTATCTCTGAAGGTAGTGGCAGCAGGTAGCTGTATGCGTTTGCAGCCTTGTAAAAAGTTATTGGCTCCAGTGACCACTCTGTCAATCAAAGTGAAGTGTGGTATTGGTCATGACTGTTTACTTCCTTCTTTAACAGGGTCAAGGAAGATTTATTTGTATAATATTTAATTTGTTTAAATATTCGAGGAAATAAATATTTCTAAAATTATTGAAGCAAGAAATAATAAACTATTAACTTTTTTAATGCGTTTATAATTTTTTTAAATATATTTTTTATACATGTGAAACTGTTAAGGTGATATAAGTTTTCAAATATATCAGTTATTAGGATTTAAGAAAGAAATATAAATGATTTGCAGGTATGTTAATTATCTGTATATATAAATGTGCATAAATTTCGTAGACATCTAGTTTTTAACTCAGTATTTTTAATTATTTGTTTAAATACATTGGTTCATTAAGAGTGTAAAAGACGCAAAGATGTACTACGTTAGACAATTAAATTATTTTAAGAAAATGGCGGCAGAGCATTTTTTTAGTGCGTTATAGTATTCTATTACCTACATAAATGTTAAAACTTAAAAAATGTTGAAACATTTAAGACTGGCACTTAGAAAATTTAATAACCAGAAGGTTTTGATGGGTGTAAACGAACAGATGTTTCAACAGTTATGAGAGAAATTAGATTTAACCACTTGTTGGAATAGTTTTTGCTTTTACCAGGGCTGGAATAGAAACGGAACGCATTATGTTAATAAATGAAACTATTGTAAATTTATAAAGGTTTTTCTTTAATTTCTGCCCAAATCCTGATAAATAATCTCTTTGGTCAATTCGTTGATATTTTTTGGTGGGGTTTTTTTACTTGTCGAAACATTTGTTCGCCTAAAAAATCCATTTAAGCTTTTACATATGGTTGTTTTTGCCAAAGCTTTATTAAAGCGCTGAACTGTACTTACTATTCAAATCCGTGAATGCTGAAAAAGTTAAAATATATACCTATTATAGTAGATGTATATAAGAATGTTATATTATTTATATATATGAGAAATAAAATACTTTTAACCAAATCAATTTTTATGAATAAAATATTTAATTGTAAGGCGAAATTAATTATTTTTTACAATCGGTAATTCTCCATATTTGATTTGTCCTTCTAAACGTATTGACTTATTTCCTTAGCTAACTTTTTTCCGCCTTAATGAACATTTTAAATACATTAAACAGAATATTTGTGAAGCTTTTTATAATGTATTTTCTTCTTAATTATTTAACTTTCAACTCCCTTTATAAAACCCAAAAGGATAATAAAAAAGTTTCATTAAATTTTCACGTAATTCAAGAGATCAGGCCAAGTCTTCTTTTTAAAAGACGACGCAAACAGCATTCTTCGTTCATTAACGCAATGAATTAGCGAAAAAAATCCAGATCAAAAGGGCTTTGTAAAAGAAGAAATGTTCCAATTATTAACTTCGTTAAGTTATGTGTCAACATTAAAATAAAACGACTCTTCTCTTTCCTTCTATTCATCGATGGCGTATATTCTAATTTTTTTTTGTCTCTCTTTAGTTCCAATGTTTGCCAATAAAAGTTTTAAAAAAAATTCTGTACTCGAGGATTGAGTAGGTTTTTATTTTGCATTTTGTTTCGACTTTTTTTTTTTAATATTCTGCAAATTAAGTCAGACAATGTTCCATTCGATAAAACTTGAAGGCGAAAAACAAGGTACACGTTAAAGTGCTTATTATCAGAATGAAATAACCCTCAATAATTGTTATTTCACTCTGACTCAAAACAAGCTGCTTTTATATTGATTTTCAGGTAAGACTGATAAGAAGCATAGTATTGTGTAAGCCTATATAGTTAGTTTATTCATTCTTTTTATAGAAGTTTCGGTATCCGTGTTAGGGACTAGGTATAATTGGTTTGTTTTTGAAAGCTCGTGACCTACTTATTACGACAAATATCACATTACATCTAAAACAAGTAAATTTCGATGAAAAAGTTGGGTAGAAAGATAATTATTACCACTTCTTTTATAAATTTTACAGTAAAACTGTCGACTTCACGTTTAAAGAATTCCAAAACGAATTAATCTACATAAAATTCTGTATCAATCAAGAGGAAGGGGTATTTATTTAAATTCTGATTTCCAGTTTCATTAGGACGATTTAAAATGCAAATGCATTATGAATTAAAATTGTACTAACCGCATCAAGATGATAAAAAATGAAGTTCATATGGTTGTGGTTTTATGGCGGAATGCGATCCAAAAATGGCCAACCCCAGCTTAGAACATGTGCTTGCTTAGAACATGAACTGAAGTGCCGATACAGTATATTAACATAAGCAACTCTTTCATTTTTGGTTATTGCGAAAACACACATCCCCTTATCTCATACATTTGTCTTGCTAACATTGTTACACTGAAAAATGCTAAGTTTAGAAAATAAATTTCACTTTTCTAGATATTAGATAATATTTCATTGGTATGCTAATTTTTTTAATATGCTATTAATTTTTTGATTTATGTTAAAATTGAAGTTGTTTAAAGAATTCAAATAAAAAAAAATTCAAAACAAGTGAAAATTTATGAGATTAAAAAAAATGCAGTGTATTGGCTTATTATTTTAACAACGAAGTGTATGTACTTTTCATTATTTTTAATTTCAAAAAAACATTCATAGCTAAAACAGCTGATACGGCTAAAAATTGATAAACTTATTTTAAAAATACATCAAAATAATAAAATATCTGCAAAAAAACCCCAAAATATATTTAATAAATTACTCTGTATTGAAATTGAAAAAAAAAATTAGGTTCCTCTTGAACTGATAAGAAAAATAACGTATTATCTATAGTATTCCTACTTCTCTTTCTTTGTTTAGTTACAAATTTTCAGTCCGATAATTTATTAAAGTAATTTTTATAAATAATATTTGTTTAACAACATATTTTATGCATAATTTTGCCTTATCGTACTTGGTAATTCAATCAGTTTATTCTCAGAAAGTTTATTCAAATATTTTACTTAACAATATTGAAAATAAATTTAATTAGTTAGTTTTTATGTAATCTCCTTTTTATATATTTGAAGAAAACGCAGGACTCCGCAGCAGTGCGATCAAAAATTTGTTTCGAAACAATTCAATTACTAACGATGTTAATTATATAACCTTGTTTATTGTATTTTTTTTATCGCTTACTCAATTGTTTATTTTAGTTGCACATTTCAAAAATTTAATCTGGAAAAAACTCCATTTGCTTTAGGAGATGTTTTTTTTTTAATGTAACTAACTTTTATATTTTTTTCAAATGTTTAATTTTTTAAATCCGTATAGAGTTCATATCTATTATTTTAATTTTCGACATTCATTTTTTTTTATTATTTTAGTATGAATAATATTTTACAAATCATTTTGCTTTTTTATTATTTTATTTTCAACTAAAGATTAAACTCTAGTTCTTTTACTTAAAATTTTAATAAATGAAATAAATTCCAGGAAATTTCGTACAAGATTTTTGAAACTTGTTAAAAACTATTGAAAATATCTGACGCATAAAATAAATAATGCAAAACGTTTTAATTTTCCTTTGCAACTGTTTTCATAAAAATAATGTTTCGCTTGAAATTATAAATATTTTATACTTTAATTGCATATGTACTAAGAAATTCTATTTCAAGAGACTAGTATTTTTCTAATTTATCTCTTTCTGTCACACAAAGTTATACAGCGTTCACACACAAGTTGTAAAAAATTTAATTGCCCAATGTACTGATAAACATGGAGCAAAAGCCTTTTTCTACTGGGTTACAGTTCTAAAATAAATGTTTCTTTTTATTTAATTTCGTTTCTGACAAAAGTAATTTTACTATTTACTCGACATTTCTTTTCCTACGAAAACATTTCGCAGAATTCTTAAAGCCAAATGAAAATTAGAAAGAGAATTTTTAATGAGTATGCTAAGAAATATGAAAGATTTTTTAAAAAGAAAATCCGCTTAACCGTAATTCGCAGCAAGCAAAGAATGTTACGACTACGAATGCATAGCGAGCCAAATATTTAAAAAGATATTTTATTTTATTTTATAGTCATGGAATTAATTCATTTAAAATTCGAAACTGAATCCGCATGAGTCAAATGGCATAGAATTAAATTAATGAATATCATATTTAACTATTTATGGTAGAAGAGAGTCACTATAACAATTCTATGTATTTCAGGTATTTGTAACTAGTTAGTCAGCAAAATAGTTTGACTTTTCACGTTTGCAACATAGTAAAAAGTAGTTTTAAAGAAATACTTATATATGAAAAAGTATTTCTTTAAAACTACTTTATCTACATAGTTTTCAGAAAGTTATTATTAATTAACGTATTGAAGTATAGTGATTTGATAATTTGCAGGAGCAAAGAATATGCATATTTTGCTTTAAAAATAAACTTACCTTTAAACTTTTAACACATAAAATCCTTACTTTCTTCTTTCTGGGTTTAAAAAAGATGTTCAAATAATATATTTTACTGTGTCCTATGTGATGCATAAGTATATAGTAGGAAAAATATATGTTCTGCCCAAGGCATTAAACATTTACAAACTTTCTATAATTTATATTTAGTATCATTAACATAATGATATACATATTATAGAAAAAATTGAACGTGGGTAAACGCACAGACAGTCATTACTTATATCTCCACATTACTGAAATTCCAAAAGAAAAAATATATTTGTTTGCTTTTCTTTTTCTGAACAAAATTACTAATATTCCAAGTTCTTTATGATTGTTAGTTTTTTCACGAATAACGAAACATCGCTTCAAAGCGTCAAACATAAAAACTCCCCCCCCCTCATTCAATATTCACTTTAAATATAAATTTCATAAAAAAACTTGAAGTAGCTGCCCAAAAAATGAAAGGCTGTAATTGAGAAGTTCCGTTCCAGTGACTTCATTTCACGTCTTAAAAAAAACTTTTAAATTTTTTTTTCGAATTCTTCAAAGATAATTCTGATTATGAAAAGATAAATCAATCATTCTCCAACCATCAATTTATCATAGGGAATCAATTCTAGGGCCATCCGTCATTGGTTGAATACGAAGTGTCAAAATTTCACCTCCACTCTGGAAGTTGCATTTGCAAAAAAAAAAAAAAAAGATTTTGACTGCACTGGTTTTAGTTCAAGCAAAAGTCGACAGAAATTTTATTTTAAAAAAATGATAGTTCTCTAAATTTGAACATGATTTAATGACATAACCATTGAATCAAAATAGAATTTTATGCTTTGGAAATGTATAGTTATCGTATGTTTTTGATTTATAAGATATTCAATTTTACACTTTATACAATTAAAGCAATAAAATTATAATCTTTTGTTTTGTAATGTAATTTTGGATGATTTTGTGTTTAAGGGCATCAAAAGATTTTAAATTACAATAGTTAAATATGAATAAATTGAGAAATTAAACTTTCTTGTGAATAAGGAATTGCAAAGAGCCCAAAACATAATGCTTTTGACATTTTCCCTCATTCTTTTTCGTTCAACCATACTGCTTAAGAAAAAACCTCACGAATCTTTCTTAAACTCTCTCTTTGGATAAATTTAGTATTCCTTTCGCATAATGCCAACAGTATTTCCACTTTGGTCTTAACCGCTGCCTCTAGTCCAGCAGTTATTGTTTTGGACTTATTTTCTTTGCTAAAATGTAGTCATGGAAATAAAATGTAGTGGCCCACGACTTTTTGTAATTAAAATATTTCTGGCTCGAGGCAAATACAATCAATAATTTTACGTTTTTATTCATACAGTTATAATCAATAGTTTTAGTTACATAAGGGGGGGATAGGAGCGGGTCTCCAACCCGAAGTGTCTCTGTGTTAATCCAAAGGGGAAAAAATACTAGAGCTGTGTTGGATATTTTAAAAGGTTTTTTTATATGATCAATGTAGCTGGCATCACAAGACTCTATAACACAGTTTTCTGAAATTGGTTAGAATATTTTGTTGTAAAAGTATTTACTGAAATTTTAAAAAAATAATCAAATGAATTTCAAAAAGTGGTTAAATTGTTTAATTTCCGAAATAATATCCAAAATTAATTATGGTCGAAAGCAGATTTTTCCCATGTGTTAGAAACAGCATACTTGGATAAAGTACAAATCTTTACAGATCCTTGATTGACTGGTTATCTTCAATGGTGAAGGCTTTTCTCTTTACCCGTGTAGATTTTTTTCAAGTCGGTTTTCTCTGATTCAAAATGTGTTTAAAATATTTCACAAAGAAATGAGAGTGACAGAAGGGTACAGGTCAAATGATGGACAGTTGGACAGTTCTGAAAGATTGTCATTTCGCTTCCACTTGCCACTTATATAACTTAAAATATGGAGATCTAAAGAAAAAATATTAAGAAAGGGAAAATTGAGTTCACTATAAACGAACTCTCATTTTCTAAGCAGTTCACTATATCCATATAAAATAACTTTAGTTAAATAGGAGTTCGGAAGGGACTGCTAAAAAGGTTCATTACAAACGAGAGTTCACTATATCCCAGGTTCATTATAGCGGAGTTCGACTGTATATATTTTCCGCCAGAGATCCAAAGTTATTACACTATCCACATAAATACTCACAAACTGTTAACCTTTTAATCATTTATAAAAACTAATCAATTTTTATTTGTTTATAGCTTTGAATTCTTTAATTACCATTTATGAAGGTAAATAATTTTTAACTAAAAATTTCATTGAAATTTTAAATTAAAGTCTCTTGTTGTGAAAATTAGTTTACACCATTGTCCGTTTGCATGCCATTTTTGCTAAAAAGATGGCTCACTCATGAAACCCGTTTGAGTTTACTTACATTAAATGTTGAAATGTGTCATAATCTTATGAAAAGGAAAGGATGGTGAAAGTTTCTGACTAAAACTTTTCCATTTTAGAAAAAACGTTTTTTCCCCCATTCTTTTCACTGGACATGCTGCTTAAAAAAAGTCTCACGCGAAACTTTTTCAAAAACGGATCTTCTTTTTGGGTAATCTATATTCCCTTCCCACTTCAACCTTAACCCACCCCTCCCTCTTAGTCCACTCTAGGGCCCCCTCACTCATTGTTTCTATCCCCCCTCCCCCTCATTCTTCAGACTCTATTATTGGGTGCTTGCACGTTGGAAATAAAATAAAAGTGACCCTAAAAAAAGTTTCTTTGCATAGGGGCTAGCAGTGGTGTAAATCTTCGTCAGTTCAGGTCAATGCGATAAGAGAATTTCTGGGAGCTTAAACTGGTAAAAAAGAAATTTAACAGTTGAAAAAAATTTCGGTGTGTGTACAGCTGGGGCCCATAAGATGTTTCCGCTTTTTGTTTTAAGCAAAGATTTTGCCCTTTCTTACATTCTCCGAGGACCGTTGATTTCGATCAAAAAATTGGATTTTCGGCAACGAGAAGGAGCCTTTGTTAAATGGGCTACTTACCGAATTTTT
Organism: Oedothorax gibbosus; assembly: GCA_019343175.1. Taxonomy (NCBI): domain Eukaryota; kingdom Metazoa; phylum Arthropoda; class Arachnida; order Araneae; family Linyphiidae; genus Oedothorax; species Oedothorax gibbosus. The sequence goes on from CM033279.1 coordinate 6,653,224, forward strand.
TTCTTTAAATTATAATGTACTTTTTGATTTCGATACCATTTTGCAGTAAGTAAAAGTAGCTGGATAAGGTGAAGGGAGTTCCTTTTTAAAAGGAATTTTCTAATCTGTAATTTTATTTGTTCTGCCTAATTCAACTCAATTTGAAATCTTTTTACTGCCAAAAAGATCATAAGTACAGTTCGAATAATCCTTTAGTGTAAAAATGCAGAACGGCAATAGAGTAAGATCATTGAAAAAATCACTGAGAAAAAATGTGGAAGGGCAGGTGACAAACAAGGTTCATAATACTATTTAGTAGTAATCTTCCATTTTAGTTTACATGCATTCAAATTCTCCAAGTTACCTTTTTAGATACATGGAGCATAATCTAGTGAATGTATCTGTTCGCCTGTTCCTAAAATGGCTGCTTCATTCACAATTCCACATTAGGCAAACAGAAAGAACATACACTTCGAAACATAACATCTGTACCATAAACGCTAAAATACAATGCACGGTTCCACGAAACCGAACACCATCCATTCCGACACACGTGTGCACAGTAAATCCTCCTCGTCCTTTCCCAGAAAAGAAAAGGGTTCACACACACAGGAAGAACGAAACGGCCGAAATTTATTCCGTTTTTCTCTTAAATTTCGGATGATTACAGGACACAGGGACAACAACATCGGGCATCAGGGTTGTGTCCAAATTGAACCAGCTCAGGAGACCTACCACTTACTGGTCGGAAAGTTACCGCAGCGAGAAGTTTTCACTGGCGATAAGTTCCCATTCCGACCGTCAGTTCCGACAACCGGTTTAGGTATCACCACGAGCGCATTTTTCCCCGATGTCGGAAGTCGCTTCCGATGGTGGTATGTTAAGTAACTCAGGTGAGGGCGTGGTTAGTGGTTAAAGTGGTTTGACCAATAGGAGTGTTGAATTGGCGACGAACCCGTTTAGTTTTTCCGAAAGGGATTAGCTACTAGCTAGTTTAAAAGGTTTTGTTGTCATGTTTTGTTACTTTTCGAGTTTTTTTTTATTCCATCAACTTTAAATATCAAAACTAGTGCAAATGAATTTTTGCAAAATAAAATAAAAATTAAACTGCTATACTTAATATCATTCATGCTCTATTGCAGATCGAAAGCATTTAATTTGCTTATGTCTTAATGTATTTGTATGGCAAGCAGTAGGCATTTGTATGGCATTGCAGTGAAATAAAATTAGATCCAACTTATCTTAATCTATTTTATTTTACAATCCAATGCAAACGTTATAAGTTTTAAACAAATGTTACTGTATTTCGATTTTTTTCATCTACTTATTAAATACTGAATAATATTTATAATTATATTATAATACTTATATTATTTTAATTTCGATACAAAAGTTGTATTTAATAATACAACTTTTGTATTATTCTTTTGTAAATTAACAAAAAGACCATTAAATGAAGACTTAGCAAAATAAAATTTAATTTATAGTACAAATCATAGTCATTTTTAATTTGTACTTTCAAATTCAAATAATAAAAAGATAGCAATTATTTATTTTGGATGTTTACCAATATAATTTTAACATGTAATTACTCTTTTCCGATTTTTCCCCCAACTAATTAAATACCGAATAAAAAATATTTAAACTATTAACATATTTTAATTTCGATACAAAAGTTGTATTTTTATTCAACTTTTTGTTAATTTGCGTTAAAGACATAGTCAAATTTTAATTTATAGTATAAAGCACATTCACTTTTAATTTGTACTTTCATATTCAAATAAAAAATATGGCAACTATTTATATAGGATGTTCACTAATAAAATATATTTAAAAAAAAAGGTATTAGCAAAACTAGTTATGGGCATGCTTACTTTTTGGTAATGCAGAAGAAGCTTAAGATTTCAATACATAACATCAATATTGAACATAATCTTCAAAATAAAATACATACAATTGCTAACTTTATGGACTTTATTTATATGTAACAAAATTTCAAGTAAAGTAGAAAAATCAACTGATAATGAATAATGAAAAGGACAATTTTGAGCAAGAAAATGGTACAAAGTAATTTAACTTGAGTAATTAGCCTAAATGAAATACACACACACATATATATATTCCATTTCTAATATGAAAACATCTCGTTTTTAGTTTAATAAATACTAATTTTTAACAAACAATGGCTAAGGATTAATATCGCACGCCGCCTACATGAATAGCTCAATGCCCACTGTCCCCAACTTGCAAACAAACTTTCAATTCCGACGTCGAAAACGAGTTTCCACCAGCCTATGACCCGGTGGAAAGTTTCCGACGAAAGAAAGTGAGAAAAACAAGTATGTGGTAGCTCCCTGCTTATCCGTGGCGAGATGTGACGTCACAAACAGGTCATAGGGAAGAAACGCCCAGAATTGCCGACGCGTAATCCTTTCCGACCAGTACGTGGTACTGCTCCAGGGGCGGTTGCGTGGCCTTCACCTTGACCTCGCCAACCCCTTCTCGGAATTCTATCCTTTCATTTGGGCAAGATTGATCGTTTGTGCCGAAGGATACCTTATGCCTTGCATCACACACGCATACCAGGGAATTACCGTTTGGCTCTCTTCTACTGCTGGTGTCCGGTAATTCCGAAATTGTGTGTCGTGAAGGGGATTGCCCAAAGCTGCAGAGGTGGAAGATTTGCCATTTTTTAATACTTATTTTGTTATAGACACATTCTTTTTAAGATAAGAGAAACCCTCAGACTAAAATATGAAAATATCATATAAGTTCTCATGAATATATCATATAAGCAGAACTCCATTCCAATCTGTGGAACATGAAAAGTACTTGTGTCATTGTCTAATATTGTTCGGTGTGAGAAAGGCTGTAGAAAAGTTGTTTCATTAACTAAAATTAGTCATTAGCGGACGGTGATCACTTGCTTATGTTATGAATTCTTACAAGTAATAAAGAAACATCCTATACAAAACAAGTTCAAAATGAAACTACCCAATTACATTTAATAAATTTTTATTATGTTTTTTTTTTGTTACGTGCTCGTTAATCCACAGCGAATTAAATTGATACAGGGGCCCTTCAAATTGTCTTTGTCCCCTGGTTCACAGTTATATTATTTGTTGTTGATATACCTGTCTAACCGTGGGATTATTAACTCTACTATGATTCTAAGATGATGGCTGGTGAACAACATACCAGATGTTCTACCACGTTGTTCAGAACAACATACCACACAAATATTCCGTTTCATCGTCAAGGGACAGATCGGTATTGGCGGGATGTAAACGCCCACACTGACAATTCCTGTGAACTTGAGATTGTGCAGATCCGAACGTAAGATGAGGAACTCCCGAGGTTCTCAATAGGGATTATCGTAATTCTTAGGCAAGAGAATGTGTCCTATTATCAAGTAAATCTGTTACGTAAACGATTTTCGGCCCTCCTCAACTCTATTTGGTGGTCAGGAATGTAGAGACGATGTTAGCAAATAGACCCTTCAAGACGAGAAGATTTTGTCATTTTCATAGGTTTATCTACGTGATTGTGCAAGTAAGCGTTAAAGTAATGTAGATGATTGATATTAATAATTGGAGAATGGCGTTTCTAGCTATGCTTAGATTGTTTATTAAAGAAAATATTGATACATTACTTTAATTAGAGGGATAGTAAAAATAAAATTAAAACTCATTAATTATGATAGGCAACAAAATTTGCAACCCGAAAAAAGCGTTCTGCTTAAGTTTATCTAAATAAACAAAATATAAGACAAATTAAAACCATAGTCCTGAACAATTTATGTAGAACAAAATAAGTTACGCGAAAAACGAATTTAAAAAACTTAGAGTTAACGCTTTTATTCGGAATGAAGGTATTAACTGTATTCTCAAAGTCGTTGCTAATGAGTTAATGTTTTTTTTTAAAAATCTTTTACGACTAAAACATAAAAAGCAAACTGAATTGTAAGAAAATGTATTAACTTTTTTCTGCATAATTGATGAAGTTATATCTCTGAATATTTTAAACAAAGTTTTAAAAAAATGCTGCAATTCTACTGTATCAAAAATAATTTTTTAAAATTATATTTACCTCTATTTTTTCTTGTCATGTTTTTGTAAGGTAAAAACTTTAAAGACAGTCAGCTGTTGTCCACATTACTTCGATATTCTTTCTATTACACTTGAACCTTATTACCTTGAACTTTAAGGGAAAGCCAAAATAGTTCAAACCAAATTTAAGTTAACCGTCAGGAGAACGTTGACTTTATACTGGTAATGCTTTGAATATAGCAAATATGAAATTTTTTAATGATATGTAATTGAAAATACGATTTTCTAAACAGTACTTAAAATCCCGGATTGTCCTAGTCAAATAAAAACATGAAAAAGAGTAGATTTTAGAATTATGTAACATAAAAAATATGCATACATTCAATTTGCTAGCAATTTCTATTCATCTATATTTTTGCTAAATAAATGCAGGATTCACATTTATATTGTAAAATATACACTGTTAAAAATTTTGTGATTGGTATCACCATGATATTGGTTCCTAGTAGCTGCAACGGCTGAATGGTGAAACGTTCCACCATATTTTTGGTATTCGGTTGAACCATTTCTCAGGTTTTTGTTTCCAAATCCAGAAAAATGGTTCAACCAAACACTGAAAAAAGGTGAAACATTTCACCATTCAGCCGTTGCAGCTACTAGGAACCAATATCATGGTGAAACCAACCAATATCATGGTGAAACCTAGCACCAAATTTTTAACAGTGTAATATAAATTAAAATTATACTAACTTCGCGTTACTATAGAAACTGTGGAATACTTATATTTCCGAGTAATTTTGAAAATCTATTGTTTCTAAATCCTTATTTATATCCATTTCATATGACACCTGAAAACTTTTACTTCAACTATATTTTGAAATCAAATATCTGATTTTGAAGATCCTTTAAGGAAAAGATAGCACCCAAATTTATTGCATGACATAACACGAGGAGCTAATAACAAAAGGAATAGTTAAAAACTTCACATCAAAAAGTACCAGGAACATCGTACGATAATAAATCTTTTTACAGCACGTGTATAGAATAGCTTACTATTTTTTTTCTAGTTAGCTGTAGTATTTCATAAGGGCTGTCTAACTACTTGACTACATTATGAAAGGCAGTTTCAGGTTCATTATTTTTACCGCAGCATTGGTTGACAAGGCTGTTATCAACAATTAACTGATTTTGTGATTATGAGTTTCAATTTTGAAAGTAGGAATTGCAATGGAAGACTATGGGCAGCATTTCGAAAAATGTCGTAATTTCTTGGTTACATATTTCATTACAAATAGCATATTTTTTAAAAATTCAACCATCTGAGTGATGCATACCTTAAATCGATAAAATTTTACCAACAACAGACATGATTTCTGAAAACGTCCATTCTATTAAAATGTCACTACATTATAAAATCTAAAGTGTTGAATTCTTTTAAAACCATTTATACAAAAATGTCATATTAAAAAATAAAAAAATCCTATGCAGTAAATACCAGTTTACACTTAAAACCAGTTTTCCTCAGATGACTAAATTAAAAGGGCATGTTTAATAACAGGGGAAACATTGGCAAGTATAATTTTTTTCGACTTTCCCGAAAGTGCAAATTAAATTTGATGGTTTTAGATTTTTTAAAAAAAGAATCAAGGTAACTATATTTAAAAAATATTTCACTGATGATGTTGATAGTTGTACCATTTTAGAATTATAATAGGAAAATAAATAATCTTCATTCTTAGAACCCTATTAATGTTTGGTAAGTATTCAAGTAAATATTTATAAAATAATTTAGGGGAGGTCAAGTTTTTGGCCGGGCAAGTATTTTTTTTTACACCAAATGCCCGACCGAGCATGAAAAAATTACCAATTTTTTTAAACCATGCTGTCATGAATGAGATTCCACATCGATATTTTCCAATGCTAAACGAATTTGATACAAATGTACTTTATTCGATTCGATCAATTATGTGGTTGATCTAAAGATCGAGCTGTAACTTCTTGGTTTTGAGGTCGAAACTATCATCTATAGCTGATAAATATATATTTTTTAAATTATCGTCGCACTAGAGCTACAAGAGGGCTTTTGGAATTCGTAATTTTGAACCACAGTCAAGTGACGAGCCGACACCTGAGTAGGCAGCATCCGTTAAGGGTGACATCGTACGCAGCGTTGGGACTTTGGAGCATATTAAACGTGCACTCCCTTTTCACGGGGTATTATTTGTCGGACATTTTTGGCTGCAGGGCCCGTTTATAGGTCGGCAGTTGCTTTGGCGATGCCCGGACCCGAACTTGGGACCAATCGCATGCAAGACGAACGCCTCAACCGACTGGGCTCACCATCCCAACTATTTTTTGGAGTCTGTGAGACAAATTCACACCACCCAGTTACAAGTTCACCAAACCAAATAAGAGTTATACAGTCTGTGTCGCTTGTTATGAAACATTCCTGTCGTGACATTAAAATGTTTACATTTCATGAAACGAATTCCTCATTATTATGCAAAGTGATGCAGCAACACGAGTTGGATTTATAGCTTTCCTGAAAATGTCGGACACATTTGACCTTGATGTAGTGTGGTAAAAGGATAGTTATGACTAGATTTGAAGGTCGGTCAATATCTTGTTTGCCAATTATAGTTAAGGATTTTTTCCTTATTTGGCAATGATGCCGATTAGGCGGGAAATGTCACTGTTAGGCTTAGTTTGGGGATTTTATAATTTTTTTAGTATTTAATTATGTTTATGATATTCGAAATTCGAAAACAACTTTTGTTTATATATTTTTAATAAAGAACTTTATTTTAGTTTGTGTCAATAAATCATAGTGATAGAAGTGTATTAGAATAATTAAAACATCAGTATTGTCTATAAATATTTTAAATTCTTAATTATCAGTTTGTTTTAGGTAGAGTAGACCGGGGCTAGTTTTCCAATGGGGCATGTTTTTCAATGGCCCCTTATAGTTTGCGGCCAACAAGTGACTTGGTGAAGAAGCACTAGTCCACAAAAATCATCGCCATATAAGGTGTTGCCATATCTTTGGTGGAGCTGTTTTTCTGATTTTTAAAGCGTTGTGTAACTTTTCATACTTAAGCTGAAATTAAAAATTAACATACAAAAAAGTATTGGAAATCTTTTTGTAGACAATTGCATGATCTACAACTTCGTATTAGCTATTTTTATGATAACACTTACCGTTTACGAGAAAAATGCAAAAAAAAACGATATTTGCGACCTTTGATATAATTCTAACGAATACTTTTTATTAGAGAAACACTAACTACGTATAAAATGTAAAGGAATTATGGTTTTATTAATATAATATCATTAATTATTAATTTTCACGGAACTACTAAAAAAAAACAAAATTATAGCAAGTTTTGTTTACAAATCAAGTGGAGCTACCAACCAAATGTTTACAACATGCAATATTCCAACTAAAATGTTCTTATCACACCCTAAAAAACCTTCAGACACAAAAACATTCTGCAACCAGACGTTAAACGTCAGTCATAAAAAAAATGCAGACATTCTAATCCCATTTCATATATTGTAGCAATAGAGCCAGGCTAGACGCTACGTAAGGGCGCTCTCCTTGCGAAACTCCCCTTAAACCATCTGTTTTCGTTTAATGATACTTCTAGGGCAATCGTCTGCCTCCCACCATTTTCAGCAGACGATTTTGAAACTGTTTAGAATTTTTGTTTAAAGAAGACGACCACAACCCCGCAGACGAGAGTTGAGACGTTAAAAACTTTATTTTTTTTAGTTTTCCTTGTTGTGCAAAATAACAGCAACCTATTTTTGAAACTCCATTTTATTTTAAATTTTCTATTCTTTTATGATAGAAGTGTTTTTTCAAACTTATAGCGTAAAAAATTTATTAATGTTCTATACTATTCATTTATATTTGCATAGTTAAAAAAATGAATTAAAATACTTATCCACAAAATTCATTGGGAAATCTTGTAATACCCTACTTTTTCTATAAATGTTGATACTACCGTAGATTATTATTATATGATAGATACAAGCATTAATTTATTAATATAATAAATTTGAACTCAAATTATATTATAATTTTAAACTATTTGTTTTAAGCTTAGATGATCATACATATTTTATACTAAAAATAAAAAAAAAAATTATAAAAATTTCCAAAAATTTTTGTTGAAAAAAACATTATAAAATAATCCGAACAGATAAGCTCTATATTCCAAAGGTAACACAAACGTCATCACACTTTGGTAACACAGCAGACACGAGAGCTATTGACCCAGTCACATGACCCGACTGTGTTGACGTCGACAGTGAGTTTTAATGTTAACAACCTGCAAACGACTTTTCGGGCGAAGAAATAATAAAATAAAGAGCGAAAATCGTCTGCTGAGAGGCGAGACCTGGCAACCAAAATCAGACGCTCTCCAGCCGTGTATTGTCTACTCGACATCATTAAAACAGAAGGGGCAGACACTGACGTTACTTCGCTTCGCTTGCGAAACGCATCCACTTTCCTCATAATGTCGTAAGACTAAATAAACTCTTTGTTGGTGATAGATTGAGTTTGTATTTATTATTAGCGATCGATATACTTGGGTATCGATTTTTCCTATTTTTGAGGCATTTTTCGTGGCGCGCATGGCAGTGGTACTTTTTGAAGGTTATACTGAAGAGAAGTTTTGCATAATATTAATAATTATATTTCAGGGAACGAAATTAGTAATGTATATTAAGTATATAAGGAAACATAATGAAAATCAACTAGCATGATGCGATTTGTGCTTGTTTATAACATTGTTGATGTTAACTATTAACTCCCTGAATGTGGTCCTGTAAAACTTGTATTTGTTAAGGGCTGACCTGAAAACATTTTTTAACATTAAACTAACTCAAAACTATAATTTTCTTTTGTAAAATGTAGTATTTAACAAAATGTAATTTTAGGGTCAATACAGTTTCATTTGCAATCTGTACATAATAGAGATTTATGCTATTCATGCTTGTATACATTTATAGAAGTTTATATTTTACTGTTTAATAAAATATAAGACTCTATGAAGTTTATATTAACTTGGTAAAAGTGTCATTTTTATGTGTATGGGGCGAGCAAAATTATTATTTTTATTTCATTGAGTAAAATGTACAGAAATAGATTTACCTTTGGGAAATTCACTAACATTCTAATCATAGAGCTATTCTACTTATAACTTCTATATCTGTCCGTATCTCATTTTACATACGTCATTTATATTTAGTAATTTCCCAAAATTCCGTGGATTATCGAACAATCTTGATTAGGCCATCCATCATCCCCAGATCTGTCCCAAACTAAATTAAACTTTTACCCAAACTCTTGCTACGAATGTCTCGAATTAGAAACTTTGATGGGATCAAGTTTTTATCTCCCAAAGATCCTGATCTCCTGAGGTATGTCCCAACTGAATGCACAAGTAAGTCAAGTCTACAGAAGAATTTCCATACAAGCTTTTCTTTCATTTATTTGTTGAAATCAAGAAGACTAGGAGGAAATTCTGCAAGGAACTTGACACTTTTTTTGCATTTAGTGATTCAGCTGTGAATAAATTAAAATGTCTTCATTAAAGATTCAGTTGGCATGTGGGTGTCCGATTCCTCCGAATTAAAAGGATTTGTAGAACGATTCGCTGTGTAGTGGAATTGCGTGATCTTGCATTCCTGGGTAAGAAGTAACAAAATAGAATTTGGGAGGTTGTATTAAATTAGTTCTAACAACTCGGGAATGCATGCTCTTTTGTTGATGCTACTAGCAATTAATTACGTAGATTTTTAAATCAGGATTGTGTTAGAAAATGTGAAGGTCTGAACTTGATTCAATTCAACTTAATGAGGGTTTTCGGAAGTTGCGAATCCAATTTAACTTTATTTAAAACTTCGTACCCTCAATTGGCTTTTAATTATTCATTATAGGGCCCATAATGCAAAGACCAAATGGAATTAACGTTAAAAAAAAGCAAATGAAATTCCCATTTTTATAAAATTTTTTTAATTGTTTAGCATCTTAAAAACAATTTGCTTCTTTAAAAAAAAAGAGAGAATTTATAAAGAAGAGAAAATATCGAGTGAAACTAAGAATGAGAAAACATGACAATCAACAAAACAAAATATTTATTATAAATATTGATAAATCTATATTATTTTAACATATATTTTTATTTTAATTTTTGTCAAAATCTATAATACACAAGGTCAAACGGTGAAATATCATTAAAAAAAAGCATAATACTTTTTCTCATACACATATATAGTATACTTGTTTTGGTTATTTGAACCATCTATAAAGCAACTACAGGGTGGCGCAAATAAAAGTGGCCCCGTCATGGAAATAGGAATAAGATTAAAAATTGTTGCCAAGTCGAAAACCAATGCAAAAACAGGTTTGCTAAGTGAAGCTATTGATTGCTTCAATATTAAGCCCAAATAAACGCTTGGCGAATTATTTGCCGGCAAGTATGCTATGGTTTCACAAGCTAGTTGGCATGCAATATAAACTGAAGGTTTGTACACAGCTGTGCAAAAAAAAGTTCCCACTAGTGAATTTGTCGGCCATTATTTATCCTATAAATAATTGGACCTTTTTGTTTTTGTTAATTCAAAACATTCTAAATTGATTGCAAGACACAAAATCTGGTGTTCGGATCCGTTTCGAAATGTTTTTGGACTATAATAATAAAAATCTACAATAATAAAAATGAAGTTGTGTATGTATGTACGTTCCGTATAGACTCTTAAACTACAGACATCTGTTTGACTCGTAACTTGGCATAAATGTGTAGTTCATACATAAGTTACGATTTTTGAACTTTCGGAGCTTAAAATGTTCTATTTTTAAAGAAAATTCGAATTTTCTGAAAAAAATACACCACTTTCGCTCAAATCTGATACTTTTTCCCTTTCGGCGTTGCCATTCGGCAGAAGAAATTAAAAAAAAAAAAAAATTGAAAAATAATTGACATGTTTTCTGTGACGCTTTGGATTTTCACATAGTCTTTGCAATAAATTTAAACTTATTACGTAACTTATCTTCTACACTTAAATTTAAAACTCTTAAGACCATAACTTCAAAAATAAATAGAAACAGTAAGTAAAGAAAAAAAATAGGCAGACATAGACACAGATAGAGACAGTAAATCAGACTGAGTAATAAAAATTTGAATGTTTATCTGTAATAATAAAAAAAAAACACTTTTATGAATTTGCTTAGATTGCGTTCGATAATAACAGTTCGTGAATATTGAAATGAAGGATTTTAATAGCTAGACGTCTAGGCAAGTTGTATAATCAAATCTCCTTAAATCTTTATATAACATTTAACGTTGTTATTGTAAACAGCAATTTCATTGCACAAGTGAGCTAAAAAAATATTTACTTAACGACTCCGAATTTCAAAACATTATTCATTAAATTAGATTAAAATTAATGCCTTTCCACATCTGTAGAGAATGCGATCAAACTTAACGCAACTGAAAACAACTTAAATAGAATTCAAAGATTTTTTTCTTCTTAGTAAAAGTATTTACTTACTATTTATCCGACTTTTTTACTTTACTATTCTTATCCGACATTAGAGTAAACATGATGTCTGCCTCATTCATTTGCATTTTGGCGGTCGAAAACAACTTTTTTCTTCTTTTGTCTGAGAAAGTCAAGATGCATGGTCGGAATGCTGTAATAGGATGTTACGAAACTAGACTGTTCGCTTCAAAAACACGGAAAAAGAGTGATTTTCTTTATTTTGTTTGCTAGCTATCATGACCCTAGAAATACAAACCTAATTTTTACCTTTAAACTACAAACCAGTGTTGATATTAATCACTAGGATTTTTTGATTTGAAAATCTTTCAGAAACAAGCAATTCGACTTATTTAGTACATAATTTTTTCATGTCAAAGAAAATTATGAGAAGAAGCAAAATCAATTTTTAGTTAAGTTTAATTTGTGAAAAATCGATTTAAATAGTAGTCGATAATAGGCCACTGACCAGTTTTCTTAATGCCTTTTTTCAGTAAGTTAACCTGGGGGTAAATATCATCTCAGTGTATAGTTCTAGGGTTAAAAGTTATCTATCTAAAACATTTCTGGTGATTTTTTAAATTTCTTAATTTATAAATTAATTAAGATACAAGCAAATACGTGTATGAGAGACTTGAATTAGCAATTTGTATGACAAACTTAGCAGTTTACTTATCATTAATCACCAAAATGTACTAAATTTTTTTTACCTACACCATTATTTATATATAAGTTCTCTATAATTCTACATAGTATTGACTGCATTTGTTATTTAACAAAAAAATCGATGTTTATTACATATAATCTTTTACTTCTTCATTATTCCTTACTAAATAAAATATTATAAAAATATGTATTTCATATACATTAAGCAAATAAAAGTGCAACCTTATAGTACAATTTCAAATTCCTTTCTATATACTGCAAAAGAAAATTGCTTTGTGTTTCTTAAGAGCTACCTACAAATTTCCCAGTATCTTCTAAATATTAGTATATAAAAATAAAATACTATACTCTTTTTTCGAATTCATGAAATTGTAACCTTAGTACAATTTAAAAAATTCTCTTGGGAGGTATAAAGTAAATATAAAAACGTCTTTCTGCCCTACACAAAGAAGCCTTTTTAAACTTAAACTTAAGAAGTGGGCTTCTTCTTTCTTGGAATTAAAAGGAAAACAGGACGTAATCCTCTTTCTAAGAACCACTGCCGAGATAAGTTCCGCTAGTTCTCTTTCTGTGATTTGACAAAGCTGGGACACACATTTATGTCCAAAATGAATTTTATGATATACATATTCGGCATATCAAATAAACTTAAGTTCTTTGACATTATCTATTTTTGTGTTACGGATATATGATATCCATTTGGGGAAATTGATCAAAGATTAGAGCCAAAGTAAAGAGAGTGATGCAAATTTGTGCATTGTCCGACTTCACTGTAAAATTGTGCTGTGTAGCGTTAAACAAATAAAAATTTTAATCCTATTTTGCGGTGTAACGTGGTTATAGCAAGCGTCAATAGTTTTAAGAAATAAACTACTTTTTGTGTAACATTACTCCAAAAAATTCGTGTAACTTTATTCCGTAAGGATGAAGTAACCTTACAGCAAATTTTTACAATGGTATTGACCAACTAACTGTTAGCAGACAGTAATTGTATTTCAGAGAAAACGTGGTTGACATTATGTTATAGTTCAAGTTGCATTGTTTAAACTTCAAATTGGGGACCAACTAACCGTAAATACATACAGTACCTAGGTAGCAAACTTATGTGGGATCTATATGGGCCAACTTGATTAGTTTGGGTACTACCCATATGGGACCGAGAAAGAAACGTCCCTCTTTATTTTTGGTCAAACCACATGGGACCACCAGAGGTATATCCATTTTCAATTGTGTCTTACTTACATCTATCTCTCGAGAAATTATTCAAAATTTGAATTACATTTTTTATGGCATAATGATACCAAATTAACAATGGCAATTTTACAGTTAAATTATAATTCTAATATCCAAATAATAACCATTACTTGTCCTCGATTACTCCTTTCGATAACATGTGCTTTGTAGTGGAAATCCATAATAATTTTTAGATTTGACCACAATCATGTTGATCTACAAACATGATTTTACTTGTTTGATAAAAATCGTAAATGGGATTTACATGGGTTGGTGATGGGTAAAACAAATTATAAATCCTTGGGAGATTTTTTCTCCAATGAAAGATAACCAATGATACACGCTTAAGGGCCCTGAATGGTTCTTAAAATCAGTCGAGTTAGAACTTTACCAAACCAGCCAAGCGCGTTGCTATCTACAAACTCTCCAAACCGCTGGGAAATTCTTAGAACACCATGAAAAGGTTTACCGGAAAAATTCCAGGGTACTTTTTCCACTCGAAGGAGCGTTTTCTCGAAATTTTTAACTCGAGCTTTCGAAATCTAACCTCGTTTAAGAAAAGGACGACTCGGTTGGCATGCAGAAAGTAATAAAGCAAAAGCTTAGTTCCACTGAAATAAAAAACGATATCAGTTCTTGGAATTACATATTTATCAATCTCCAAGAGGAGATCTAGCTATTCATTTGTCTTTAAAAGGCCTTCATCTCAAACCTACGCTTCCATGATAACTATTTATGTAAAAAATTCGTATATAAACGCTTCCGAGAGCCTCGATTGTTTATTGCGCGTGAATATTCCATTTCGAATTCAAGAATAAGAATGTTGAAGAAGTAACACCCTGCTTACTATTATCAGTTTTTTAATGAAATATTTTTTTAAAAATACATGATACAATTTACTATCTACAGTTTAATATTGAATTTTTTCTAGTATTCGGCTATGCAAAAGACTTGGAAACTTATTCTGGAACTTTTTTGTTTATATGGTATTTAAAAATTTATTTTAATAAAGAAATCCAATAGTTTAATTGTTTGAAATACTACGAAAAATATTTTTATTTAATGTATAAAACCAATGATAAATTTTCAAAGAAAATTTTATATGCTATAAAGCATTCGAAGTCAAAATGAAAGTTATTAAAATATATAATTTCATTATAAAACAGAATAAAAATTTTAAAGTAGTAAGTCCGATTTTCAACATTGGTTTTAACAAAACAAAGTTGCGTTTTAGCTTCCACACTACGTTTATAACGTAAAAAGTGGAAGGTATTATAATCGTTAAGTCCGTCTGCCTGTCCGTCTGTCCGTCACCCACTTTCATAGCCCAAACTACAAATGCTACATAAGTAAAAAAAATTCAGCGCATCAAAATTAGAAGGCATTAAAAATCTCAGAAAAAAATTCGAATTCGAAGTACTTTAATTATTTAAAAAAACTGCAAAATGTAATGCTCATTAAAAAAGCATAGAAATCCATTTTTGTTAGAATTAAATCACCATTGCCATTCGCAACAATCACTCGAGAAACTTTAATTCGTTCAAATAATTAATGAAAAGAAATTTATTTTGCGACATCAATCAGTTTGAAATGACGTCAAATATATTTCATTAAGAGATTCTTTGTTTGTAGGTTGATATGAAATGTTTTGTTCTATTTATAAAAGAGAGGAATATTACAAATTTATTTTTTGAAATATAAATTATTTTTTGCAAACGATAATAATTATTGAAGAAATAAATACTGAATTTACGAAATAAAATAAATGAAACTAGCCAAATTTAGCATTTAAAGGTTTATAGGGCATTTCCACGCGTGACTTACACTACATCGGACGATTTAACAAATTTCGTTTGCATAGTTCATAATTATTTTCTATTTATTCAAAAAATATATAGTATGTCAGTTTACCCCTGAACATATAGTATTTTTAGCAATCAGTAAAAACTTTTTTCATTTAATATTTTACTTAAAAATAATAAAAATGTCCTGATGTGACTTACACTACATGAAAGGAAGTCGATATTTGGTTATCATTATAAACTCTAATTTCTTCTTCATAGTGCAGTAAATCAACATTCTACCAGTGCTTATTTTAAGTATAAGGTTTAAAGCTAAATAATTTAATTGCAAAAAAGTATTGAAATATCATAGGAAATAATTTATTAAAATTTTTGTGCGTGACTTACACTACATTCAATTTGTGACTTACACTACATCATGTGAATTGTATCACAGATATGGAAATTTAGGCAATAATAACATAACATATATAAGTAAATTTGAACATAGTAAGTTAAAAATTGCATACATGGTAAAATCATAGTTAGAAAAAGTTACACAGCGTCCCCTAAAGTTGGTTTCTGGTAATTTCTTAATTCTTTCTTCAATAGCATTGTCTGAAAAACCTTCCTTCTCAGGCTACGCAAAAAGACTTCCCGACCATTGCAGATGTTTCAGTTTTATTAAATAAGCATCTTTACTTAACACATTTGCCCCACAAAATATTTAACGATAATTTTCCTACAAAAGGAACTAAAAGTTATTTTTCCAGCATCAAATTAATTTTCAGAATTTTGTTGAGAGGTATTTCCTTTTACAACATTTAAATTTGTTTAATCAGGCATGTAGTATTTTTGGGGATTTAACGAAACATCGGCAGCTTTAAGTAGGTATTTGTTTAATTTTAAAAAGCAGAGCAATTTTTGAGTGTCAGGAATCGGAAATATTTATTTTCCATTGATGAGCAAATATCATTTAATCTACCTTTTTCGCTCTTTACACAGTTGTCTGAAATGTATAATAGTGATATGTTTGGGCAGATTTCTTATGCAAAGTGAAAAAATCTTTAGCAGAATGTGGGTCAATTTTCCTGGAATGTGTGGCTGCTTTTATCTCCTCCTCACTGTATCACCAAGTCCATCAATTGGTCCTTTTTCATGACTAAAGGTAAAGATGGCCAACATTGGTGGCAGAGAAGTGCTATTCAATGTTGTCTAACGGTTGGAACATTGCAATAGAGATGGTGTATTTTTTGTTAAAGTGTTGTCCGTAAAGTGGTTTTTGCTTTAATTTTCTTTAAAGGTTTGAAATTTACCACATGCTTAAAGTCTTTCCCTTTGCTCTCTCTTTTCTTTTAGCTGTTGATTTAGCCATATTAAATCAAAATTATCAAAATATAAGAAATCTACAAATATTATAGCTAAACTACAATAGATAAATCAAACAGAGGCTGTGACTGACACTACGTTGTGACTTTCACTACAAAGTTAAAATATCTTATAAATAGAGAAAATGCTTTAAATTTTCAAATTTAAAGGTGTGGAATTACAAAGAGGTTAATATAGAAAGAAAATATTTTAAAAAATTTGAAGCAAAGCCTTATTTTAAAAAGTTATAGAAACTTTTAGATCTTTTTGTGACT
This sequence comes from Oedothorax gibbosus, assembly GCA_019343175.1. Classification (NCBI taxonomy): domain Eukaryota; kingdom Metazoa; phylum Arthropoda; class Arachnida; order Araneae; family Linyphiidae; genus Oedothorax; species Oedothorax gibbosus. The sequence continues at coordinate 6,670,126 of CM033279.1, forward strand.
TACACTACAACCAAAACAGGGGATGTTTATCTTTCTAATTAAGTAACTTTTATTTATAAATGCCGATTAAAAATGTTTTTTCAAGATAGTTATTATAGTGTATTTTAATAATTTTACCAAAAAATCTGATAAAAAATAATACTTAACTTAAAATTCAAGAATTCGAAATGATGAAAAACCATAACACATGCTTTTAAAAAAAGCAGCCACTTTGAAACTTCAGTGTTGCCACAGATAAAAACAATAATAGTTTTTGATGCAAAATTTGTGCAGTTCAAACTTTTCTAAATCCCAAATAAAAGTTTCAACTGCAATAAAAAATATTTTTAAAATTCACTTGTGGTATGTATTTACGTGGAATTAACGTATAATAGAATTAATATTGTGTTTGGCGACATTTTTCCTGTTGAACACAAAGGTTGTGTGGAAGCGGGCTGAGTGACAGATTCTGTTACAAACCTACTTGTTTGATTTCTAATTACTTAACTATAATTCCTTAAAGAGTCACCTCATTATCCCAAAAATACGTCGGGAATTTTCCTTGAAATGTTCTTTAACACTGTTTGATTAACTGTGAAGTTGTTTTTCTGCAACAGATGTGAGTTTAGAAGTAAACATTTTTATATCCCTTTTTCATTATCAAAGAAATTTTTATTTAAAAAGTATTTAAAAAATTATACAATGATTTTTTTTCTTTAAAATGGCGTTTGTTATTTTACTATTTATTTGTATTTATTCATCTTTAAATCCCTTTCATTTCCATTTAAAATAATATAGTTTCATGCATTTAAGATAATTTAGAATCATTATATTTTGTATATGCTTTTAAAGCATTTTGCTGCATCTAAAAGTATATATGTAATTGTGATTGAAAGGACGATATCCCTAAAAAAATATCTTCATACAGGAGTTGCACAAAATTTACTTGCAGCTAATATTTTTTTAAAAACAATTCTCATGGACTACTACGATACATGTCAAATGCTTTTGGCGACCTGTACTTCGTGTTAGGGCATTCATTTTTGGGCAAAAATAGAAGGGAACCAAAGATAAAAGCTGTATGAAAGTTTACCACATTATTTAATTTGGAACTATATTTTTGTACAACAATGTGTGCCTTATTACGTATAAGGCACACATTGTATAACCAGTCGTCAAAAGCATTTCACACATTTCGCAGAAGTTTATGAGAAATGTGAAAAAGTAAAAATTGCAAAGTGTGCCAAAAATTTTGTCAAACTTCTGTATTAGTTGATTACTTTCGATCTGTTCTATTAATTGTTTTGTTCTATTAATGATTTTTAATTCTTAAATAAAAATTTTTTTTGTTTCGAAAACACTTTTGGGACTTAAAAGGTTAAACACTAGTAAACAATTAAAATTGATCTACCACAATAGGCACGTTTCATGTCTTGAGTGGCAACACTAATGCTGAATTAAAATAAATTCTCTCCTCGATAAGCCTCGATTTTGAGTCAACGTCGTGTGGGAAAAGAACACCAAACGGAGAGCTGATGGAAGAAAATGCAGGATTGAAAGCTTTAAAGACTACGTCACTTGAAACAAGACAATTATTCGGCGGACAAGTTTCATGAAAATAATAAAACATTCAAACTGCAGTTCTAGATTATGAAAACAAGAAAAAAAGCATCTGTTATCTAAAAAGACCACCAAAAATTATTCAAGAAAATTATCCAGGGGCTTCTGCCGGTCGTTTTGCATATAAATTTACGCCATCGGTGGAAAAATATAATTTACGAATCCTAAAGGAATATTCCTCGCTATCTTGATTCCTTGCCAAGAGTGAAGAAATACTTCAAAACAGGCGTTGATTATTATTCAGTGGCGTTTTGTTATTCCGTATTATGTTTATGTGTGTATACAGAGCTGGCCTTACATAAGAGTCTGGGGAAATTATACAAACAAACCCACAATAACATTGTTTTCCCTGAAATGTTTGTGTCACTGGAAACTAACTTGCCGGCAACGCACCGGTTCGTTATGACGTATTGGGCAAGTGGGAATTTCGTAAATGGTGAATATTTTTTTTGAAACGGTTCAACAAATTGCTTGAAATTAAATTATTAGTCAAAAGTTTTTCTTTCTTTAATATTCATGACAAATTATTTCTGTTTAGGTTGTTCTTCGTAATTGGTTAATTTTATGGGAATTACTGTTTAAGCCCCATACCTTCACAAATACTTTTCAGATTTAAATTAAACTGCAAAAAAATTGGTTTGGATAATAAATTGAAGCAGCTTGGACATATTGACTAGGACAAAGTGAAATATCTTTAAGATACGTTAGTTTAAGTATATCTAATTGAAACATAATTCAATCACAAATTTAATGTTTTATTCGGAATTTTAAAATTTTAGATAAGTTTGAATTAAAATGAACACTTTTCAAATATGCATTAATCATAATAATAATCATAACGCAATGATAAATTAGAAGTTACATAACTTGCTTAGTAACTTTATTTATCTATGCTTTTTTGAAAATGAGAAATAATGCTGTTTATAACCCTAGAAATACAGACCTAATTTTTTCCTTTAAACTTCAAACCGGGGTAAATATTAACCCCTAGGATTTATTACTTGTAAAATCGTTTTGAAAACAACAATTTGCCTCATTAAGTACATATATTTTTTCATGCGGAAGAAAATCCTGTGGAGCAAATTCAATTTAATTAAAGTTTCGTTTGTGAAAATATTTATTTAAATAGTGGTTGATAATGTCGCTGAACAAGCTTAACCCTAGAAATTGTTCAATACACTTTTTGTTAAGCCTACATTGAATCAGCATATTGTTGGTAACTGTTTTTAGATTATGATGTTAGATTATTATTTAAATACATGCAAATCACCAGTAACTTAAAGTTAACTAGTAAATAAATTACCTCTGATTACGTATAAATTTTTTATGTTTGATTTCCGTTTATTACATAGTAAACATAATTTTCGTAGAATGCCCTTATAAACTTTTTAACGTGGGTCCTAGGTTTCCTAGGATGATATTTTTAAATTTAAAAATATTTTCTACTACTCCACCTTCTTTTTTTATTTTGAGTATCTATCTTTTCAATTGAATGTAATCGGATTAACAATTTCGGAGTAAAAGTTTCAGATATTTAATCAGCTTAATTTTAGTTTATGTGGAATTGAAAAGCTGCGGGCCGATGTGTACACTAGCCTTAGATATACTTACTGAACTGTTAAATATTTTACCGCCACAGCAAGTGTATATTTTGTCAGTATATACAATGACGGATAGTGTCAAAGTGTGAAAATGAATTTGCGTGAATATATATACAAAACATACATTAATATGCATTTATACGTATGTAATTTGAAATGTAATGTATGTAAGTTTCATTTTTCGCCTTGCATGGTTGGATTCGTTATTTCCAAGGAATAACGGTTTTCACGCTTTGACTGTAACTATACAAGTTTATAAGCATAGAATAAATTATTAAAAGAAGATTTTTACTACTAATTATTTTTAATTAATTATTTTATTACACTTGAAATTAGTTTCAAGAAACCTTTGTGACACTCTGGTATAAGTTATATTGTGCTTAAGATATTATATGGGCATTTCCATGCGTGACTTACACTACATTTGACAATTTAACAAATATTGTTTGCATAGTTCATAATAATCTTATATCTATTTAAAAAAAATATTTTATGTCAGTTTACTCCTTAACATCTAGTATTTTTAGCAATCTGTAAAAATACTTTTCAATAAGTATTTTACTAAAAAATAATCAAAATGTCATGATGTGACACTACATGAAAAGAAGTCGACTTTTGGTTATCATTTAAAACTCTAATTTCTTCTTCATAGTGCAATAAATCAACATTCTACCAGTGCTTATTTTAAGCATAAGGTTTAAAACTCCAAAAATTAATCACACACAAGTGTTGAACTACCAAAGAAAATAATGTATTAACATTTTTGTGCGTGACACACACTACATGCAATTAGTGACTTACACTACATTATGTGAATTTTATCACAGATATGGAAATTAAGGTAATAATAACATAACATATGTAAATAATTTTGAACATGGCAAGTAAAGAATTGCATACATGGTAAAATCATAGTTATTAAAAGTTACACAACGTCCATCAAAGTTGTTTTCTGGTAATTTCTTAATTCTTTATTCAATAGTCATGCCTGAAAAATCTTCCTTTTCAAGCCACGCAAAAGACTTCCCAACTATTGCAGATGTTTTACTGTTATTGAATAAGCATCTTTACTTAACATTTGCCCCGAAAAATATTTAATATTTTTCCTACAAAAGGAACTAAAGCCAAATTTCCAGTATCAAATTAGTTTTCAGAATTTTGTTGGGAAGTATTTACTTTTCCAATTACCATTTGTTAAATCAGTATCAGTCGTGTAGTATTTTTGGGGAATAATTGAAACATTGGCAATTTTAAGTAGGTATTTGTTTAATTTAAAAAAACAGTGCAAAGATTGAGTGTCAGGAATTGGAAAAATTTAATTTCCTTTTGATGAGCAAATATAATTTAATCTACCTATTTCACCATTTTACACAGTTGTCAAAAACTACAATAGTGTTATGTTTGGGCAGATTTCTTATGCAAAGTGAAGAAATCTTCAGCAGAATGTGGGTCAATTTTCCTGGAAAGTGTGACTTCTTTTATTCCCTCTTCATTGTATCACCAAGTCCATCAATCGGTCCTTTACCATGATTGAAGGCAAAGATGACCATGACTGGTAGAAAAGAATTAGCACTCAATGTTGTCACACGGTTTTAACATTGCAATAGAGGTGTAATACTTTTAATTGAAGTGTTGTCCAAAAAAGGTTTGAAATTTACCAAATCTTAAAAGTCTTTCTCTTTGCTCTATCTTTCTTTCACTGCTGATTTAGCCAACTTAAATCAAATTTAACAAATTATAAATAATCTACAAATATTATAGAATATCTACAACAGATAAATCAAACAGAAGTTGTGACTGATACTACGATGTGACTGACACTACAAAGTTAAAATATTTTACAAATCTAATAAATGATTTTTATTTTGAAATTTTAAGATGTGGAATTGCACAGAGGTTAATATAAAAAGAAAATATCTTAAAGTTTTTGAAGCAAAGCTTTATTTTAAATAGTTATAGAAACTTTTATATTTTTTCGTGACTTACACTATAGCCAAAACTGGGGATTTTTATCTTTCTAATTAAGTAACTTTTATTTATAAATGCCGATTAAAAATGTGTTTTAAAGATAGTTATTTCAGTGTTTTTTAAATAATTTTACTTAAAAAAATTGATAAAAAATAGTACTTAACTTAAAATTAAAGAATTCAAAACGATGAAATCCATAACCCATGCTTTAAAAAAAAACAGCCACGTGTATTCACATGGAATATAACCTGTATGCAAATTTTTAAATATAAAGTAGGTGTCCCGGTTTTTTCTTTAAAAAAATTGAGAGACGCAAAAACTATTATTTAAGTTGCAATATTTGATAAATATTATTCGTATTATTATATAATACATACTTTTTTTTAATATAAAGAGAGATATTAATTTGCATAGTTATGATTTTAAAATCATTGAGATTCTACTGCGTAGTATAAAATGAAAGGTTTTTGGTTAAACACTCTTGAAAGTTTAGTTTAAAACATAATTTTTTCCTACCCATTGATTAACATTTTCCAGTTGAAATTTTAAGTATTTCAACAGGTGATGTTCGACTTAGATTTGCATATGATAAATCTAGCAAAAGGCATTGTAATTGTGCAATGTCTAAAAAACAACAAAATGTGGTAAATAGTTTGTAAATCGTACACGAGCTTACAGTTTATCAGTACATATGTGAATGGTTAAGCGATAAGGACAGATTTTTAATGCTGAAACAGCATTTTTAATGCTTACACAAGCAGATGTGTGGCACTCTTTATTGAGACAGGCAGAGTTTGGGAATTTAAAAACACATTGCGTTTTAACTATGGAACTCAAGTACTTGCGTGTTTATCTGACATACTTAAAAATGCAGAGTTGCAGATCAGTTTGTGTACGGGAGTGTGCAATCGTGCAATCAGATAGTTCTAGGAATGAATTTAGTGCTCCATCTTTTTGAACTTGGCATATTTGAGTTTGGTTGGTTACGGGGGATTGACACGTTTTGGCTATAAAACACGTGCCTGGTTGTTGGTTAAAGGGGGAAGAGGGAGGGGAGAGTATTGTTCAAGGCTAGAGCTATTCAAAATGGTTAAATTTCACTCACGTAGAGCTGATTTAAACTAGATTAAGTGATACAGTATATGTTTTTTTAATTTAGAAAATACACAATAAGAAACTTTAAATTATGGAAATTGAATGTTGATGAAAAACAAAGTTGCTAAGATAAACAATAGCACTTTTCAAAATTCACATTTATTTTTCTTGAATGATGACTTTCCTAATTATTAATAACAAATAAAGTCATGACTACTAGTAACCGATTAACGCTAGAAGTAAAATCATATTTCTTACCTTTAAACCTACAAGCTACGATAAATATCAACCCCTAGGATATTTTGCGTGTAAAATCGTTTTGAAAGCAGCAATTTGACTCTTTAAGTATATAAATGGGTTTTTTTACGACAAAGATAATTTTGAGAAGCAAATTTGAATATTGTTAAAGTTAAATTTGTGAAAAATCGATTCCAATAGTAGTGAATTAATGTAACTGACGAGCTTAACCTAGAAATACAAACCTACCTGGGGTAAATAAATAGCTACTCCGATTTGTAGTTTTAGGAATAATCAGCCTATCAAAAAGTGTGTACAGCATTTTGTTGAAATTATGAGGACCAGATATTGTATTGGTTTCGCTGCAACATCGATGGGAAATTTATAATGTTATCAATAAAATATTTCTTAATTCTTAAAAAAAAAGGGTTATGTAGTGATAGAACGCTAAGTCTACGGCTACTTCATAGTTTAGTTTAGTTTGAATTTTCGTCGCACTAGAGCTACACGAGAGCTATTGGCGACGGGCGTCGTATTTTAGAACCACGCTACTTCACAACAACCATTGACTAACTTCGTCAGCTACATATATAACTCTTTAATGAATATTCAGCCCTATTTTAGATAGTTTATTGGAAGCTACTTAGTATTTCGTACGTTGTTAAGTCATTTTGGGATACAGGAATATTTATATATATATAGATATTTTAAAATTACCTACTGAGTATTTTGGACGTTGTTCTTTTAAATATACGGAAGAACTATAAAGTGTACGTTGTGGTGTAGAAGGGTCAAAGCCGTATTATGCTACATTAGTTCAAACTCGACACAAAACCGGCTTGCTCCAGTCGTCTGCCAGCACCCCCTATTTGTATGCTAAGTAGACGACTGGACCACACTACGGAACACTGCGCATGATCACAACTCCAACAAGGCGAGAAATTTTATGATTGTTGTTGCCAATTCTCCAAGTCGGCCCAGTAACTTCTGACAAGGTCCTCAAGGGATGGCTCTTGGCGCGCTGGCAAGTTAGGCACGCTTCTTGCTTGCGATTTGCATACGAAGATGTCTACTTAGCGATATCCGCGCCAAACATCAAACTTTTATGAAGTCGAAAGGTTGGTTTGCTGAAATTGTAGTTCGCATTTTTTGTCAAATGTGCCTTTTATATTTGTATCGTCATTTGCAAACTCTTCAAATAACTAATAGTAATAAAAACTTATTCAATAATTAACTAATTTTGAAAGTTTTGCAAAAAAATGGCATTAAAAATTTGCAATTCCATATCGATTGCCTTCATTTCTCGACTTAGTGTTCAGACCTGGGTTAACAAATGAATTGACAAATCGGGATGTTAAAAAGTTTGCAAAAGTAAGAAAGTCTGCAACGTGATAATAAAGCAATTTTATCGCATGAACAAATTTTAGCCATTCGCATGAGAATCAAAAAATAAAGAAGAAATATATTTCCACAGCTAGATTCCTATACTTGATTTGGGATACCACACGATCTTGAATTAATGTAAATGTACTAAAAAAAGGTTAAAAATCTGTGTTCACATAGTAGCCTTAATGCTCATTATGAAGCGACCGCATTATTTGTGTATAGCGCATGGCGACAAATTTTTTTAAATAAAGAGGTTCCTTCTCATTATAATGTGTGTCATGCATTGCCATGACTACATTTTAATAATTTCCTGGACTTAGCTACATGTTTTAAGAAGGGGCATTATATTTTTTAAGAAGAGGACAGACAAATCTGTAATACATATGAACTATAAAGCAGAAGCGCTATTTTGTATGCTCATTGCATCGCATGTATTAAAGGCGATTACAATTTACATTTTAAATCTTTTCCTTTTTAACTTCCCTCATAATTTAGCCGAAGTATAGAAGTCGAGAAGTAGGGAAAAGATGTTCTGTCTTTGTCATTTTTGTTCTATTGCAAAAAGTTAAGACTCATAGAAAAGGATTTTAGCTAAGTAAAATGAAACTAAAAGCTTCGGAGATGCTTGTTAAAGTCTTATTGTTCGTGCATAAAGGTAGTCATTAAATTTTTAATTTCTATCTTGTGAGGATTTTGTGTTGGTTTATTTGTAGCAATTTATCAATTATGCCTGTATTTCTTGTGATGTGGACTTAAGTCTTAAAGATACATCAACAGTATTATTAAATTATAAATGCTGGTATAAGAGCTAATAATTTATGCTTTTAGTAACTTTTATTTATTTGGTATGCTTATAAAACTTTTAGGATGGGCATTAGGACCGTGTTTTAACGTTAAGATGTGTAATTCTTTATCTGGTAGTTGTACTAAGTGACAGTTCTAATCATTTAGTTATCACAAACCTAATTTTTTTGTTCACTATGATTGTGCCTGCACCCCCATGCATTTACACATATATACATACACTATTTTTTAAAACCGTCTCGTTCTCTTACAAACAAACTATAGATTGGTGCGATTTTCGCAAGAACTTTCACCCTAGGCCGGGGTTTTGTTTCATTTGGTCCCTGAAAATTGAATTCCTTTCTCTATCAAGTTTTTTTTTCTGGATTTCTTTGAAGTTCAAAGAGACGAGGAAAACTGATTTGTGTTTGCGTTGCTTCTTGCATCTTTTGCTAAAGGGAGTTATTAGAGACGATGAGGGAATAACAAGTTTCTTTTTGATGTGTTATCTCAAATGATAAAGAATTGGCTGTTCTTTTATAGAGGATTTTTCAGTGACTTTTGGTATACGTGGTTGTCTGAAGTAAGTACGTTGTATGTCAGTTGAACTGTAATCGAAAACAAACTCCTAAATAAAGATAGAGACATATGATGTTCCCATTGATTGAGGTATTAAGTCATCTGCTGACAAAGGTAATAGCTTCTTGTATCTTAACAATTTAATAATCATATTAAATGTCTTTTATTCATTCATCAATTCATTTTTAAGCACGTTGAAGTGTTCAGTAGAATTGAGTAGAATATCTGATAGGAAAATTTAAATGAAGGAGCACGTGGAGAATCATAAGACTCAAAATAAAATATGACGCCATAAGATAAGAATAAATTTTTTCTACACTTTTTGAAATAAAACGAGGAAAATTTCCTGCAAATGGATCTATTGAAACAAAAAAAGAATCTATGAAAAAAAATTCAAAAATACATTTAAATCTTAAATTTAAAATGCTATCCATTCGGGTTTTTTTCAATTTATTTTTATATTTACTGCAAAATTACATAATTTCAATCAAGCATTGCTTATTCTTTATACTTATTAAATTGAATTATGTCAGTCAAATATGTGGGAAAGCACATGAACAGACACCAATGTTCTAACGACAGAACATAAATGTTACATCTCAGGGAGTTATTGCGTTTTCTCTTCAGTAGAAAAGAGAAGAGCCGAAGAGAGTGAATCTTTAGAAATTCACCCAAGAAAAAAAGAAAACTAATAAATAACAGGGGGAGTTTCGCTGATAAGGCAGTTTGGAGACTTGAGCCCCCGTCTCTCCTTTTTAATAATGAATCAATCGCTGTGTAAGTGCCCGAGAAACCACTGCTGGCGTATGCAGAACGCGACTCTCAGCAATATTTCCAGAGAGATCGTTTGAGATTCGACAAGGTTATAACCCAGATATGACCCGACTTTATATTTTAACCCATTAATGACTATTGGCAAGACAATTTACCACTCCAACATGGAGCTCCATGCCTAAGTTTATCATCTAAATAAACAAAATGTAAAACAAATGAAAACCATGGTCCTGAACTATTTATGAAGAACACATTAAATTACAAGAAAAACGAATTAAAAAAACTTAAAGATAACGTTTTTATTCGGAAATGAACGTGTTATTGGTATTCACACAAAGTCGTCGTTGATGGGTGAATAGATACGAGGCCTTGTGCAAATCAACCTGAATAAGCATGGGTGTGCAAAAGGTGACTGAGCTCAAGCCTTCGCGTTTTGAAAGAGGCCGCAGTTTGATAATATAAGAACAAAGAAGACAACTTTTTAAATATGTATTTTGTAAAACTTAAAGCTTAGTGTATTTTTTATATGGTATTAACACACATTTGCGAAATATACATTTCCCTGGTACAAAATTATATTTTATGTTTTGAATGTGTTTAATAATACTAAGACATAAGACAACCAAACATCCAAGTGCGCCAAAAATAACACAAAACACCTATAAAGAGTTTTATTTAAACGGCTCTTATAATATTAACTTGAATAATAATAATTGGCCTTGGTACTTAAGAAATTAAGTCAACAGTATGTTTTAGTCTTTGTTTTTCACAATTCATATTTTCGCGGTTTTTTGGTATCACTTTAGTTAACGCCATTTTCGAACATTCGTTTGACATTAACCTTTCAGAAAATTCTACATAGTAATTTATACTACATACTTTTAGAATCAATCTAGTTTAACATTCTTCTCTTCAACCGTAATTCGGAGTCTAAAATCTAAAAAGCGTCAACATGAGATTTTGTCCAAATAGCAAAGCTCGGAGAAATAGTACCTTCGGTACAAATCTAAAAAAGTGTCCCTGGCCGACATTTATGTGAAAAGCTAGTTCTATATGACGTATCAATTTTATGAAACATGCCACAAATAAAAATAAAATAATTGCTTTTTATTTTAACAAAAAATAGCTGAATTGGCAAACTTAATTGTTGTAATTCAATTAAATACAATTATAATTATTTTTTCAAGGTAATAATTAATATTTATTTTAAGAAAAAATCGCTGAATAACGATGCTTAAATGTTGTAATTTAATTATATGCAATTATACTTATTTTTTAACACACTATTTTAGTAAAAATCGTCTAATGATACATTTTTGTCATGCCAATGCGAAGTGTTGAGGTGACGCAAGGTCTGGGCACGTGGAGTGATCTGGTTATCGAAAAATGCCCTTGCTTGGATGTTTAACTTTGAATTTCATTAAAAATTGCTTGGATGGGTTGTTCTTTGGAATAAATATTGGTTTAGTTATATCCTGGATAAAATTTGTCGTCTTTGTAGATGCGAGGTTTATTAGTTTTGAATTTCAAAATCTGAAGTTTGATATTTAAAATGTATTCTTCTTGAGTAAATATTTAATATATGAAAGACGACGCATTTTCTAAAGACTCTATTTTTGGTTGCAAGGCCTAAAGTTAAGGTGATTTAATAACTTTTCACAATATAAAATGTTTCAAAAGCATACAAAGAGTTTAAACATCTAAACTTTACTAAAGTAAACTGGCGTGCTTTCATCTTACACAAAGAGTGAAGCTTTTAAGTAGCACAAATTCTGGAAAAACTATTTTACTATGCTTCAGGTAATTATTTGAAACATAGATAAAGTGAAAAAACTGCTTTTCCAATTTTCTAAGACCTCTCTTGTAGATATACACTATGAAAAAAGTTGTGTTCAAACTGCGCAAGTAGAACATAAATATTGTGTAAAAATTGCAATTATTATACTCATGTAAATATTCGTAAGCTATATTGTCTTCTAAAATATGCCTAACAAAATTATAACATTCATTTTAAAGTGTACTATAATAAATATTTTTTAAGTTTTAGTATAGCTATTTATCCGAAACCTTAAAAAGCAGATGCTTAACATCATTTCGGAAGAATACGTGCGTTTTTCAACACAATTTTAGCTTTCACACTACGTTTATAACGTAAAAAGTGGAAGGTAATATAATCGTTCAGTCCGTCTGTCTGTCCTTAAACCACTTTCATAACCCAAACTACAAATGCTACGGACAAGTGTGATACGTCAAAAAATTCAGCGCATCGAAATTAGAATACATTGAAAATTTCAGAAAAGAATTCGAATTAGAAGTACTTCAATTATTTAAAAAACTGCAAAATTTAAGCATTAAAAGCTGATCATTTTTTAATAAATGCATAGGAAGTCTCGACTTTGTTATTTAGAATTAACAATTATCATTATAAATCACCATTGCCATTAGCAACAATCGCTCGAGAAACTTTAATTCTTTAAGACAATAAATTAAAATAAATTTATGTTTGCGACATCCATCAGTTTGAAATGACGTCAAATATATTTCGCTACGAGATTCTTTGTACGTTGATATGAAATGTTTTAATTATATTTAAAAGCGAGGAATATTACATATTTATCCTTTGAAATATAAATTAATTTTTGCAAACGATAAGTAATAATTATTGAATTTTCGAAATAAAATAAATGAAACTAACCAAATTTAGCATGAAAATGTTTAATATAGAATATTAATGCTGTGTTTGTCGCCTTTTTACCTGTTAAACACAACTGTTGTGTGGAAGCGGGTTAGGTGACAGATTATATTACAAACCTACTTGTTTGTGCTAACCATGCATTATTATTTGTTCTCAACGCAAATTTTGAATTGTTTCAACAAGAACTTCTAAAACATGATGAAAACACACTTTTTCTATTGAAAGTCAGCACAAGTTTTTTCTGCGTGCATTAGTATCCTACACTATCGTTTTTACGACGTTCTAAAGTGACATTTTCGTAGGATAAGTGGGAGATTACCTTACTGAGGAATTTTTAGAATACTAAACAACACAAACCTGATCAATCATGTGCTTTTGAAGGAACATTTTAAACCCTATAATACTTTATACACAATCCCCCATTTTTACTTAAATCTAAATAATCCTGGAAAACAAGTAGCTACTCTTGTTAATCATAGAACTACAGAACGTTTTTGAAGCATCCATAAGCCTCATATTGTAAGCGCGCAATCCCTGTAATTAGCTTAATGGATTGTCCCTCATTTAAGCCCTACTTTTTGCTTCTCGCCCATAAACGGCACTTCATTAGATTAAAAATGGCGAATGCAGTCTTGGACCTAAACGCAGCGTCAGGTGCTTTATAAGCACGGCAACAATAAAACCCTTAATTCTGTGCTTTAGTGTAATAGGGGAGTAACTCCAAAAATGACCCATAGTAGTTAGCGATATCGTTTTATCATGTATTTTTGATATCAGAGTGATATCTTTATGTTGGAATGTTATCGGAATGCGATTATGCGATATTGTATGCATCTAACAAGATTTCCAGTCGGTTGGTATTTTGGATAAGTAAGGTTGTTACAGTTCCTAATTAAAATGGCTGTAAATGAGAATTATTAAAATTACTTTAAATTCGAGAGGAGTAGAGCTGAGCGATTGCACTTTTTTACTCATAGAATGCGCCGTGACGTCAACGAAAATGTGTTTTAACATACAGCTCCATCAAATGAGAGACATTTTCCTGTGTCAAACAAAAGCAACGCTATGCATTGTGAGATTTTTTTAAACAAAACTCAATTTGCATAATTTTTCTATTACTTTATGATTCCTTTCTATTCACAAAAAAACCCCACTCAATTTCTTTAAGATTACTTTTCCAAATTCCATATATATGAGATAAATAACTCATTTTACAGCTTTTTTAAAATCAGATCATACATTATAATCATTTTCCTCTGAAAAAAAGGATTTGAATATGCATCTAACTATACAACTTATTTATTAAAAAGGTAAAAAAATAATTACGCATTAATTCAAGTGTAAATATAGCAAAACTAGGAGCGTGTAACAACACACGACTTTAAATAACCACTCAATAAATCAATACATTTAAAGGTAATTGTACCCCTTATAAGGTAATTTCAATAAGCAGCTACCATTTACAAAAGAGCGGTTTTCCCAGAAACCTCATTGTGTCGCCTGATAGGTACTAGGAACTCGGGCACCAAATTTGAAGTCCGTAGCTCTTTTAGTTCGAGCTGTAGAGTGGTACCAGACAGACAGACGGACCAATGTTCAACCCCACTTGTTTAAAATCACCACCCTCTAAAACGTGTAGAAAACACAAAATCTCCTTTTCGGATTTTCGAACCCATCGCCAAACCTCATTGTGTCGCCTGATAGGTACTAGGAACTCGGGCACCAAATTTGAAGTCCGTAGCTCTTTTAGTTCGAGCTGTAGAGTGGTACCAGACAGACAGACGGACCAATGTTCAACCCCACTTGTTTGAAATCACCACCCTCTAAAACGTGTAGAAAACACAAAATCTCCATTTCGGATTTTCGAACCCATCGCCATACTTCCATTACCTTATATTTCATATTAAGAATTCGAAAGTAATGATTTGAACTGCAGTTTTATGTTTTCCTATGGCAAAGTTACAAAATGGCATTTACGCCCTTTTGCCTCCGAGGCGCCCAATTTAACATGCCACAGATTTCTCGAGGCAACTTGTGTTGCTACGTGACAAAATATCCGATCCGGGAATTTGCCGCTAATAATTTAATACCTCCTCCGTGCGACGGCTTCAATTTGTCTCACGTTTTAGAGCTTTTAAAAAGGGCCATCTCGAAATTTTATGAAAGTACCGGTACTAAGCTTCCACCGTTCCTTAATTTGTTTGGCGAGCGCTTTTGTTCAGGGGGGTGGTGTTATTTGTTATTCATATTAGGCAGCGTTCGTTGGGCAAAGTTTTAAGGAACACTTTACAGATTTAAAGTAAAGTGTGTACAAAACTTTGATTTGCAATGGTGTGTAAGAGGATCAAAACCGTAATTCTTTCTTCAAGATATCCAAAAATAGCAAAGTTATTTTTAAATTCAATAACATGTTAAATATATTGAACTAATATTTTTTAAAAAAAATATTATTCAGTATGGTCACATTTTGTGCAATAAAAGTTAATTAAGTTTGTCATATGTATGATAGGTTGCGTTTTAAGAATAATCATTATGGAAAATAGCAGGCTAGCATTAACAAATAAAACGTAAGTGACAAAAAAGCACCCTTCATAAAATTAGGATCATAGACAACACTAGTTTTAGCACAAATTCTGTAAGGAATGTTTATTTATTTTAGTTTTATTTTTACGGTTTCTTATTTATTAATTTTTATGAAAGAGCATCGACTTACTCTTACACCAAGTGTTAAAGCTCACCAGGTAATTTTTTTGTTACCTATGACATCGAAAGGAACTTTGTGACCAATCTAAACTTCTCTACATTTATTTTCATATTTTTCTAGCTAATAACCATTAAAACGAGGTAGTTGAAGGAGTCGAGATACTGTGTAATATGCAGGTGGACAGATGCTATGAAGAAATGTGTATCCAACACAATAGATTTCAAAATATTAAACTATTTTTATGAAAAAAAAGTAGTTGTAACTGTTTCAATCCAATAAACAGATTATACAAAATGGATATATGTTGCTACCAAGGGACTCCTCCATTTAAATAGCTACGTTGAAACAGCAAAGCTTTGGGCGGAAATTTAAGAATTAAATAGAAGCTTTTATCTGCAACACATATTTTATAGTTTTATGGGGCAAATAATTGGAAATTCCGTTTATTGTAAGAACATTTTATTAAATTAGATGATGAAATAAAGTTATCCGAAGAAAATCATGTACATGTTGAACTATTCCATTAATGTTTTGTTACGTAATGTTGTTTACCATGCAGCAAAAATTATATTCCATTAATGATTTGTTACGTAATTTTGTTTTACCATGTAGCAAAAAATTACATTTATTGTAAATGGCTTTGAATTTTTAGTAAATGCCTCTTAAATTATAAATCTATTGCAAAATAGTTCGAGAATATGAATGGGTGACTTGGAGCACAGAGTTTTCTAAATGCAACTTCCATGTTTATAGTTTTACCATGATAAAAATAAGTATTTTATTTAAATAGGAAAATGCATGTAATGCAATAACACTATTTAAAGTCGGGAAAACGGAATGATTTATTTGAAGAGACATAATTTAAAGTATCCAAACTGTAAAGATGTTTTACTTAAAAGGTTTACATTTATACAAATGACTTTATTTTATATTATTGCATTTTTGAAAAAATATATTTAAAATCATTTTTATGTGAAAAGCGAGGATTTTATAAATGTAGCATTTAAATTATAAAGTTTCATGGTGAAAAAGAAAGTACTAAGGTTTTTTATAGTGAACATTTATTAACCCTCTGAGGGATAAGCAAATTGGCTGAAATGTAAACTTGTTTTCGCTGCATGAGATTCAAAGTAAAAGTTTTAGCTGAAAATTTAATTTCATAATTTTTTTAAAAACATTATATTTCTGTAATAGACAGTTATTAATCGTCCCTTCATGCTTAAAATTTTAAAATTTAATAAAATTATTAAATTTATAAATTTTAAAAAATTATGTTGTTGCTGGAAAACCTGACAGTCAGGTGACGAGTTTATATGTCTGTATCCTTCAGAAGGTTAAATTATATAATGTTTGTATAAATATTTGTCTACGCAAGGAAAATTGAATGTATCGCAAGACATTTCGTGTTTATGCAATCGGTGTACAATAATGCTGTTTACTAACTATGCAACGATGTTACCATATCTATTATCTATACTATATACTACGCAATTGTCGCCATATCTATATACAGTTGTGTGCCTCACACTTTAGGAAATATCTAATATTAAGTTAGCACACACACACAGTAGTACTCAAGTTATGGAATTGGCTTTGGATTTTTTATTACCGTACATTAGAAATTCATTTGAAAACCACTCTGAGAATGGTCAATATTCATGAATATTGTCATACGTAATTGGCTGCAGTTTTTTTCTTTTTTGCTATTTTACTTTTGAAACATATTGAAATTAAATTAGGGGTTTTAGGGAGCAGTTATCTAAATAGTATAATATAAAGTTAAATTCTTTATTTAAAAAAAGCTAGAAAACCTGAGACATATATTTATGATTATTATTATAACCACGGCCATATTCAAAAACTAAATGATGGTAATATTTATGAGGAGTAAGTTATTAATTGAAATTTCGGACTTTTTACTTTTGATGAAGTATAATTAAATAAGTAAGAGTGCGCCCTCTATTGCGTACAAGTAAAATTATTCTTTTGTTCAGGTGAGTGCATTTTCGGTTTTAATGTGGTAGGTAGGAGAAACATGAACATTTTTGCTTCCATTATGAACATAAATTATAATGGAAGCAAAGATGTGGCGATCTTCTCGTCATTTTAAACGACGTACCCCTAAATAACGATTTTTTTAAAGTTAATTATCGATTTTTTAAGTTAATAAAAAGAATCGTGTTACCTAAGTTAAAGTAATACAAATAAAATAAAATAATTTGTTATAAATTTCCAGCAAACTGTTTTCTTTTAACCCACTGATTAATTGAAACTATTGTTGGGTTTCCTATGAATTTCGGTTTTCAGTTTTTTTTATAAATCCATAACCTTGTTTTTAAGAAGTTTTCCTTAATTAAAAGTAATATGAAGAGTGAGTCGAAGGTATATTTCGGAAAAACAAGCACTTTTTATCAACTTACTAATACAATTTAAAATTGATAAAAATTATTAACGGAAGGTGCTTTGTTTTCCATTTTTCTTAAATCTCTGGCTAAAGGAATTTATAGAAAAAGCTAGATGGGAATGGATAAGGAATGGTAAATCAGATGGGGGTGGAGGGGGTTATATTCGTCTGCCTTCTTTGCTGCGAAATCCAAATAAGAATATAAGGTGAATTTAGTTTTTTTTTTAAATTATGAATATTTGTGGTTTGAGCACATACATTCCTTAACATTTCAACGACGCAGTCTGTGTCGTTGAACAAACATTTATTATTTACTTTGTTTATAAATCAATATTTTGTCTACATTCTAAGTCAGAGCGAAGCCCCTTTTAAAGCACGAGGCAGTGTGCGAGGCCCGGTGACACAAATTTGTTTTGTTCCAACACACTAACGATCGTGAGAGGAGACGATTATTATATCCATACGCGATTAACAAGAAAACACATGTGAGCTACTATATTGTTTCCTGGAAATGTGTATCACAAAATTATAACATTCATTTTAAAGTATCTTAATATACATTTTTAAAAAATTTGGTATAGCTATTTATCCGAAACAAATCGACTTTAAAGAAGATTTATAACATTTATGCGATACAGTATAACAGGGAGTGGTCATTCAGGATTCCGCGTAATTTAGTAATATCTTTTGATGCAAATTATCCTAATTGCTGTAGACCCCAAAATTTCAACAAATTGTAAAATTCTCTGAGACCCCAATTTTTTTTTAGATTAATTTATCTCAGACATTGATCTAACACGTGGTTGGTTTGATCGGTGTTATAAGAAAGCCGATAAAATTGTAGCAAAAAATGATACATTGGCTGTATAGCACCATCATTAAGGATAATCGTACACAACATTTTCCATAAAGGGGTCCCAGATTGTACCTATAGTCTGAATTTTCCTAGATCAGGCCTTGCACAGAAGGGAAAATGACAGCACTGATATCACCCCAAGCAGCACGTAGTTGAGAAATAAGTAAAAGGAAAAGTGCCATGAAAATGTTTTGCATCCAATTAGACATTTTTTGACGTTTCCAGGAAAGTTGCTTTCTTTATGTGGGATTGTTTCTAAATTTTTAGGGAAAGTTACTGATATATTCTAGGAACATTACTGGTAAAAATTGGACAGTAACGTTCCTCATTTTTTTATTGCAGTGTGAGATAGAGGAATAAAAAAATCTTTGGAAACATGTCTCCATCTTGTCGCATGCAGTATTTTCGCCTACACAAACTGTTATTTTTTCAACTGCCAAAAAATTATACTGCAGCATGTATAAAAGAGGAGTATCCATGCGAAACAATCAAAGCATGTGTAGGTTTTTATCACCCAAGTTTCAGAGATCCATTGAGATTTTTTTTTCTGCTTCTGTATTCATTCATGCGTCTCTAATTGAGGTAGGGGGATTTTTTTACTACTTCAGAAATTATAAGAAAAAAAACCCGGATGATTTCTTTTTCTCGGAATGGCTATATTGATGGTAATATGTGGTCTTTGTTGTATATAGTTAAATAAAGTACTTCCGCGTATATATTTGACATTTGTATTGGTTGGTGTTGATTGAATTGTAGTTTGTGGGATTTTTTTTATATGGAAATGTATTATTTTCTTTGTGGAAGGTTTCTATGTATGCTACAGAAACATATCCTATATGTTAAATGAGCTCGAAAGAAAAATAGATGTAATGGCAGTCAATAAGAATAATTGTGTTTCAGCGAATGTTTAAATACTGTTGGATTGTTAATTCGCAACGACGTAATGCATATTTTTAATTACATCTGCTTTTTAATATATAAAAAGGAAACCCTGTACCTCTTTCTAAACAAATAACATGAACTATCAAAGAATCTCATTGTGACATATATTAACACGTCATTCCAATTTGATTTATATCGCAAAAATTAATTTCCTTTAAATTTTTATTTAATATAATAAAAGTTTCTCGTGCGATTGTTGTAGTAAGTGGCAATGATGATTTAATTCCGTTGGCTTTCTTATGCTTTTAAAAGTAGCATTAAATTTTTGTATTTTTTAAAAAATAATTGAAGTTCTTCAGATTCTATTTTTTTTCTGATTTTTCTAAAAGATTTTCAATGTCTTCTAGTTCCGACGGGCTGAATTTTTTTTACGTATAACATATGTAACCAGCATCAGTAGTTTGGAATATGAGTTGAACGGATTCTATTGTCAAAGAGGTTTTTCAATGGTTTTTTTTTATCATACAGCATCTCCTTATATTTTTACCTCCTTTATAACTACACCTATCCAACTAAGTTAAAATAGCTTAGCCGGACTCGTGTTTCGACTTGTACCAATTGCCAAAATTATTTTTTACTGAAATTGCATATATAAGTGTTTTCGCCAATCGAAATATAAAAGTCCTCAAAACAAGAATCCTTTATTTTCAATTCAGTTATTCGTGTCGAAAAATGAGTTGTTTAGAGGGGTCTGAATAAAATAGATATGAAATAAGATTATGGGTAACTTCAGAGTAGGATCTTTCTCCTAACAGGGATCCTTCCTCTTCCCCAACTTCGAAATCGTAATTTTTCAACTCTTCAGATGAAGACTTTTATCATCCTGATGACTCTAGGATTGTTTTTCTTGCGAGACGAGCTTATTGAATGGGGTTTTCGACATTATATCTTGGTTAGTAAATGACTGATTGGTTCTACAGACAGATGGACAAAAAAATATAAAATATATTTCGCTTTTGTCAAACTTTTCCTAAATAATCTAATTTCTTTTTTAATCGTCGAACAGTTAAAACGGAAAACAGCTATATGGGTAGGGAATGAATAAAAAGTACAATATACACTATACAGCTCTACAATGTCATACCTTTCAAACAATTAAAACAAATAAGGCAGTTAGAAGAGAACAGACAGATGGATTGACAAGAAGTATAAAAAGGGTCGGAAACAGACAGATGCCGAGATGCCAAAGATGGATTGGCAAGAAGTATAAAATAGGTCTATGATGTCATATCCTTCAAACAAAAAATAATTTTGGAAATCGGACGGCTAGAACGGAAAATGAAAGGGACGGACATACAGAAAAAAGACTCACAGACAGATTGACATATTGTACAAAAGATAGGGGATGTCCTACCTTTCAATAAAAAAAAGAATTTTTAAAATCAGACGATTACAATGGAATTCGAAATGGGTTCAGGCCGACAGACGGATGGAAATCTCCACCATATCAAAAACCAAATTTTCTTTAAAAAACAAATTGAGTTAAAACAAAGAATTTAAGACTTAATCGGTTTAAAACAAAGAATTTAAGATTAAATCGGTTTAAAACAAAGAATTTGAGATTAAATCGGTTTAAAACAAAGAATTTAAAATTAAATCGGTTTAAAAACTATTGGGTTTAAAAACTTTAAGGAATATACGTATTGAAAATTAAACCACTGAATTATGCTCTAAAAAATTATAATCACAATATACGACCATTTATTTTGCGGCTCAAAATCACCTTTTCCAGTCCACTTAAATTCAACTGCGTCATCCTTTATCCATAAGGATTTATATGCTTCATTTTAGCCGATAGAGGCCAGAAAATAAAACCCCAAATTCCCCAAATATATTTCCAGTATCTCCTAGTATCTTTATAGACACAAAAGATTTATACAATCTTATAGCACCACACATTGTATGAGATACGAGATAACTCAAAAAGTCTCCGTTTAATGAAATAGGGATTGTCTCGTAGAGGTTTGAAAAGATTTAGATGCCCAGCCACCAAAATCGCGAAGCCGTTTGAAAGTCGCCGAATCAATATGATACGCCCAATCAAACCACATTCTTAATTTCAATTTTTTAATACGAAATGTCTGGTTTTATTCTTTAAGAATTTGTGATCAAAATTTAAGAGAACCGAATTAATGCAGGTCCTAAGATTTTTCTTGATAGATCTTATTTAAATTATTGTTTATTAGTTTTATTTTATGCACTTTAGCTTGTGTATCCCATAAAATGGTTGCATGTGAAAAATAAAGCCAAAATATTCGCAAAGCGCTTGTTCACTTAGCAAACGGATTTTTTCATTGTTTTTGACTAGAATATGGGGCTGGGGAGCCCAGTCGTTAAGGCGTTAAGTCATGCGAAAGGTCCTTGGTTGGGGTCGCCTAAATAACTACCAGCCTATAAACGGTTCGTGCAGCCAAAAATGTACTCCGTGTAATACGCCGTGCAAAGTAAGTGCAAGCAAATTTGCTCCAAAGTCTTGACGCCGTGTACGATATCGCCCTAAAAAATGCGTCGGGTGCCTACTCAAGAGTCGGCTCGTCCTTGACTGAAGTTAAAAATTACGACTCTCATCGCCAATAGCCCTAGTGTAGATCTAGTGCGACGATAATTCAACCTAACCCTAACTATATTATTCTAACCTCCCTTCATTGGAATGTGGCCGAATTTTGTCAGCCAACGACAGCTAAATCACACTTCAGCCCATTTCAACGCATGCCAACTGATGGACGCACATAAATGCGATTTATTGCCCATCTTTGACATTGGAAACATCACATCTTATCTCTTCAATTGTTCTTCATCTGGAAGAATAAATCCCATATATCTTTTCTTTTTCGCAAAATTTGTTTAAAAAGATAGAATTTACATTTTTCTTGTTGGCAGCGTTCCCGCAAAAGGGATTTCCGTAAACAACGTTATCCTGATATGCTTATAGGCCAATCCCAACTATAGATTTTAAAAGTCAATTATGATTGACTTTTGGCTGCAAATATATCAATCGTTCATTTAAAAAAAATCAGAGGGTTTTAATAAGGAAAGGAATGCGGTTCAAACCATTCATTTTAAAAGCATATGTTATTGAATAAGGTTTCATAAAAAGAAACGAATTAGTTTCTTGGAATGTTTAACTTTAAACCATACTGTAAAGCTATGAAGCTGACATCTCAGCGTACACTTAACACTTAACGTCATAGCGACATCATATACGTTGCCAGAATAATGTATTTATTGTGCACCAGCCTTTTCCTACACATATTTTAGTTGGATTGGAGTTTCAGTTGTGTACTGTACAGTTTCTTTATACGATGGCCTAGATACCATGATTTAATAGATGCAGAGATAATAAGCCACCTGGGATCTCTAATACTAAAGCCCACCGTCTAAGGACAAAGCAACCATTAAACACGTTCGTGCCCGTCGTATTCTGATTTGGGATTGGCATGTGAGCTCCTCCATATCATTCTAAAAGGAAACGCTCGCCAAGCGTAACTTTAAATGGCGGTGGAATGACGTCATTTGTTGGTGTGGAAAATTAAATTTTCGACTGCTTTGTTGTCAGTTGGAAAAGTAATTTTGGTAATAGATACCACGAATAATGCCCCAAAAGCCTAGAATTTTTTCTGGGGATCTGTTTTTAGTATCCCTTGCGAGAAATGTGGAAAAAAAGAAAGATAATTCTTTGAGCCTGTATTTGAAAGGATGAGCGAGTTGCATTAGAAATTTTCTTATTTTTTTAAAAAAAGAAATGTGTATTTAAATATTATCTTTTTAATACCGATGACTTTGAATGAAAGAGAAACTTTTGTATGCCTTGAAAAAAACTTCTGAGAAATGTAACTTGACATTTGATAAAAGTTATTGTGGTAAAAAATGATTTATTGCAAGTTTGCTGGAATATAACCGCGTGGTAATCATAAATAGGGATACTTTGGGAATAAAAATCGGATTTGATATTCGTTATTTTAAGGCAAAAAATTGTACGCCTACAAATAAGTTTCCTTTGGTAAAAGGAACAAAAGTATAAAAAAAAGGCCAAATAATGTCGGCTTTATTTTCTTTGTTGTTTGGAAAGACGTAATTACGTCTTTGGTTTTGAGGCTTTTAAAATAGTTCAACCAAAGTAAAAAAAGTTACGAAACATTAAACGACATTAGTAATTTTATAAACTTAAAAAATGTAGTTGCTTTGAATAAAAATAAGATGAAGGACTTATAAATGCCTATGTATATAAATTTCAAATTGGTCGATTTGAAGCCATATTAAGTAATACAATTAAGAAAAACTTTAATTTACCTTAAAATTATGTTACATCACTGAAAAGATGCTAGAATTAGGCAATCGGACAATTTACCAAACACATAAATAAGTTATGAAAAAATATATGCGACTGAAGTAATAGATGAAACAAATAATGAATTTAAATTACTTTTTACTATAAAAAATTTACTTTTCTCATCAATCAAACAACTTTGCTTAAACCCAGCAAGCCAATTACCATTGATGGCCTTCCACTTTTCCCCTCCTTAACAAGTTATCACACATTAAAATAACAACCCTCTATTTCAAGTATTTCCTCACGCTATATCCCGATCCACACAGCTCATGTCCTAGCCATATAATTTCGACAAAACTGACCCACGCTATATAGCAATCTAATTGAAGTACCGCTTTATTACGGACTTCGTAATAAGGTTTTTTATTTCAACGACCATTCTGTAAATTACACTGAAGTGGCGCTTCAACCATGTTAACTCAATGGGACTTATGCTAGTTTCCGACGAACAGTGCGATACCTTCTTGACTGTATTTCTCAGATTTCTGTCTCTAGAGTCATTTTCATAAATTATGCTTTTTCATGATGTGTCCTACGCTGGATTGGATGTTATTAAAAGTTTTTGAGTGATATTCGTGTATAATTTAAGCCAGTTTTGTTAGAAATGTAGTTTTTTTTACTGTATGTGTATAATTAACATTCAAGGAACGAATAGTTCGAATAGAAGTTATTGGGAACCTTGTTTTTTTAAGCAGAATATATTTAAATATAATTAACTAGTACGACAATATATATATAAAATGGCAGTTCATTTCACTACATTATCTAATGCGAAGGATATTAAATTTCTTTGTCCTACTTAATACATAGTGTTTAGATATTTCTATTGTTGGACTGTTGTTTGTACAAAAATCGACATCACAGTTTAGTTCCAATTCATATGAAATACAGAATTTCGAAAATTATGACTCACGCCATATATCAATCCAAGTAAGACTTTAATCTGAACGTAATTACATTCTCCAATTACCTTCCTCCATATCTTTGAAATGAGTTTCTCAGGTTTTCATTTCAAGTCACATTTATAGATTATAGTTTTTCTTGAGGTGCCCAGTGCTTTGACACGTAGTTTGGGTGTAATTAAGAATTATTAAATGACTTTTTGTGTCCAATTTATGATATTTGATTATAAAGAGGTTTTTTTTGTTATTTTGATTTGTTATTAATTATATTATACAATAGCCATGGTGTAAAAAATATAAATTATAGTCAACTATAGTTTTTTTTAAAGTTAAAACCTAAATTATCATCCAAACCCAAAACATAAATTCGGGTTTTTCTTGTTCAGTGCAAAACCCTAGTCAAGCCACTAGACACATGATCATTCAATAATTTTATTTTAAGTGAAAAGTTTAGTTATGAACAGAAAATATATTTTTCCAATTTAGCGTGTTCACCGGTGTGGCACTTATGGTTAAAGCGTATCTCCACTGAGGATGTTTTCCTAGGTTTAGCCATACTATAAACTGAGCTTTCTGAGAAAAAAAAAGGCACTGACGCCACGTACGTTGCGTTGGGTGCCAGCTCAGTGTTGACCTCGTAACTTGACCGTGGTTTTAAAATGATGTTCATTTTCCCTATTTTATTAAAAGCATTTTATAAAGTTTTACACGAATAATTTTTGGTTGATATGCTTCACAATTAAAATTCATGTAAATATCATTTACTCTAAAGTGAACAGATTGACTGTAAAATTGAAGTTTTTTTTTGTTCAAAAATGAATAAAGATGTTAAATGCCAAACATTAAACAATATAAGTAAGAAATTATTTCAATTTAACTTGCTAAAATATTCATCGTTTTAATGAACAATTTGCTTACGTCAGAAATTATTCACTGTAAGCTATATGTCGAAACATAAATTTCGAAACAGTAGAAAATATAATCCTCCCGACTCTTCTGTGTTCATTTAAAGTTACATTTAATATTGTGATGTAGAAAATTATTATCATTGTATACCATCCATTAGGTTTATCATGTTTCTATTTTAGACAGTAAAGCATAATATAGTTTCATCCGAATACGTTCTGCTTTGCGTTGTCAAACATAGTTTTAAATTATGTAAACTCAATATTATTTTAAATTGACATATTAGTCTAAAATTTATTAATGGTAAGTGTAACTTTAAACGTAACGTTTTGAGAAATAAATGTCTTTAAACTATATGCTAAGTTATTATTTGCTAATTTATTCTTATTAAACGTAACATATTATATTTATATATTGAAAAAGTATGTATCATTCGGACGAAATATATTAAAACAATTTGTTTTATATTTTATTTTTTTGGTGATACTTGACTTATGAAAAGCCTTACAAAGTAGTTATAAATGAGAATTACATTGTAGTTTTTAATTAAATTATAATATAATTGTATTATATTGTAGTTTTTTTTTATTAAATTATAATGTTATTGTAGCTTTTAAATTATAATAAAATTGCTTTTTATTGTAAATTTTAATTGAGTTATCATATAATTGCTCTTTATTATAAATTTTAGTTAAATTATAATATAATTAGATTATAAAGTAATATTGGTTGTTTAGAAACATTAATGATTAAGTAATCGTTTTATTAAAAATGTTTGGTATACTATCAAATTAAAAAAATTCCAATGTTAAATAAAATTCCAAGATTCATTTTAAAAGATAAAGAATTTTCTTTCCAAAATATAATTTTAATACCTAAGGTTTCTAATTTTTAGAAAAATGCACTTTACATTTTAGTGAATTATATTTAAGAAGTATTTACGAAAAATATTGTTTTCTGTCGAATTATTTGTTAAAATAATTGATTTATCATAATTCTTAAAATAATCATACATTTATTTTAAGCCTATTACCAAGAAATTACTTCAACCATCAATTCTCCGCCGTAAATATCCTTTTAAGAACCAATCCGAAAATAAATTCAAATATTTCCGAATAACCCACTCCCGACTTTAATCAAGGCTAAGATAAAATTTCATTCCATTATGAATTTCGCAATAAGAGCAAAGTAAGTAGCTCGTGTTCCGTTCGCAATGCAAATATATGGATCGCGTAACATTACCCCTTCGAAATTGGCAATTTCGCTGCAATTACATCGCGGGAGTCATATTTTTAGCATCAACTGCTGGAAAGTGCCAGAAAAGCACTCCGGACTCCGATTGAAAAGTCTTTCAGTCGCGCATAAAGCAATGGGAAATTCAAT